>JACEEZ010023984.1:0-11186 GCA_016584305.1 Chionoecetes opilio
ACTGGGGTTGTATCAGTACCCCGAAAAAAGGGAAAGAATCGAAACCCCAAAGGGGAAAAAAGGGGCGTATGGCCGCCTCGCCGTCTGAGGGTTAAAAGGGAAAGATAGATCCCCCTACATACTCCCCCAACCAACTCAACGGGGGGTTTCAATCGACTTTATTTTACCGCACCCAGGCCACTTAACAAGTTAAAAAATAAGACAATTGTGATCATACCTGGTCAGGATCGAACCCGAGAAGATGGGCATACCCGCCCCCCCTTTGAGGTTTAATTGGCGAGGGGGCTAGACGTCCATGGCGGCATGATTTTAACCACCAACGGCGAGGGGCTTGACGCCCTTTTCGGTTCATCCCAAACCCAGGTACAGGGAGGTCCCGAAGATACGAGCAGTTGGGTTTTCCACTTAGCATTCGTAAAGCAAAATCCGTAAACAAAACACATAACAATGGTAAAATAAGGTTTGGTTCCAGGCCCATCAATTAAAAGAAAGAAAAAAAAAAAAAAAAAAAATTCAAGCAAAAATAAAACTATAGCAAAAAAAACAAACTTTTAAACTCTCAATATGGGGGCTCTATATACCACACCCCCCACCCCCACCAACCACCACACAAAACACAGTAAATTTAAAGAGTGTGACAGCACAGTAGGACAGAGCACAAATAAGTACAAAAAGACTTTAAGTAAAACAGCAATCACAAAACGACTCAAAAGGCACAATACTACAAGCAACAAAGACGTTGTATGACTCTTGGGGACCCCCGCGTGATACACTAGACTCGGGGGTCGGTAGGAAAGGGCAAGGAAAGGGTGCGCAGACCTTTCCACTGCCCACAAACTCGTCTCGCGCATCTGAATCATTGTACATGTTCAGTCCATCTTTTCACTTTTCCTCCTTTTTTTCCCCCAATGAGACAAAATAGAGCTGGCTATTTCCACCTTCAACCCTCCCCGCCCTCCCAGATCCCCACACACACCACACATCTTCCGCCCTCTCACTCACCTCGCTATGCTTAGTCGACATTTTGACGTTTTTTTCACGCTAAAACAAGGCTCGAGATAGGTTGGCAAGCGCGTGTTGTTGTTGTTCACCTGCAGTGTTATAAACGGGGTTTGGGATTTTTGGGGCCCATTGTCGTACCGAGCCACCAGAATCATCATTTTTTCGTTTGGGTTTATATTATTCCCTTAGGTAAAATCATATAGTAATAAATATTTAAAATTTTAGTAAAACTTGAATTTATTTTAGTAAAAAACTTGGAAATTTTTACCCCCCCCAGTTTGAATGTCGTAGTTTTGGATTTTGTCTCGTATATTGAAAATAGACCCTAAAATTTTTAATTCCCTTCATCAGATTTCGTATATCGAATGCTCGATAATGGGGCCTCGTGTACTGATACACAAGCGATACTTTGTTTAAAAACAACGAGAGGGGTTTGATTAGAAAGATTTTGAAAATTTTTTATGAATTTAAAGGGCTTTTTGGGATTTGAAGAAAAGATTTGGGATGATTACGAGCAAAAATATATAAGGTAAAGAGTTTCAGGAGATGGTGTTACGGTACCGTCTGTGAGCCGCCTCTCTATCATGGACAGCTGCGAAAAGCAGAGTTTTAAACCCAAATTTTCGGCTTTAGGATTAGAGAAAATGTGTAGAAGTACGCCTTATGCCAGACACAATGACCCAGTTTTTGCCTCTGCCAAAAGATGGGTCTCTGACAGGAAGCAGTAATTTTTTCCATGGAAAAACAGAGTAGGACTGCCTTAGGGCCCCCACTTAGCTGATTGAAATGCTAGAAGCACCCCCGCTTTGGTGGGGCCCAGGGCAGCACCCGGGCGATAGGACAGGCGAAAAAAGATTTATCGGGGGACCCAACGGAGAGAATATTTCAAGAGTAAGCAAAAAAGGGGTTTGTAGTTAGGAAAAGATAAAAAAGTTGGGCGTGTCTCCAAGGCAGTCAGGAACTGGTAGGGGGGCTGCACTAGCTGCTCTAGGTCCCAGGGATAGCAAAATTGTAGGTTGTTCACCAGGTGGTCAGTGAAAAAAGAGAAAGCAAAAGTGATGGTAACATTTAAATCGCCAAAAATGGAAATTCATATCTTTTCCTTTTAATTTTTATTTAATTTTTTAAAGTAACCATGATTATTTACAAATTTTACCAAATCAACCTATTATTAACTAAACTAAACCTGCCAGCAGCTGGCGCATAGTTAAAATATTAAGAAATTAATATCCAAGAACAAGTGATTTCCAACGGATAAGCATTACACCAGTGTCTTGTATGTCCAGAAGGCACCTTAAAATAACAAATTGGTATCCTTTGTAGGGAGTATGGTGTCTTTCTGGAATACAGCAATCTCTCGTTTTTCCGTTGTTCTAATATCCGTCGTGCGACGTTATCCGGTGCCAGCAAATCGGCTGTATTAAAACACTATCCGTCCATGTGATGCATTACCCGGCGAAAATTCTCCAGAATTCTGGAGATTCTCCAGAAGTTGGACGAAGGTTGGACCATTCGGCGCTGCTGAATGATAAGCTGTGCCGCCTGGTTGAGTCTGAAGGATTATCACTAAACCAGTTGTACAACGCTGACAAAATTGGTCTATACTTTCGGTCTTTACCCAGTAATTACTTGGCCAATGAGAAGGAGAAGTCGGTACCTGGCCGCAAGCTTTCCAAATGACGTGTGTCTGCTATGTGTTGTGCCAACGCAACAGGTAGCCATCGCCTGCCTATTATTATTACTATTACCGTAAATGGCGGCATACAAGTCAACTCTTTGAGCCTGAAAAAATCTCTCCAAAACTAGGGGTCGACTTATATGGCGTGTGGATAAAATGCGAACCTTTACCACCGAGTGGCAAAGAAGTGGACCAGGGCACTTAGGGCATGAAGCACTTACCACCTGCTTGGAGGTGGTAACTCCTACGTAGGTGGTAACTCAAACCCACAGCGCGGGTAGGTGGTAGATTTGGTGGTAAACCTGCACGCTGGCCTACGACTGCTCGAGACTGGTATAAGGAGAAGTAGTAAGTCTCCAGGTTTACTTATTACTGCTTGGTATGCTATGAATTTTGAAATATCATTTTCTAGGTGAATGTAGACATATAATTGCATTTGAATGGCTATTATTCATATATATGGAGTAAAGAGATGAAATACAGCAAGGGTCTTATCCACATCTGGCAGCGCGTCCGCGGCAGCAGCAGCAGCATCATAAAGCAGAGGTGGATATTATTATCAACACCATGGGAGATGTCCTTGGGAATATTTAGTAGGGGTGCGAGGACCCCTTGAGGATCCTATGATCCCTGGTGATATCCTATAGTGCTATCACAGGCGTGGGAGCTGCCCTGTCTTCTTCAGGAAAGGCCTAGATAAAGCGGATGACAGGGGTTTTGAGAGAGGCGGCTGGGCAGGACTGGCGGCGCCGCCCACTACTACCACCGCCCGCTCCCCCGCCAACCTACACAGTAGGTTGGGCAGGGTTAAACGTCTTTATTACTCGTTATTATACATCTTAGTGATTATGGTGAGCTCTTATATACACGTATCATTATCTAAATCAGTGTAGCACCGTTGTGTCACCTTAAATAAGGGTGAATTAAAGATGTTATGATGAGGTGACTGGCGGGGCAGTGAGTGACGGAAACATTCTTGACGGGGCCACCCATAACACAAATATTAACTATTTTAACCCACATACACACCTTCTACCACTAAACAACTAGCAACACAGGCTCCTTCCTTATATATCTTACTATCTGATACATTAAAACTCCTTCAAATGCAAGTATTCTAAATTAACAACTACAAAATGCGCCACTTCCAGAGCAGTCCAAGGTCGCTCTCCAACTGCCTGGCTGCTCACCGAAGCGCCTCCCGACTTATACGGCAGGTATAGGCCTAACCGTAATCTTGAGCTAATAGTCTTGAGGTCGAGTTGTACGCCTGGTCGACTTGTATGCCGCAATTTACGGTATTATTATTACAGTATTATTATTATTATTATTATTATTATTATTATTACGTATACAGGTATTTATGTTTTTAATATTGTTAGTTATACTGTTCTAGCCATTATTATAATTATTATTATTACGGCTATCACCATTTTCGCTGGTTATTATTGGGTTCCTGGGCGCCGGAGGGGCCTAGGGGGGTTGTGATGCATTATCCGGCTTTCAACATTCTCCGGCAAGGCCTTGGCTGCTATGCGCCGGTATAAACGGGAGATTACTGTAATACCAAAAACTGGTCTTACGGCGGGGTCGAACAGCACGCGGCGTGGGTCCACAGCGGGTGGCGGCACGCCCCGTACCTCTCCACCAAGTACGTTATTACCGTTATTACTGAAAAAACACTAAAGGATTGCACAGAAACGGTTAGCAGATTAATTCAAAACCCATCAAAACTTACATGAATGAAACAGTTTTGTCCACCAAATTGAATATGGCATTTTTCTGGAAATTTACCAAAAATGATATAGAAAACGTAAACAGTAATGGCGGCAGCGACCGCACAGTTCTCGTCCATTACAACCAAAATGTGCAATATATGGCACCAGGCGACATTAGTGCATTGGCGACTATAGTGTTATTGACGGTACAAGTTAAGGACGGTTATAACTTCCCTACGTGCCTAGTATTGTATTAATCTGCAATAAAACCAACAACAGTACATATTCGTGTTATCAACCCTCTCTTTTTCAGATTAAACCTATATTTTCTGATATATTTTGATGTGTTTTCAAAGAAATTTGTAATTATTCGTGGTTTGTTTTTCTTGGGAATCACTAGTTTTCTTTTTTACTCCCTTGACCACCTCTGAAAAACTAGTGATTTTAGTTACCTATTTAGATTTTTTCCAAGAAAAACCAACTTCAGATTATTCCTAAACGCATCAAATTCTACCAGAAAAATATAGTTCCAAATAAAACTAAACTAACCCCACATAACTGGAGGGGGGGGAACAAGTAAGCACTGAGCACAGCGTGGCTGGCGCCGCGGGCCTGGAAAGGCGAACTGCTGGGCTGCGTGAATAGTGGCGGCCAGAGTACCTACTATATTTATTCATATAAAAATAAGTTGGTATTATTCCAGTTGACACCAAATTCAACTTTAGTAGACGAAACTATTTTTTTCTGGTGAGTTTTGATGTCTTTTGAGTAAATCTGCCAACCGTTTCCGTCGCATGGGTTTTTAGGTTAGGTAAAGGTTCGGTTAGGTTCAATTTGTTTTACAATATTTTTTGTCGCAAATCAGACACAAAAAATAATAATATAAAATAGAAGAAAAAAAATAATCATTGCGATTTGCGACAGAAACGGTAAACAGATTAATTCAAAACACTGTAAATTTCCAGTTTGACACCGAATTTACTTTGGTGGACGAAACGATTTTTTTCTGGTGAGTTTTGATGAGTTTTGAATTAATCTGCTAACCGTTTCTGTCGCATAGGTTAGGTTAGGTAAAGGTTAGGTCAGGTATAGGTTTGGTTAGGTTTCAATTTGTTTTACAATAATTTTTGTTGCAAATCACAAATAAAAAAATATAACAACAACTAGCTAGGATACAAAATTTTAAAAAGATTGTGATTTGCGACAGAAACGGTTAGCAGATTAATTCAAAACACGGTAAATTTCCAGTTTGACACTAAATTTACTTTGGTAGACGAAAACTATTTTTTCTGGTGAGTTTTTATGTGTTTTGAATTACTCTGCCAACCGTTTCTGTCGCAAATCACTAATTAAAAAAAAAAAAAAATTGTGATTTGCAACAAACATTATTGAAAAACAAATTTAACCTAACCGAACCTATATCTAACCTAAATTTTACCCAACCAAACCTAACCTAACCTAAACCTACCTTTACCGTACCTAACTTCTTCTTTTTTATAATAATTGTGATTTGCGACAGAAACAGTTAGCAGATTAATTCATAATACGGTATATTTATTCACTAGGACCGAGAATTCTCTACACAAGTGGGGGTATGATTTATGTGTACTTAATGAATTATGAGAAACATTCTCTCTATGAGCTTCCGTTGCAAATCACTACTTTTGGAGATATAAGATGTGTTTTTTAGAAAGGAGAGTGTATAGGAGAAATGAAGGTAGGTATTAGTATTAGTTCGGTAGCGGGCTTTCAAAAGTCCTAGGATTCTTACCTATATCATCATGTAGATTTCTTCATTCTGAGTATTTAGAACCCCATTTCCTATGGCCCAATTGAATAATAATGGCGTTACATGTACTACCGAAAATATACCATTATTTCAGGCAGAAACGGGTGTTTAGGTTAAATCAGATTAAGCTAGGTTAGGTTAAAGGTGGGGTTTGGTTTAGTAACAGATGATATCAAGAAAATATAAAAATTATCAATACTCTGGCAGTGCGAAGCGGAGCAAGGTTTGCGGGGCGGGCCTGGAGGGGCGAGGCAGGCATTCCCTCCACACCTGTATACAAAAATATAAAAATCCGACAAAAACGAGTGCCAGATTCATTCAAAACACATCAAAACTATTCAGGATAACTAAGTTTCAGCCTCAAAATCGATGAAAGCCCACTACCGAAATTTTACCGAAATGAAAGTTAACTAATCTAACCCCATCTTTTGACTCACTTATCTAACCTAACCCAACGTTTTAACCTCCTGACTGAAGCCAAATTCGCATTCAAAAGGGTCCATGGCAAGGGAAAAATCGAGGCGATGCAGGTCACAAGAGGAAGAAAAGTGAGGCGCACATAAGCACTTGTCTCTCTCCTCCCAATAAACAACATATCATATCTCCAAAAGTAATTGATTGAGACGGAAGCTCATAGAAAGAAAGTTTCTTAGAATTAAATAAGGTAAACAGAAACCATATACTCCCAACTGGGTTCTAGTGTTTGCCCATACTCCCCCTCTCCCACAAAACAAGCTTGGGGACCTGGGGGAATGCGAGATATTTGGCTGGGGTACAAAATGTGCGTCGCAACCACATAGTTTTTGAGTTAGGGGTGTTGAAAAAATTCCCTAGATCTAGGGAAAATTCATTGGATTTCTTCTGAGTCCAGAGACGTGTGAACCTGACGATCCTCACAGAATGATGACCGAAGTGTCGAGAACCCCCCCCCAACACCCCGCTAGGAGGTAAGGTTAGATTAGGTTAGGTTAGGTTAGGTTAGATTTGGTTAGGTTAGGTTAGATTTGGTTAGGTTAGGATAGATTTGGTTAGGTTAGATTTGGTTAGGTTAGGTTAGATTTGGTTAGGTTAGGGTAGGTTATATTTGGGTAGGTAAGGTTAGATTAGGTTAGATTAGGTTAGGTTAGATTTGGTTAGGTTAGGTTAGATTTGGTTAGGTTAGGTTATCGGTGGGTCAAGCTCCCCGCTACGTTAGGTTGAATTTGGCTAGGTTAGGATAATTTTGGTTAGGCAAATTTCTCAAGATATAAGGAAATTACCCTAGATCTAGGGAATTTTAGCCCCCATTTTACAACTCTTAAATTACGTGTTTTCCCACGCATAATTTGTTCCTCACCCGAAAACCCAGCATTCCCACAGGTTCCCAAACTTGTTGGGGGAAGTGGGAAAATATGGGCAAACACTAGAAATTTACCCCCAATTGTTTGGGAACTCTGGTCTTAGAGTCAACTTATACCCAAAATACATCAAAACTCACCAGAAAAAAATTGGGTACATTTTTACGACAGCACCAAACTTCCCTACACAATAGGGAGCATGGTTTTTGTTTACCTTATTGTATTCTAAGAGACATTTTCTCTTTGTGCTTTCCGTTGCAAATCAATAGTTTCGGAGATATAGAACATTTTAGGTTGGGGGAGGAATATGTCTCCTTGTTTACAAAATGCCTCCCTCTTCCTCTTCTTGTGACCTGCATCGCTTTTGTTTCGGAGGCGCACCCTTGGCTACCTTACCTTATCTTACCTAACCTAACCTAAACTAAACCTTACCTTACCTAACCTTACCTTACCTTACCTTACCTAACCTTTAACCTCCTAACTGGGTCCAATAATAATAAAAGTTTAATAAAATACCAAACAAAAGCGATGCAGGTCACAAGAAGAGGAAGAGGGAGGCAGTCTGTATACAAGGAGACGTATTCCTCCTCTCACCTAAAATGTTCTATATCTCCGAAACTATTGATTTGCGACGGAAAGCTCAAGGAGAAAATGTCTCTTAGAATACAATAAGGTAAACAAAAACCATGCTCCCTATTGTGTAGGGAAGTTTGGTGCTGTCGTAAAATAATACCAAAAATTGTGTTGTCCACCAAAGTGAATTCGGGGGGCCTGGACAAGTCGACCCAAGTGACAACTCGACCTGAGACAGGTCGACCCACTAGACAGGTCGACCCAAGACAGGTCGACCCAATCGTGAGACTACTCACCCCAGAACAACGGTTAGGTTAGGTATACTTTGCGGTTAAGGTTAGGTTAGGTTAGGTTAGGTTAGGTATACTTTGTGGTTAAGGTTAGGTTAGGTTAGGTACACTTTGGGTTAGGTTTAGGTTAGGTTAGGTATTACTTTGTGGTTAAGGTTAGGTTAGGTTAGGTATACTTTGTGGTTAAGGTTAGGTTAGGTTAGTTAGGTTAGGTTAGGTATACTTTGTGATTAAGGTTAGGTTAGGTTTCATTAAAACCTATAAGGTTAGGTTAGGTTTCATTAAAACCTATAAGGTTAGGTTAGGTTTCATTAAAACCTATAAGTTTAGGTTAGTTTCGATGTGGGTCGACTTGTCTTTTTCCGTGGGTCGAGCTGTCTTTTAGGCGAGGTCGAGTTGTCTGGGGCGAGTTGTCACGTGGGTCGAGTAGTCTAGCAAGCTGAATTCGGTGTCAAACTGGAAATTTACCGACAAATTTTGTCCATGATTTTGACCAAAGCAACAGTTTGCCAAGAGGTTTGAAGGTTAGTAGAAGACGTGTATGACATAAGATTAGTCCTTCATACGGTAGTACACGAGATATGGCAAGGTTGATACAACGAATCTTGTTGACAACAAATCTTAGCCCCAACAACAATTAAAAGCAGCTATGTAACTTACGTCTTTCATTATATTGACCATATCTTGCAAGGGTAGTATTTCGGGCTGTAGATAACTCAACTTATGAGGTTTGTCGTTTGTAGTTTCGTTTACTACATCACGCCGAGACATCTTGGTTCTTGGTGTTATTCAGGATTGTGAGGA
Organism: Chionoecetes opilio; assembly: GCA_016584305.1. NCBI lineage: Eukaryota > Metazoa > Arthropoda > Malacostraca > Decapoda > Majidae > Chionoecetes > Chionoecetes opilio. The sequence goes on from JACEEZ010023984.1 coordinate 9,192, forward strand.
TTCAAGGATGGATCCTATAAGCCCTGGTGATGTCTTATGATGCTATCACAGGCGTGGCGGCTGACCTGTCTTCTTCCCGGAAGGCATAGGTAAGGTGGATGTTGTTGTTGTTCAAGCCGAAGGGCAGTAAATGTCGACTGTCGAGATCGCTGATATTCGGCATCTAGGCCGCGGGATGTTTGTCTTATCCATTTGTGCGGGGAGGAATCTGAGCGGTAATGACCCATGGAGGTATGGAGGTGGTACGGAGGGTGTCCCCTAGCGAGGTATCCCAGGTTGAGAGACAGACCCGAAATATTAAGACCGTTAGTCGTTTTGCCGTGGAGAGCGGCAGCGGAAAGAGGGATGTTTACATCGGAGATGGCCATCTCGACAGCACTAGGAGCAAGTCAGCAACCTCGGGGTAGCCAACTTAAACATAGGCACGGGCCCTCCTTCCTGCCGGAGGGGCCCTATAAGGGGGAAAGGGGGGTGATTTTCCATCCCCCTCCCCCCTTATCACCTAGTCCCCCACCCCGACCTTTTCCCTTCCCTCCCCTTCACAGCCTCAGCGCCATTCCCAATGCCAGCAGCCAACAGCCCCTCCCCCTCACTGGGCAGTTACCCTTTGCCCCCCCCTTCCCCTTTCTCAGGCCCAGAGTTTCGGGCTTTGCATGGTCGCCTTCTTTAAAGGGAATTGCACCCTTTGCACTTGAAATTTTAATCTCCTATTTCAGGTTCAGCCTCGGGGACAGCCTATTCGAGCCTGCCAGGCCTCTTTATTTTTTTAGTCACTCCGCAGTGAGCCTTTACCCCCCCTCCCACTTCATTTCGGGAACGCCCGGTCTCTGCCCAGAAACTTCCAGTTTTTAAAACCACGCTTCATCATACACTTCTCTAGTTGTTGGGCTGTGAGACGGGCTACAGACGCATTTCCCCCCCCTCCTTTCCCAATATCTTCCTACAGGATGGACGGGGGACCCGGCGGGGCAGGAGGCGGCCTGCTCGCTGGTCCCCGCTCTCTTTCTACCCTCCACTATACTCCTTCCCTGGAGGGGGCCTGGAGATCTGGGGGTGCTGTTACCTATGATTCGGGCCCCCTTTAGATTCTTTTTATTTTCAATCCATGTTTAGAATAACCCTTCGGATTCCAGCACTTGTTTTTCTCAGCTTTCCCCTTCCCCGCTTTAATAATGGGTGATTTTAATGCCCCTCATGACCTCGGGAACCAGCCCTCCCAGGAGCCCAAGAAACCGTCGGGGAGGTCCCTCTCGACTTTTGGGGGACAGTGTTTTTTTATCTCCCTTACTCCACCTGGCCTCTTACCAGGATGACCAGTTTGGGGAACCCCCTCCCCCCTTGGACCTTGCCTGGGTAATGGCCCCCTCTCCACCACTGCACAACTGGCCCTTTCATAGGGGGGGACCACTTCCTGTTGTAATTTCCTTTCCCTTTTAGTAACCAAACCCCCCCCCCCTTAGCAGACCTCGTTTGGGCCTTCACCAAAAGGGGACTGGGGGTCTTTTAAACAGAATTAAATTTTACTTTCCCCCCCCATTACCCTCCCTTTATCGGATACAATTTAAAACCCCATGGTCACCCTGGGGGACGTGGGGTCCCACCACTTTCCTTTAAGCACTTCCCCCCTCCCCCTTTTTCGGGTCCCCCGGTGGTCCCGAAAAAGTTTCGGCAGCCCTCAGGCCCAAAAGCCCAGTACGCCTTTACGCGGGCTAAGAACCTGGTGGGGTTTGGAAAAAAACAGAAGGGTGGGGGGGCGCCGTGATGTTTTTTGGAGACTTAACCTCTAATTTCAGAGAGCTGCCCGACGACTGGTCACTGCCTCGCCCGGGGTCCAAGCCCGCCCCGGGGGACATGAGATCGTGGCGGGAAGATGAGGGTTGCCCCAAAAACACCCCCCCAAAAACCAAAACCCCAAAAAAAAAAACTTTTCCCCCCCCATTTTACACCAAATAGCCACGGGGGGGGCCGGTGGGTTATTTGGGGGGGGGGGAAAAA
>JACEEZ010023984.1:12714-37714 GCA_016584305.1 Chionoecetes opilio
CGGGCAGAATCCTCCTCGCCTCCCTGTCACACCGACGCTCCACCCTCCTTGTCCGCACCTACACCAAATTCCTCCTCCCCTAGCTGCCATGCCCTCCACTCCCTCCTCCTCCGACACGGTAGGGAACCACTTCATGGCCCCCTACCGTATCAAGCCCACACACCTTTCGTAGAGAGAGCCCTCTCCTTCTTTGCTTCTATCCGGGTGACTCCCTCCTCCTTTCGCACTCTGGAGAAGACCTCTCCCCTGGGCCCTTGGTTTCCTCTCTCTTCTCTAATTTCTCTGTCCCTTCACACACCTACACCATGGTCCAAGGCTGCCTGTCCAGTGCAGGGCAGATACCTTTTTTACCCCCTCCTACACACCCGCTACAGTAACTTCCTCCACATTTACACCGACGGCTCCCGTCTGCCAGCCCCTCCGTCTGTAGGTGCGGCCATGTTCATCCCGGCCAGGTCACTTGCCACCGCCTGGAGGTTGCCGCCCGCTGCCTCCATCCTCACGGCAGAACTTTTTGCCATCAGGGAGGGCATCAAGTATGCCACCACCGTGCCCCCCTCCTGTACAGTAACCATCTTCACCGACTCACTCACAGCCCTCCAACTTCTCCGCCCTCACACTCACCATGCCCTTTGCTTTCACATCCACCACCTCTTGCTTCACTTATCCTCCTCTGGCCATGTCATCCACCTTCAGTGGGTGCCCTCCCACATTGGTGTCAGCGGCAACACTGTGGCCGACAGGGCGGCAGCGGAGGCACACTCCCTCCCCTCTCCCATAGACATGACCACAGACCAGACTGATTTACTGACTAACCTTCAGACTACATGCAACCGACACTAGGACACAGAGCTGACTGACGCCTTACAATACACTTCACTTGGACGAATACGACATGACACATTACACCACTAGTGGACCCACTCCCCCAGCCGTGCCCTGGACACCGCAGTCACCAGACTCCGGATTGGCCACACCCGCCTCAACTCTCACCTACACAAACTGGGCATGACTGACAGCCCTCACTGCCCCTGGTGCCCCACATACCTGGACACACCTGAACATCTCCTCCTGCAATGTCCTCGTCACCACTCCCACCGCACGGCACTCCTCCAATCACTATATCCACTCCTCCTCCGCAGACCAACTCTAGCCGACCTCTTGGGTGGCTCTCCAGATCCCGGCTTGGCCTTCAAAATCCTCAAGCACACCAGGACCTTCCTACAGAAGTCTGGCCAACTGCACAGGATCTAACCTGCTAATTCATTTGCATCCTGCACCTTCGGGGCACTAGAGGCTGTGGCACCACAGCCTGCACGGCCCCTTCAAACTCCAAACAACAACAACAACCTCGGGATAGATGCTCGAAGGAGTTACGAGACCTTATTCAATAGTGAAAACAACATTACTTCAAATATATCTGATGCATATAGAGGTATCCAACCAGACGTTTCAGTCGGCAGCATGAATGTGAAGAAGAAAAAAAAAATGGCATCGGGGGCTGAGCGTACGGGGGTGTATCGTACTGTACGGCTCGCCCCCTATTTAAATCTCATTTAAAGACCCTTCAAAAAACAAACAAACATCAAAACAACAACAAAAATGCTTGGTTGCGTACAAGCTTTTACGTATTGTTAAGTATCCTACATGAACTTGTGAGTGTTCATTCAGTAGCTACCTTAAGGCGTTTTCTGCGGGGTATTTTTGGTTGCAATCGGAAAATTTTCGGTTGCAAACGGTCACAACAACAACAACAAATGATTGCGGGTCGGGCCAATCATCTTCCCTGGATGGTTGAACAGGGATCGAAATTTGAGCAACCGAAAATTTTTCGGTTGCAATCAGGATCCCCGCAGAAAACGCCTGTAGATAACACTTTAGTCGCCAGCTGCAATAATGTTGCCAGCCGCCAAATATTACCAATCCAGTAGCATCACTACTGATTTTGATGTGCCACTGAAGATGATACACAGTAGTTTATAATCATGACTGTATAATCTACCCTTGTATTACTGTTGTTTTATGCTTTGTATCTGCAAGTATATACAGTTTCAAATTTCGCTACTCGTTTTTTTCGCGTGACAACGACGGTGGGAGGACACTCAGAACATAAACACTAGCTGGCGACCTAAGTGTAGGTCGCCACTCTGGTGATACTTTTGTAATTTGTTCATGTATAGCCATAATATGACACAGATGAAGACACAAAATGACACAGACTCTATGCAGATAGCAGCTTCTAACTTTCCTGAAATCATCGATGTAGAAATGAAAGTATTAACGCCATCAGACCAGTGGCGTAGCTAGGTATTGTTACACTTTGTGTGTCTGGGGGTGTATGTGTCTGGTTGAGTGGGTCTGTGTGTACGCGAATGAGGCGTGTGTAGTGTCTGTATGTTTGTGTGTATAGAGCGGGGAAGCAAGGAGTGGGCTGTAGTGAGTGTCTGTATGAGCGAGAGGCCCGCGTGAGGGGGTTCACTCTGCACACAGACAAAGGGGGGTGACGTCATTTGCCGGCGTTGATTGTAATTGGAGCAGGCATGAGCTTGCTAGAACGTCATTGGTTGGAGTAGGAGGCGTGGCAGACATAGAGGGGAGATAAGACAAAGGAGTGGGAGGCTAGCGGGGAGAGCAGAGCGAGAGACTTCTTCTTCTCTTCTTTCTAGGTGGGGAGCTAAACCACGGTTTTCAGTCGCAGTTCAAAGCCTATTTTCCGGCTGGCTCCCTGAGGGCTTGTAGGATTAGGCCCTAACTCTCTGCTCTTTTTACCCAAGCCTTTTCTAGAAATACTTTAACCCCTTCAATGATTCTTCTATTGGTGTCCTGTACCCTACTCAAACCTAAAAGAAATTCCATTATCCCATCTATGTTCCCTCTGCCACTCTATCCCACTGATCCACGCCTACCTCCCGTGCCACTATTGCTATAAGCCGCTCTCTTTCCTCATCATACCTTGGACACATTAATACCAGGTGATCTACAGTTTCATCTAGTCTACCCATACACATTTGACATATCTTGCTTCCTTCGTTTGCCCATCTATATGTTCTACTATTGACCTCCAGAGATTTTGTCCTTGCTTTAAATAATAAACCACTCCCCAAGCTACCATCATAAAAGACCTCACACTTTGGTGTGGTCTTCCCCTTGTACCAATTCAGAGAACTCTTACCCTCCATCCTCTGTCTCCACATCTCCCTGCCCTGCCTCTGAACTTGGTCATTCACCTTTCGCTTTAACTCCCCCTCACTAGACTGTGTATCCTATCTGTGAAACCCTGTAACCCACACTTCCTCTCCCACCGTCTGCTTGATCTATCCCATTTACTACTCTGTCCTATCCACTCATAAACTTTTCGAGCCCACCTGTTTTTCATCCATTTTTCTAAGCCTGATTTTGTAATTAAGCACTGACTTTCCTATTCTCTCCGCAAAGGTACTCCACCCTGCCTCTCCCCTGATCGCCTCCACTGCTACATACCTGTTTGCCTCTAGTGCAAGTCTACCTACCCTGTTCTGTACTACCTCTAACTTGTCCAGCTCTCCTACCGTCCACCTCATACACTCTGCCCCATACATGAGGCTCGGTACTGCCATGCCTTTCCACAACCCTCTTACTACCTCATACCTGTTTGCCCTACATCTTGCTACACTACCAAGCCTTCCCACCCACTGATTTGCTTTTCCTATTTTACCTGTTTCGTCCTATCTGCTCCCTTCCATCTACCGTGATACCTAGGTATTTATATGACTCGGTGCGCCCTATCCTCAGGTCCCATTTCCCAACTCCTACCCTCATCTGCTGCCTCTCCATTATAACCAGGACCTGACTTTTCTCACTGTTAAATTTCATCCCAAAATCCCTCCCATACTGTGCGACTATATGTAGCATCTCCTGAAGTTCTCCACTGTCCTCACTCATGACAACTATGTCGTCAGCATATAGTAAACTGCTCAACTTTTCCTCCCCAACCCTTATCCCATAGCCCGAATTTCTCAACCTAATTGCTAATTCCTCTGTATATAAGCCAAAAAGTAACGGTGATAACACGCAGCCCTGCCTAACCCCTCTTCGACTACCTACCCACTCTGTCTCTATGTCCCCAAGACATACCAGGGAGGAGGTCTGGAGCGCGGCGGCGACGGGAGAGCGCCTTGCGTCAGCCCTTCGTCAGCCCTTCGTCAGTAGCTAGGAGTGCCTCGCCGTTAGGCCAACGTATCTCGTGTGTGTAAGCCAGTGTACGTAGTGCCTCGTATGTGTTAACCGGACCAGTGTAACTGAGTGTTGTTCCTTCGGCTGCCTCCTACAGGAGGTTGTGTTATTGTGTGTTCTTTGTGTAGTAAAGCAGGAATTTAGTACCGTGAGTGTTCTTTCCCTTATCCGCCTTGTGTTATTTAACTACGTGTTGCACACCGTTACTCGCGTCAGGTAATTCTACCGAGCCCTTCGTCAGGAGGGAGGTAAGTGGTTGCGTGTGGCGCCTTTGGGGGTGAATTAAGACAGGTGAGTCTTGTGGTGTGAGGTTATGAGGGCTGTGCGTAACACTGGTCAGTCAGAAGTGGGATTTACTGTCAGATGCGTAACAGTATTTATGATTGGGTGGGCACCTGGGAGGGCACAGCTGACTATGGGTGGGCACTAGATGAGCTGAACAAGCCCATACAGCTGAGGAGTTCGGTGGGGATTGGGGACTTACTTTCACTTACAGTTTCAAGACCCCCCCCCCCCCTTGCATATTTTGCATTCTGACCAATATCTAGAGTTTATCTGATGTCGTATGGACTATGGAAGGTTATTAGATTTTATTCTAGGAGTGTGTGTTGAGTACTGTAGGGTATCATCCAGTTGCTGATGGAGAACGAAATAAAGCAGTCATGACAAAAAATGAAATACATATATTACCACTTATACAAAATAGAAATAACATAATTGATACTGAAAATAAAAAAAAATGCAGAAGTTTTAAAGCAGCAGCAAATAAAAAAAACATTTCCACTGAGAAAGTTAAAATACCTCACTTAAGCAGAATTCTTCTGTTCTTGTGGTTCTCAGCAAACTTATCAACAAATTCTTCTAAATCAAGGCTTTTAACTCGCCTGCTTTCAATGGACAACACAGCAAGATTACCTAATCTCTCATTGCCCATTGTATTTCTCAGTGTAGTTTTGATTGATTTCAGAGCAGAAAAGCTTCCCTCTGCTGAAACTGATGACACAGGTAATACTACATAAATTTAGGCCAGTCTGTAGAACTCAGGAAATGCCTCTTCATATGGACCAAGAATTCTCACTAAATCTAACAGTGATTTGGGCTTTTCATTGTCACTTACATCCTTATAGCGTCTTTCTAACATGCGTTTTACATAGTGCAGCTCATGGTTAAGATCTTCCTCATTAGCACGAATTGTATGAACAAGTCCAGACATTTTCTCAAAAGATAAGAAAAGATTTGTGGATTCAGTGCCTGTAATGCTTTCATAAGTTCACATGCTTCATTATTGAAGCGCCTTGTCATTTCTGTTAACATATGATCTAGAATAGGATAGAAGTAAGTGTTTGAATNTTCTCTCCCAAAGGTACTCCCCCTGCCTCTCCCCTGATCGCTCACTGAAACATACCTGTTTGCCTCTAGTGCAAAGTCTACCTACCCTGTTCTGTACTACCTCTACTTGTCCAGCTCTCCTACCGTCCACCTATACACTCTGCCCCATACATGGGGCTGGGTACTGCCATGCCTTTCACAACCCTCTTACTACCTCATACGTGTTTGCCCTAAAATCTTGCTACACTCCCAAGCCTTCCCACCCACTGATTTGCTTTTCCTATTTACCTGTTTGGGTCCTATCTGCTCCCTTCCCATCTACCGTGATACCTAGGTATTTATAGACTCGGTGCGCCCTATCCTCAGGTCTCCATTTCCCAACTCCAAACTCATCTGCGCCTCTCCATTTATAACCAGGACTGACTTTTCTCACTGTTAAATTTCATCCAAAATCCCTCCCTTACTGTGCGACTATAGTAGGATCTCCTGAAGTTCTCCACTGTCCTCACTCATGACAACTATGTCGTCAGCATATAGTAAACTGCTCAACTTTTCCTCCCCAACCCTTATCCCATGCCCGAATTTCTCAACCTAATTGCTAATTCTCTGTATATAAGCCAAAAAGTAACGGTGATAACACGCAGCCCTGCCTAACCCCTCTTCGACTACCTACCACACTCTGTCTCTATGTCCCAAGACATACCAGGGAGGAGGTCGGAGCGCGGCGGCGACGGGAGAGCGCCTTGCGTCAGCCCTTCGTCAGCCCTGTCAGTAGCTAGGAGTGCCTCGCCGTTGGGCCCAAAACGTATCTCGTGTTTTGTAACCAGTGTCGTAGTGCCTCGTATGTGTTAACCGGACCAGTGTAATGAGTGTTGTTCCTTCGGCTGCCTCCTACAGGAGGTTGTGTTATGGGTGTTCTTTGTGTAGTAAAGCAGGAATTTAGTACCGTGAGTGTTCTTTCCCTTTATCCGCCTTGTGTTATTTAACTACGGTTGCACACCCGTTACTCGCGTCAGGTAATTCTACCGAGCCCTTCGTCAGGAGGGAGGTTAAATGGTTGCGTGGGGGCGCCTTGGGGGTGAATAAGACAGGTGAGTCGTGGTGTGAGGTTATGAGGGGTGTGGGGTAACACTGGTCAGCAGGGAAGTGGGATTTACGTCAGATGCTGAACAGTATTTATGATTGGGGTGGGCCCCCGGGAGGGCCCCAGCTGACTATGGGTGGGCACTAGATGAGCTGAACAAGGGCCCATACAGCTGAGGAGTTCGGGGGGGATTTGGGGGCTTACTTTCACTTACAGTTTCAAGGGCCCCCCCCCCCCCCTTGCATATTTGCATTTGACCAATATCTAGAGTTATCTGATGGTCGTATGACTATGGAAGGTTATTAGATTGTATTCTAGAGTGGGCTTACGCTAGTGTTGAGTAATGAGGGTACATGCAGGTTGCTGATGGAGAACGAAATAAAGCAGTCATGACAAAAAATGAAATACATATTACCACTTATACAAAATAGAAAAACATAATGAAATACTGAAAATAAATAAAAATGCAGAAGTTTTAAGCGCAGGCAAATAAAAAAACATTTCCACTGAGAAAGTTCAAAATACCATCACTAAGCAGAATTCTTCTGTTCTTGTGGTTCTCAGCAAAACTTCAAACAAATCTTCTAATAAGGCTTTAACCTCGCATGCCTTCAATAGGACAACACCGCAAGATTACCTAATCTCTCAATTGCCCATTGTATTTCTCAGTGTAGTTTTGATGATTCAGAGCAGAAAGCTTCCCTCTCGCTGAAATGATGACACAGGTTAAATACATAAATTTAGGCCAGTCTGTAGAAAACTCAGGAAATGCTCTTAATATGGACCAGAATTCTCACTAAAATCTAACAGTGATTTGGCTTCCATTGTAACGTACTATCCGATAGGCTCTTTCAACATGCGTTTTACATACCGCAGCTCAGGTTAAGATTCCTCATAGCACGAATTGTATGAACCAAGTCAGACATTTTCTCCAAAAGATAGAAAAGATTTGTGATTCAGTGCCTGTAATGCTTCATAAGTTCACATGCTCATATGAAGCGCCTTGTCATTTTCGTTAACATATGATCTAGAATAGGATAGAAGAAGTTAATTCGTGTTGAATCCTTAACACTGAAATCAGAGTGTGTGCTTGATCTTGATCTTGATTTGGGAGTCACCCAGCAGATGCTGTCGGGTGAAGCCTTTGGTCCGGCGTTCTCCCCCACATGTAATCTGTTGGGAGAGAAGCAAAAGGGGAAGCAAAACTAGGATTTCTTTTTCCCCTCCTTCCTCTCTCTGCATCACATTCATACGGGGTTCCCCCATCACTGAGGGGCCCCTGCCTCTCATGCTCTCTCCTACGTGCTCTCCAGAGTTCTCCAAGAATTCTTTTACACTCTCAATCACACGACTGTCACTCCTCCACTCAGCACACAACCCCAGCAGGTACTCATCTCCACCTCCTGTCTCTCATCTCTCGCCATTCTTCCATTTCCGACCTCTCCTACCACTACCTCCAACATCTGTGTCCTAGCATACTCATACCGTTCACATTCCAGCATCAAGTGCTCCACGGTTTCATCCACTCCTGTCACACACATCTCACACACCTTGCTGCCATCATTCTTCCATCTGTACATACGACTATTTACCTCCAGCGACTTTGTCCTGGCTCTGAAGAGTAGGTCCCCTCCTAGCCACCATCATAGAACCTTTCATACCGTGGCGGGTCCTTTCTCCTTACCAATTCCAGTGTTGATTTCTCACTCATTCCCCTCAGCCATTCTTCTTTCCCTTTCTCTTCCACTTTTCCTTTTATTTCCTTTTTGCATACAGCCATACTCCCATGTCTCATCACTCCTGTCACAAACATTCCCAGTTCACCTGTCCTCTTTCCACTTTTACCCGAGTCTTTTTATCCACTTCCCATACATATTCCAGTCCCAAACCTTGCTTGCCCATTTGCGTCATCCATTCGTTGCAGTCTAGCTCTGTACCTCAGTCCTGCCTTTGCTATCCTCTCTCTGCAGTCCTTCTCAAAGGTCCCCTCTGAGGGAGTTTTGAATTCATTTATGACGCGATGACAACCCAGGATGGGACCTGGGCGTAAGGCATTGTATAACGTCGTATTGGACATAGTTTAAAGGTTTACACCTCCTCGTGGTCTCCCGCTGGGCAACGTGGCTCTGTTGCTAGTCCTTTCTTACGAGGCTAGATTCTACAACATCCACGGCTAAGATAAACCTTCCCCTCCACACAGGGAACCCCTGTGTGTTGGCACCCACAGTTGGCAATCTGTTAGCATAATTACTGACTTTTTTAAGGAGGACTTTAATCAAGGGTCTCTCCACGCTGTGGGCAAAACCGCTAGTGGTTTGAAGCCCCGACACCATTCCGGTGCGCTGGGTTGGCTGGTCTCTGGTCGGTGGTGCTATGTGCCCACCAGCAGCCTTCCATAGGTCACTTTAATAGTAATGCTATTGATAAGTAGCTATGCTATAATATTAAATGCTGAAGAGAAAATCTTATGGTTCGGGACGGATGCTACCCGTGGGAATAAATGTACCCGGGTAGAGTTACATTCAGCTTAAGTGTCCTCTTTTGGGTGAGAGCGCAAAATGGTTGGGAATCACACATAGGTTCTGTTAGCTCTGGAGTTAGCTCCATAAGCGGCAGACCGGACCGCCGGCTGAGGCACGGACTTAAGGACCGGTTTACCGGTGCCAGTTTTACCGGTGAGCATGGAAGGTGGAGCATGGAAAGAAATCTATGACTCTCTTCTACGGAAGTACAAACCTAAAGGTGTTGGGAGGGAAAGCCATTGGTGGTGGTACTCTCTGGGACGGGACCTAAGCATGAAAGGCTGGAACTAAACCATGCTAGTTCTTTGGAATTTAGTCTAGTAAGGCTTGGGTGTTGCCCAAGAGTGCCAAATGCGTAGCGCAAGCAGGTTTGCGCAAACGAGAGTCTCTCAAATAGTTTTTCGTTGTAGAGGACTTCTCCTTGTCGGGAAGGGCCTTGGTACTAATGAAGCTTATATGCGCGTCCCTCTCTATGCTGGTTACTGTCGGTCGCTGCGTGGAAAAACGACGCGTGTGCGTAAAAAGCCTTCAGTCCGGAGCCCAAAAAGAGGTGACCTCCGCAATGGGATCGGTCACCGATGCTTGCACCTTTTATGACCTATAAATAAAATCGAATACAAAAACGTTAAAGGTGTGTGCATGGTGATGCAGTGCCCCTATAAGCCAGTTGGTATCTGGGCCTTACCGGTTCAGGCTGATTGTTGCACCTTTTATTACCTATAAATAAAATCGAATACAAAAATGTTAAAGGTGTGTGCATGGTGATGCAGTGCCCCTATAAGCCAGTTGGTATCTGGGCCTTACCGGTTCAGGCTGATTGTTGCTCCCTGACTGTTTTTAGTCCTTGAGCCAACCGGCCATATTTTGAAGTGAATGCTCCGGCGGGGGGAGTAATTCTCATTATGATTTTCCATTAGGGCAATATCTCAGGTATCAGAAAATGCATGATGGACATCTGAGAACGGTAGCTTAGTGCCCGGATGGACGCCATCTTTGAAACCACCCAGCTCGAAAATGCCCATTTGGTGGGGTACATTGTTGCACGTGTATCTGGACTTCTATACTAGCTATCGATGTGCGGTTGACGACTAAATATACGTCCAATGTGTACCGTCTAAATAAAAAATAATATGAAGCATTTTGTTATAGATTAATTATTATAAAAATCAATTATCGAAAAAAAATCATATATTTTTCAATATTTTATTATTAGACTTGTACTTTTTTTAGTGAAACAACACTGGTATGATTTTCCAAATTATGCATTTTGCTACACACGTTTTATCTGTCATAAAAATAACTCAACAAGTACAACATATCATCCACCACGAGTTTACAACAAATATATGTAAAGAGGCATAAAATGACTTAGGCCGCTGCTGGCATTATCTATTCTGACGATAACGCAAGTTAGGAATGTCGTACGGAGAGGATTTTAACACATACGATATCTAATAAGCAGGCGGAAATTGTTACATAGGAAATCTGCACTTTGGTGGCCATCTTGGATTTCAAAATTGCCGCCAATTATATTAATTATTCATTACTAGAGTTTGGAAAGACGTTATGGAGCTGATTTTAACACCATACGATGTATATTCCTAATAAGCAAGCGGAGGTATCATTGAACATGTCATGTTTTAGTCAAATAACACCGGTATGATCTTCCAAATTATACATTTTGCTAAACCGTTTTATCTGTCTATAAAGATTTTCAGGCAATTTGGCCTGCATTATAATAGAGAACAACATATGCTATACAATATACGTGCACACAAAGTTAATCATCAGAGTCGCCATCAGAGTCATTGGCATCCTGAGCCACGATAGCATCATCCTGCACCATGTTGGAGCATCCCTGCAGCTTACCACAACACGTGCACTTCAACCCATTCAGTTGCAGGAGCAATCTGACGGTCGACACGTCCTTCTGCATGTGCATGAGATGAGATTCAAGACGACATCTGGAGCTGGTAGACCCGCCATCCATCGGATTTTGAGCGAACCGCCATCATCGAGTTCCCAGCCATGTCCTGCTGGTGGTGCTGGGACGTCTGGCAGGTTTTTCAAGGCTGCGTCGCCAGATAGCCGCCTGATAGTTGGCCCTAAGCGTATGCTGCATCAAGGAGTCTTCACAAGGCGGCAATTGTCCAGATTCGATCTGGCCCTTCTTTGCACAGAACATGTGATAACGGAGTGAATTAGCACCGACGATCTTCGTGTTCCTGGCGTACAGCTGACACGTGAAGGCCTGAATGCTATTGAAGACGTCTGTTTGGTACATTCCACGAAGATCCCAGATCTGTGAATGCTTGAAGATACAGATCATTCGCTTGCACAAGCTTCAAAGCCTTTATCTTTCCTTGGCTAGCCAGAGCACTAACAGTGTCACACCCGCTCCATGCATGAAGCCCTGGCAATGCACTGCAAACTCCAGACCCCAATACCGCAGCCAACTTTCCAACGTCAATCATTCTGACTCGAACCTTTGTTCCTCGTCTGATGAAGAGCTGACTATCGATGGTTCTGCTGAGTTGAACAAAGTTGGCTGCGGTATTGGGGTCTGGAGTTTTGCAGTGCATTGCCAGGGCTTCATGCATGGAGCGGGTGTGACACTGTTAGTGCTCTGGCTAGCCAAGGAAAGATAAAGGCTTTGAAGCTTGTGCAAGCGAATGATCTGTATCTTCAAGCATTCACAGATCTGGGATCTTCGTGGAATGTACCAACAGACGTCTTCAATAGCATTCAGGCCTTCACGTGTCAGCTGTACGCCAGGAACACGAAGATCGTCGGTGCTAATTCACTCCGTTATCACATGTTCAGTGCAAAGAAGGGCCAGATCGAATCTGGACAATTGCCGCCTTGTGAAGACTCCTTGATGCAGCATACGCTTAGGGCCAACTATCAGGCGGCTATCTGGCGACGCAGCCTTGAAAACCTGCCAGACGTCCCAGCACCATCAGCAGGACATGGCTGGGAACTCGATGATGGCGGTTCGCTCAAAATCCGATGGATGGCGGGTCTACCAGCTCCAGATGTCGTCTTGAATCTCATCTCATGCACATGCAGAAGGACGTGTCGACCGTCAGATTGCTCCTGCATACTGAATGGATTGAAGTGCACTGTTGTGTGTAAGCTGTAGGGATGCTCCAACATGGTGCAGGATGATGCTATCGTGGCTCAGGATGCCAATGACTCTGATGGCGACTCTGATGATTAACTTTGTGTGCACTGTATATTGTATAGCATATGTTGTTCTCTATTATAATGCAGGCCAAATTGCCTGAAAATCTTTATAGACAGATAAACGGTTTAGCAAAATGTATAATTTGGAAGATCATACGGTGTTTATTTGACTAAAACATGACATGTTCAATGATACCTCCGCTTGCTTATTAGGAATATACATCGTATGGTGTTAAAATCAGCTCCATACGTCTTTCCAAACTCTAGTAATGAATAATTAATATAATTGGCGGCAATTTTGAAATCCAAGATGGCCACCAAAGTGTAGATTTCCTATGTAACAATTTCCGCCTGCTTATTAGATATCGTATGGTGTTAAAATCCTCTCCGTACGACATTCCTAACTTGCGTTATCGTCAGAATAGATAATGCCAGCGGCGGCCTAAGTCATTTTATGCCTCTTTACATATATTTGTTGTAAACTCGTGGTGGATGATATGTTGTACTTGTTGAGTTATTTTTATAGACAGATAAACGGTGTAGCAAAATGCATAATTTGGAAAATCATACCAGTGTTGTTTCACTAAAAAAAGTACAAGTCTAATAATAAAATATTGAAAAATATGATTTTTTTTCGATAATTGATTTTTATAATAATTAATCTATAACAAAATGCTTCATATTATTTTTTATTTAGACGGTACACATTGGACGTATATTTAGTCGTCAACCGCACATCGATAGCTAGTATAGAAGTCCAGATACACGTGCAACAATGTACCCCACCAAATGGGCATTTTCGAGCTGGGTGGTTTCAAAGATGGCGTCCATCCGGGCACTAAGCTACCGTTCTCAGATGTCCATCACACCTTTTCTGACACTTGAGACATTGGTCTAATGGAAAATCATAATGAGAATTACTCCCCCCGCCGGAGCATTACTTTTGGTCTGGCTCAAGGACTATTTCCAATATAATCAGTAACAACAAAATCCTGCAATTTTGTAGACAGTTTCCATTTCCTTGGTGATCTACACATTCTACACTCTGAAGTATCAAAACCATGAGCTGCTGAGTTTCTCTCAACTTCATCCCACAAAGCGTCAAAAGAGGCTTGGTCTGACCGCATTTCTTCAAGGTGGGCTCTTACAGTTTCAATTAATTCTACAGCTTTTACCATGTCAAGATTGGCTGATTGTAGCAAATTTGATAACTGATTTATCCTACCAAGAATATGTGTCATAATGGCTAGCTTCATAGCAAACCCAGCATCTGTTTGACCTAAAAGTCCTCTTGCATCAATAGCTCTGTCAGCATTGCAGTCATTTGATAAACCTTCTAGAACACGCAGAACGGCATTCAGTTTCTCTTTCATTACTTTGCAAGTATCATACCTGCAAGCCCATCTGGTATCTGAAAGTTGTTGTAGCTCTCTAGTTTGCTCATTGGAATACATTTCCTTTTGCACATCCAAACATTTTGCATGGACATAAGATCCACTGATGAATACATACAGCTTTTCAAATAATGAGAAGAACTGTGCAGTCAAGAGGGAGATACGTACCAATTAAGTACCAACACAAGGCATTATAGAAAATTTGTAGGGGTAACTGGTGTAATTTTGTTATGTTCGTTGCTATTAAAAGTGATCAATAGAAAGTATATGAATTTTACTCACTCAGAGGCTTGTTTCTTTCTTTCAAGCAGAGGAAAAATATTTATTGTATTTGAGGTCGAGGGTAAGTCATCAGTAGAAATTATTTATAATACTCCATGCATGCTCCCTCAGTCCTACCTAGTGAAACACGGCTCCCACACCACACGGCAGCCGTGGCCAGTGGGTGGGCACCTGGGCGGGCACCGGCTTCTCGTGGGTGGGCACGTGCCCACCCAGGCCCACCCGTAGCTACGCCACTGCATCAGACGTCTGTATACAGCTACATCGAAAAAAACGTTGTCCTGGCGACTTTAGTGTTATCTACGGTAGAACATAGAATAAATAGCTGTGTGTGAGTATGGTGATTTTTCCATTATATAAATCTTAATTTTATCTACTGGAAGACTTGTATATTACACTTGAGGCCTATTAAATTAAGTGTATTACATAGGTTATAGCTCAATTTGATTGATGTGAAATTTAGTATATATATATTTTTTAGTGTGCTGAGTGCCACATGTGTTCATGCTATAGAATATGCCCAAGAGTCTATGGCATTGTTATTGTGACATTGCCCACCTTTCATCCACTGACAAACTTCAACCACTTAAGTCAGTGTTTTTGGACATTCATGTCTCACATGCGTGCACTCCCCAATGACTTAACGACCTCCTGAACCCTCAAAGCACCCGTCACTGAAGCTCTGGCCCGTATTTATAATAGCTTAATGGTTTCCATAACAGACAAAATGGCGAAGTTTCGCCATAAGGTCATCGAAAAAAATTCCATAAGTGCTCCCCGGTTGGGTTTTCCCTAAAGTTGCCCATAAGCGCTAGGGATGTCCGGAGGTCCCATAGGATCCTTATGTTGAAAGAACATCAAGCCGTTCAACATTGCAGCACAACACGTCTTCCGCCCAGCGCCAACCCAGGCCTTTTCGTGTCAGAAGAGACGTTCTCGCGGCGAACTAGTGAGCAATGAACTTGTCAAGAGGTATCGGCTGAACCATGAGGAATTATGTATGTCACTCTCGTGGAATGCATTCCTCCCGAGTAAATCAAAAGGAACCATACCTGACAGCGGGAATGAAATTATAATAACATTTATTATTGTTTTCTCGCCACTGAATTGCATCTGGCACCTGAGCATGCAGCTGCTGCTGCAGTGATGACAATGGAGCGCCTGGAGTGGGACAGGAAATGCTTGCTCAAGGCCGTCCATGGTATACTCTCGTTGTACCCAAATTCTGTGCGAGTACAACTGAGAATCTCGCCGACGGAAATTTTTCGACGACAGTTCCACTTCTACTAATAGATGAAACGGATGAATAAGGGTTTCATTGTTTACTTTGACAACATTTTTCGAGGCATTATTTTTTTCTTTTAGTATTGATTTTATATAATTTAGCTCGTTTTTTTGCAGAAATTAAGGTAAAGATTTGTTTTACCCTACGCGTCATATCTACCTTCTGGGAGGGCTATCATTTCAGCTTCAAGCACGTAGTGGAGATACTACTTCTGGAAAAACAAAAATGTAATACTTGGAAACAAGGTTAATTTTTTTTACACTAGGACCGAGATTACCCTACACAATGGGGAGTGTGCTTGTCTGGGTACCTTAATGTATTCCTAAGAACTCTCCATGAGTTTTCTGTCGCAAATCATTACTTTTTGGAGATATCAATGTTTTTAGATAGAGAAGCGTATATGAACATGGAAGTTAAGTAACCTAAACCACCTTTATATTCAAAAAAGATAACCTAACTAATGTAACGTACCTCACCTTAGATTCACTAACCTAACCTAATGTAACGTAACCGTCACCTTTAGATTCACTAACCTAACTTCCACCTGTAGTTCACTAACCTAACCTAACCCACGTTTTTAACCGTCTAACTAAAGCCAAATCCTCATTTGGAAAGTGTCCCGCGGCAAGGGAAGAAAAGCAAGGCGATGCAGGTCCACAAGAGGAAGAATAGGAGACGCACGTAAACCCTTGTCTTTCTCCTCCCTATAAATAACATGTACCCAGCAAACAAAAGACTGAGGGCCTCCGGAGGCCTCCGTATGTCTTACCGGCGGCCCTACGGAAGTGTACGACTATGGCCGCTGGGGATTTTTGCTCAGAGGCTCACCGGCGGGCCGCTCGCCAGCGCCCGCCGTAGGTCATATGACCTTTGCCGCTGTTATATTAACTGATTGAGGAATATTTCGGTTACCCTTTTCTAAGCATATGTCAGATACAGTAATGTTTTTAGAGGTGTTGCACAGAACCATTAGCCGCTAAAGACTGATGGCCCGTATCGAGGTTCATTGCTGAGTGCGAGCGACAACCTTCGTTGACAGGAAGGGGTACCGTAAAAGGGATATTTTTCGTATATGAAAGCAAGCGAACGACGGTCGTCAAAGACACGAAGGTGACCGTGTCTTTTGTGCCGACCCCTCTCGCTTGCTCTTCGTTCCGAAAAATTATCCCTTTTATGTGTACCCTTCCGTCAACGAAGGTCGTCCGCTCAACCTTCTCATGACTCTCGTAACGGGCCATGGACTGTTCAACCCCATAAAACATTACTAATATGCAATATGTCTAAAGTACAGAGCCAAAATATTTTGTCGTTATCCAGTAATATGATGAAGAAACCACAAATCACTTTGGACTTCGTTTATTTTTTATACCACAAAAAAAAAAAATTCCGCATTGGATTTACTGGTGGAACAGCCATGAGACGGATGAATGAGATTGAAGATTGTAATAGAATCCATTTCAACCGTTAAATAATTGCGGCCATACAAAACATAACAAAATTATGAACTATAAATTAACCCAGATATTTTTGGTCAACCTTTTCATCACTCGAATTAGCAGGATTTCCCTTCCTATTTTCCTTCCTGTTACCTATCCCATCCACCTTCCAATATTACCACTCTGCTGTCATTACCATCCGTCTCTATAATATCATACCCTTTCCTTTTAACATAAGGGCAGATGCGCTAGGGTCGCTCCACTGTACATAAATGACATAAAATAATAAATAATTATATAAATATTATATTAAATATTATATAAATAATATATATATGTATATATATAATATTATGTATATGTATGTATATATAATATATATGTATATATTGTATTTATATATATATATATATATATATATATATTATATATTATATGTATATATATATATATATATATATATCTATATTGTATACTAGAGTCACTGCAAAAAAAAATTAGACAAGAACGTCTTCAGATTTTTTGCCCCTTTCTCAGTGATGTGTTAAAATTTCTCGGGTTTGTCGTATATCTACATCTCCTGGGGCTGGAGGTTTAGTCTCTCAACAGTCTCCACATCGCTCAGGCTGCCTAAGATTATTATGAAGGGGAGAGGGGTTCCCATCTTGCTCTTTGTTGCGCCTAATTTCCCGCATCACCCCCCCCCTTCCCTCTACCCCTCCCCCGGTCTACAATGCATTTTGCCCCTGACAAATCAGTCCATTGTTTAAGAAGACACATAGTCACTTTGTACAGTGGTGGCAAGTCTGAGCCAGATGCATGGGAGACGGGATAACCCCAAAATGCTGTCTCCAATCTGGTGCATGCACGGCTCAAATGGATGAGTTGGTAACTAGTTGGTGAAAAAGAGTTAGAAACGACCGCGAAAATGTTCAAAGACTTGCTTGCTTGGTCGTCTTTGTTTCCATGTTTGCTTTGGTCTTCTTTGACGTTTTCCGAGGTTCCGTTCTAACTCTTTTTTCCACCAACTGTGGTGAGAGATGAGATGGTGTGAGACATGAATTAAGAGAAGGGAAAAACACAAAAAAAAAAAGTTCCTTTCGCAGGTTTATCCTCCTCCTTTTCCTCTTCATGGTCTCACACATCTCACGAACCACATCTGTCACTATAACACCCTCTCCTCTTTCCCCCACCACACACCCCTCCTCCTCACGGCATCCACACAGCCCTAACCCCCCTACACTCATCAAACACGGGAACAGGATGCTACAGAACGTGTCCTCTAGCTTCCTTGCATGGAATGAAGCGTAAAGTAGACCTACAAACCCAGTTCCTGAAGTGACAAGTTTTTTTTTGTCCGGGCCTGCCTCTTATTTTCTATCGGTGTCTGCCTGAAAATCCGTGAAATGTACTAGTTGTGACCGCATATTTGTATGTCTTTAAAAAAATTTCTGCGATATGTATGTGTATTTATGAACGTGTTCTTGTATTATTTCATTCTTCATCTTTGTTTTCATGTCTAGCTCAATTATAAACAGGTATGAGACACTTTAATTCAGGTCAGTTAT
Organism: Chionoecetes opilio; assembly: GCA_016584305.1. Lineage (NCBI taxonomy): Eukaryota > Metazoa > Arthropoda > Malacostraca > Decapoda > Majidae > Chionoecetes > Chionoecetes opilio. Next base: position 31,013 of record JACEEZ010023984.1, read on the forward strand.
GCATAAGTGAGTGGGCCAGCAGACTGGTTAACTCCTGCCGCACGGCGGCACTCGATCGCACGCGCCCACAGACACCCTTGAGCGAGGTATATTCTTTGTAGCGTCTTTGGCGCGTTGCCCCGCGGGGTATGCCGCCAATGATTGATGCGATCAGCTTAAGTGTTGTTCTCCTTGAAGCCAACACCAGCCTGAGGAGTAGCTGCTCCACGGCACTGTTGTGCCTCTTCTGCTCTATCTGGCATCTGCTTCCCTTGCTCGCTCTCCATTCCCTGTCATGTTTTTGTAGCTGAAGATAGGCGCATTACCTGAAGCCGCCGCCTGCTGAAGATGTTCAGAATCAATTCTACAGTAGATATAGACTTCTACACTGATCATAATTGAAGCAGACGCAACAACAAAATTATGTTTTTAAGTACATGTAATTGACCTACTGTACTGTATATGGCAACAGCACATGTCTGGTGAATGAGGACAGATTAATGGAGTTCATGTACTGTAGTACATATTTATGGCAAATCTTTTTTAATCCAGACAGATTATTACTGCCACAAGGGTCAGGAAAACCCTAATGGCTTTGGTTAATGTTAATATAATGTGGCACCTCATATTGTCAGTCAAAAATGCAACCCAGTCACAAATTCATAATAGGTAAGGCGAGATACTGCTTGTAAACTTTTCTGGTATATGTGATGTAACCTAAATTCCAACAAATGCAGTCAGTTTATCATTACATGTAGTATAGGATTACATTCATTAACTGAAGAAAGTTTGTAGAACAATCTCTGTCAGTGAATAGTGGCATTTTCCTTAGAAGGTTAGAGTCACAAAGGAGACTTTGTGCAGGGTTGTACACAGGTTCGCAATGGAGTTGGCACCACGACACTCTAGCACAGAAAGGAAAGGTTGATTTGGCAAGCCTTAGTGCTTACCCACATACATCATAGAAGCATATGATCACCTTGGTGGAAAGGTTGGGTTAGCATTAGTGCAACAACTCTTTCAACTTACTCTTCTAGAACTCTTTATTCTCTTTCTCTCTCAATTTCCATCTTTTAGTACACACTTCTTCCAACCTGAGAAAAAAAAGAAAACATCCGTATTACAGTTTCTCAAAGGTGAGGCCATGCTGTTGGAGAGGTTACGAGTGCATCATGATGTGTACATTCTTTAGTCACTTGTTCACTTAAAGCACTCCACATTACATATGAAGCTTCATAAAAAAAATACTTAGAAAGTGAGTTGGGACATGGGTGCAGGAAGTCCACATGTAGACAGGTGTGACTGCAGTGGCTAAAAGGGGGAAGAAAGGAAGCCATGCTTATCAATGATCCCGCAATGACGAAACCAGCTCCGGGAAAGGGATTCCTACTGAAGGAAAATGTAAAGAAAATGTACATTAACATGTAAGGCATTGTTTGGCGTATAGGTAGTTGGATGTGTCCTGATTGAAAAAGATACCTAATGCCATTGCAACCCCTGGTAACCGAATGTTGCATCATGATAGATAATACATGATATGTCGCTCTATATTAATTCGAACACAAGTCCTACTCTACCGATAACGATAACAGCATAGTTGGTGCAAGCAAAGGTATCCTGCATCTTGGTATAATACATGAACCCTATGAAGGTGCTCGAAAAGTCTGATGGCAACAAATTCTTTCTTTAAATCCCTAGCTTGTTTGCTTGCCTTCATCTGCATTGAGAACACCACCCATGAGTTCAGAGACGAGAGCGAGAGCGAGAGAGAGAGAGAATTATAAAAACATGTAAAATTAATGATGGCAAATATATTGCCATTACATTTTTTATAAGCTTTTAAGAAGCCTGACACATTCAAACACACTTGTACAATAAAATATTATAAAACACCTCAAAGGAATACTATATCCATCATTATTATCTTTAATCTCACAATACATACCATTTCCTGCATTCTGAAGGCGATGTTTCGCCCACACCACCTTGTACTTTCATCCCTCTGGTCAAGGCTTTTGGTAATTTTTGACAACCCGTGCCACCAGCGCCTCAGTCTGGGGACGTTCCACATACGGAAGTCACTACTCCCCCATGATGTGATGGATCTGCGAGAAGCATTCATAAGTGTTATGTCCCTCATATAAGTGATCAGTAATTTTTTTTTTAAGGTAAACATAATTCATGGCCCGAGCAAAAAATAAACGTAATCATCCACTTAAAGCAAAAAAATAATTACTCACAGCGTTACTCAGTTAGGTTAGTTTTACTGCTCTATTGAGGAAAAGACCGTGCTTGACTGATGAGGTTTAAAAAATATCTTCGTGATAAAAAACATAAAAATAACAGCACATAACGGGTGATATTTTCCGCAATAGGAAGGTTCCCTAACACCAATCTTTACCCTAAATTATTATTGAAAAGCACTAAAACCCATTGTGTTGCAAAACATAAATTCAGTAAAGCTAATTTAATGTACCTTGAATAAAATGTCCATGCCTACAACCACAGCCTCTGCATGTATCAAGCACCTGCTGCATCCTGGTCTGCGGTCTGGTTAGATGCTTTATAAAAAAGAGTAATGAAACAAAATAAATTGTAAAGACAGTTCGTGCGTCGTCGAGTTCTAGATTTGGTGTTTTTGCCGTGAATTCCTATCAGTCGACATTCATGAACCTTCCACCGATATTTCCAAAACAAAGTTGTTGCTTTTTTATTTCGGTAATATTTCAATGTTACAAATTTACGGTAACTTGAAATTTCATACCCTTTTAGACTACTAGTTTAGGTTTTCCTCGACTTACAGGTAATTGTATATGTGGGATGTGAATGGCGGAGGAAATACAACATTTAATTATTTAGTACTGGTGGCCTGCCTCAGGTTTTTCGGTAACCCCGTGGGACCTCTAACATGCGCAGTGATAGATCCAGGTAGCGTCACATTCCCCTGACTGGCTCTGGGAGTCCTAGGGGGAGATGTTTGGGGTTTTGTCACCGAGAGGCGACCGTATTGTAACGGTAGCACGTCCGCCGGCAAGTGGAAGGTCTCGGGGTTCGATCCCCGAGTCGTGCCTGCCCTTTTCGGTGAACGAAACCTCTGACAGTAGCTACTTAAAGAAATGTAATAGCCGAATATATGTACGAATCCACTTTTTATTTGATTTATGTTAATAAATAGTTTAACGGGGGAAAGAATGATTGCTAAAGATATAAGGTAAAATTCTAGTGTTGCCCATACTCTCCCACTCCCCCGAAACAGTTTTGGGGACCTGTGGGAATGCGGGTTTTCGGGTGGAAAACAATTATGCGTCGGAATCACGTAAATTTAAGAGTTATTGTTTAGGGGGGTACAATTTCCTTAAATCTAAGGTAATTTCCTATATTTTAAGAGAAATTTTATCCATAACGCACAATTTACCTAATCCTAGCGGGGGCTTGACCCACCGATCACCTAACCTAACCTAACCAAATCTAATCTAACCTACCCAAATCTAACCTAGCCTACCAAATCTAACCTAACCTCCTTAACCTCCTAGCGGGGTGTTGGGTGTGTTTCTCGACACTTGCGGTCATCATTCTTGTGAGGATCGTTCAGGTTTCGACACGTCGTCGCCATCCAATCAATGCGGCCCGCCGTTATTAATCCACATATATAGAGGGCGTCGCGCTGTCCTTTTCTGATTCTAAACTAACATAACAATGTTAACATAAGAAAAAAAAAAAATATGTCATAAGTTTAAACTAACTCACAATAAACCCCTAAAAATTACTAACCTAACCTCACTAACACCCCCCTAGAAAGTTCTAACACCTAACCTCACTATAAGTTACTAACCGACCTCACTCTAACCCTCCCCTAAAGTTACACATAACCTCACTATACCCCCTAAAAGTTACTACCTAACCTCACTAAACCCTAAAGTTTACTAACCTAACCTAACATAACCCCTAAAGTTACTAATCTACCACACTATAAGCCCCCTAAAAGTTTTGCTTATATTGCCGTAGGCGGCCAGCATTGTGTATACATCACATCGATCTCCTGGACTCAGAAGCAATCCATTAATTTGTCCCTAGATCTAGGGAATTTTTATAACTTCCCATAACTAAAAAAAACAGTGGTTGCGACGCTATTTTGTACCCCAGCCATATATCCTGCCTTCTCCTCATGTCCCCCAAGCTAGTTTGGGGTCAAAGGGGGAGATGGGCAAACACTAGAATTATCCGAATTAGCAAGGAGCTATGATAGGGCCCATGGACGACGAACAGCTATAAATACGGCAGTAGGTAGAGAGGGCAGTGCTATAGATACGCAGTAACACGATATATGAGCCAACTTAATTATTCGGTGTTTTGTAATCGTAAAGATGTTCACGGTTTATGGAATTCTCGCCGAACACCAACGCGAAGAACTCTGCCGATAGTGGAAACACTCGCCGCGTGTACGTTTCGAAGACAGTTCCACTTTATAGCCTACCTGATAGCCGACGGCGGCGCCTGTTCTAGGTTACCATGTTAACAATTCTACTTCTCCTTACGAACCTAGCTCACTTCTCAACTAGAGCCATCACACCATAAAAAAGTACCTTTTAAACATATTTATTGTCGACTGCGACTCTCAAAACACGGATAAAAAGCTCTTATTTCATGTCACGAAATAACTTTTTTTTAATGTTCCGCCAGTATTTTCAAAAGTGGGTAACATCATCTATGACACCTAACTCACTTCATTCAACTTATTTAAGCCTCTCATCTTCCGTAACAAGTCACATAATGGGAAAAAAAAAAAAATGAGAGGGCTTCCTAACCAGATAAATAACGAACTCATATATCTGATTCCTATATAATGTTCACCCGGGTAAATACCCGTAAAACATGATGTGCTGCTGCTCTAACACCTAACACACTCCCTTCTATGTGTTTCATGTCCTAATCTTACACGGTACTTACATTTCGATGGATGTAATGTCGGAGGCAGAGAGCTGTGTACGAAGCGAAGGAAGGCATTTTGGATTTTCAAATTTGTATTTTTTTCAAGATTAGCTGACCTTAGTTTTAATCTGTACCACAGCAACACAGAAAACATGCACCAAGGCATGCACGAGGACAGATCACTATCTAAATGGACCAAACATTTAGCCCCGAGAGTAGCCGCATTAATATTTTCTTGTGCACTTCAAATATACACCAGCGGGCGGACGGAGATCTCAAGTCAAGTAGCCGCTGGTTATCACCACTGATGTATTACTACATCAATATTATCACATAACTGTTGTTTTAGAATGTTTACACATAAAAGCAATACATTTTTCAAATTCTGTACATTGATTTACAGATAATAAATTTTCCTCTCTGAAAATACACCAGCGGCACTACGGCGGGCATTCGGGGGCAAGTTTGCCGCTGGTGGCCGCCGTTCGCCGCTCTAATGCCCACGTAGGCCCGCCGGTGGTGGTTAGCTGGGTAGGCTATTATTGTAGTATTTGCCCATACTCCCCCCTCTCCCCCAAAACAAGTTTGGGCACCTTGGGGGGTATGCGGGATATTTGGCTGGGGTACAAAATGTGCGTTGCAACCACATAGTTATTGAGTTAGGTAGTGGCGTAAAAATTCCCTAGATCTAGGAAAAATTGACTGAATTTCTTGTCAAGAAACGTGTGGACCTGCTGATGATCCTCACAAACAGAATGACCGGAATATAGAGTCCACCCCACCCTCCCCCACCTCTCCCATTAAGAAGTAAGATAAAACAAAATTTGGTTACCGGGGGTGTCGAGGGGCCCCATTAGGTTAGGTTAGATTATCGGGTGATTATCACTAAGTTTAGGATAGATTATCGGGGTCGAGGGGGCAGAGCCCCCGCTAGGAGGTTGGGTTTAAATTTTTGCTTAGGTTAGGTTAGATTACGATTACGATTAGCCTTGTAATCTTGGAGCTTGGTTAGGTAAATTTCCCATATTGGGGAAAAAAGTCCCTTGATATGGGTTTAATTTTGACTCCTGGGACAACTCTAAAAATACGTGTTTCGACGCATTATTTAGTCCCCCCCCTCAAACCCCGCATTCCACGGGTCCCCAAGCTTGTTTGGGGCAAGGGGAAGAGTATGGCAAACGCTAGAAATTTACCAAATAACATCATATTTCCAAATATAATGGCGGAAGGGTGGACAGAAGGATACACACAAGTTAAACCATGTAGAAAAGGGAGGAGAAAAAAAACAATACCCAGGGAGGAAGTGATGATCAGGCAGAGATACGGCAGTATACGTAGCTACAGATACGGCAGTATATCTACCAAGCTATATGTATACTGCCCGTATCTGCCTAGTCATCACTCCCTCCTGGTTTTTGCCCCTTTCCTTCTGTACTACGTGGTTTACCTTTTTGTGTTTCCTTCCGTCACCCTTCTACCATTAATTGTGGAGATACAACATATTATTATAGGGAGGAGAGACAAGTGTTTACATCGTTCCCGCGTGAAAACTTTTCTACGGGATCTTATTTTAAACGTATATATGAATTAATCCTTTAATATTGCTTTATTTTCAGTTCGTAAGGTTCTCACAAAATTTTTACTGCTCATATTTTACTGATTTCAAGCGTTATTTCATGATCTAAGAGACATTTTAGGGTAATGTAAATGCTACGTTTAGCGCGAAGTTGTGTCAGCAGGAACTGCTAGACCCCATAGCTAGGCGGAGATTTGCTCCAAAACATAGAGATCTTA
>JACEEZ010023984.1:40214-44275 GCA_016584305.1 Chionoecetes opilio
TCACCCACTACTAGTCCAGTCAAACTATGCTGAATATGGCCGAACCTAGAACAAATTGCTTCAGAAGGTTTTTTGTTTTAAATAGTTCCCTAGAGTCCCCTCTACATCATATCAAAAGTTATCTCAAAGTTACGCCCCCTAAGGGCCCTAATTTGCATAAATTCAAGATGGCCGCCATGTCAGAATTCAATGTACAGCAAACTTTTTTCTGGTGGTTTTAGGCCCCATAAATGTATTGCCAACAGATAGGAATGTGATATCAATCTATCAAATAAGGCTAATTCCGTCATGATATGACGTCACTATGACGTAGTATTACGTCATGTCATGACGTAGTCCCTGATTTTTACTGAAAATAGACATTTTGTACCTTGTTATTGTAATTCCCTGTAGAATTTGGTTTTGATTGCTGTTTCTTTAGCCCTAGAACACTCTTTGGGACCAAATACTACCTACTTATTGCAATAAACCAGCTGCACTACTTACCGTGAGTTACAAGTCCGTGTCGTCCTCAGTCACGTCAATAGCTGTGCTATTGGAACAGGCATCACCACGACATTCACTACAGGCATTTGTACATTTCAGGCCTTGCTTTCTGCAGCTGCATGTGTTTGTGGAGCAGTCCCCTTTACACTGGCACATTATCAACTTGAGAATATTGTCAGGGGCAGGCTGACAGTCCATTGTTCTAGGCATAAGTTTGCCCTGCAGATCCTGCCATCCCCAATCTACTGCCCTCAATGCACAGTCCTCATCCTTTGACATCCAACATTTAGCTTGGTAAAAGGCTCGATATATGTGGTACTGTCCGGCATCCAGTGTGGGTGGAAGATTTTGTATCTCTACGCTGGAAGCACACCTCACTACTTTGTCCTTGAACTTCCTTATCCTCAGTGAATCTAAGGACTCTGTGTTCTTGCCTCCGTATAATTCTACTAGGACCTTCTCCCCCGAGGTTTTCATCTCCTCACGAGTGGAACAATCCAACACTTGCTCCAGCTGCTTTGCAAACGAAGTGTTTGACATCGCCTTTTTGAGAGGTAGTCCCTTACCAATCCCGTACAATCTCGAAGTTGTGTCACAACCTCCAATGGCATGGATGATGGGTAACAGGTAGCACAGCTTTTCACCCAGAGAAGTCTGCAAAGCATTGATCTGCCACTCTCTAATTTTAGTGTTTTTATCTGGTTTCACTGCTTTGTCCGATCGAAATGTCAACTCATCCATGTCCTCTTCAGCATGGTGACAAAGTAACACCAGAAGATCGGTGTCTTCTCCGATAACATGTGTAGCACCCAATTTTTGCGCACTTCACCCCAGTCAATGCAATCAAAAGATCAGCGTCACCTTTGCAGTGCAATGTTTTGATACCCTGGGTTTGGAGTTTTTCAGACAGGAAATTGATGAATTTCTGCTTATTTTGGACGTTTCCCAAAAAAGTGTTCCTTTTTCGACTTTAGCGCCATGCTGCAGTGAAGAACACCTGTGGACCAACTGCACCCTTTGATCGCCTGAGATGAGTCAAATATTTTGTGGAGCTGTCCGTTTCATATCCATCGAAAACGACAATTGGATTTGCAAACGTGTTCACATACTTGACGTACGTAGAAGCTATAGAGTCAAACGTTTCACCCCTTTTCCAGGGAAATCTATGTAAAGAGAGAACATCCATCGAGGACATTGTACACTGGTTTGCTGTCACGCGTCTGCTGGCCTTCATTTGATGAAGTGGACGGTAGCGCATCAGCCAGTTGTGGCTTGTTTGCTTGGCGGAGAAGACCGTGTTTATCAAACAATGCTGTCGGTTGCGCAGAAAGTTCATATTTCAATAGATCGTCCAAGCTATAGTCACTGTTGTTAGCTAGAATTAGCAGCCTCTGAAAGAGAAGCTGAGGGTCAATTTTCAGTTTTTCGCCATCCACAACCAGCTGTTTCAGTCCCATTCTTTCTATTTGTTCCTTCCTTCTGAAGACAAAGTCAAATGCGTTTTGTCCCATCATTTTGTCCAAGATAGCTTCTCCGACTTTCCTTGCTTCATGTGGGTTACACGAGGCACTTGCAGTCACGCCAGTGGCTACGCTGTGCAATGCTCCTTCTTCTGACACGAATGGGTTGTAGTCATTGAGGTACTGGAAGATCTCGTAAGTGTCTTTATGATCGCGACACCGACCTTCTGGTGTTACTTTGTCACCATGCTGAAGAGGACATGGATGAGTTGACATTTCGATCGGACAAAGCAGTGAAACCAGATAAAAACACTAAAATTAGAGAGTGGCAGATCAATGCTTTGCAGACTTCTCTGGGTGAAAAGCTGTGCTACCTGTTACCCATCATCCATGCCATTGGAGGTTGTGACACAACTTCGAGATTGTACGGGATTGGTAAGGGACTACCTCTCAAAAAGGCGATGTCAAACACTTCGTTTGCAAAGCAGCTGGAGCAAGTGTTGGATTGTTCCACTCGTGAGGAGATGAAAACCTCGGGGGAGAAGGTCCTAGTAGAATTATACGGAGGCAAGAACACAGAGTCCTTAGATTCACTGAGGATAAGGAAGTTCAAGGACAAAGTAGTGAGGTGTGCTTCCAGCGTAGAGATACAAAATCTTCCACCCACACTGGATGCCGGACAGTACCACATATATCGAGCCTTTTACCAAGCTAAATGTTGGATGTCAAAGGATGAGGACTGTGCATTGAGGGCAGTAGATTGGGGATGGCAGGATCTGCAGGGCAAACTTATGCCTAGAACAATGGACTGTCAGCCTGCCCCTGACAATATTCTCAAGTTGATAATGTGCCAGTGTAAAGGGGACTGCTCCACAAACAGATGCAGCTGCAGAAAGCAAGGCCTGAAATGTACAAATGCCTGTAGTGAATGTCGTGGTGATGCCTGTTCCAATAGCACAGCTATTGACGTGACTGAGGACGACACGGACTTGTAACTCACGGTAAGTAGTGCAGCTGGTTTATTGCAATAAGTAGGTAGTATTTGGTCCCAAAGAGTGTTCTAGGGCTAAAGAAACAGCAATCAAAACCAAATTCTACAGGGAATTACAATAACAAGGTACAAAATGTCTATTTTCAGTAAAAATCAGGGACTACGTCATGACATGACGTAATACTACGTCATAGTGACGTCATATCATGACGGAATTAGCCTTATTTGATAGATTGATATCACATTCCTATCTGTTGGCAATACATTTATGGGCCCTAAAACCACCCAGAAAAAAGTTTGCTGTAAATTGAATTCTGACATGGCGGCCATCTTGAATTTATGCAAATTAGGGCACTTAGGGGGGTAACTTTGAGATAACTTTCGATATGATGTTCAGTGGGGTCCAATGAACCAGTCAAAGCAAAAAACCTTCTGAAGCAATTGTTCTAGGTATTTTATAATTTGACTGGACTATACAGGCTCAAGGGCTAATGCCACGGAGATGAGCACCAATTTGATAATGCTTCAACGGCATTTTATAGTGGGTTTTTGAAAGACCATGTCTAGGAAAGTCGTCCTCCATCCATTGGTGGTATCCAGACGGCCGTCACCACCAAGGATGGCAGCCGTCAGGAAGGCAGAATAGTATATCAGTGATCAACAACTTTGCTCTCCGGATCCAGGACTGCCTCAGACAAAACCGGGGTCATTTTTTTTTGTTGTTTACATCTTGACCTATAGCGCGTGTAGGCCGTGAGCTCCAGGGGTGGGATGGCAGGCCCTGGGGTTAACATGAGAGCGGTGTGGTTAGCCCTCGCCCGTGGTGGCGCAGGCAGGATTGTAATAGTGACGGCTGTGATTAGATGCTCATGCCGCCCCCTTGTGTCCTCCGATGCAACTTGCAATCCAAGGCAGAGTTAATGGCAGCATGTGGTGTTCTTAGACCAAGATAGACGGTGCAGAAATATTTTAAGTGGATTTATGGGTCTCAATCGGGATCGAACACAGGTCACCGAGAACGCCACTCGAAGACGCTAACCACTCTGCACGCTCCCCATTTGAGCAGGTGTTGAATCTTCACCTCTGGTGCAAAGACTCACCCTAGTATCATTGAGAGTTCTGTT
>JACEEZ010023985.1:0-24510 GCA_016584305.1 Chionoecetes opilio
GTAAGAGAGGAAAGAAGTAGGGTATGGTACTGGCAACTCTTGTATCTGGGTGAAGTGGGTGAGGGAGAACTGCTTTCTTGCCTCCCCGCACCACAGCCCATCCAGCTAACCCGTCCATCTCTTCCTCAGATGGTCCTAGTGCTCCTCAAACCCATGCCCCCAACACCACATACACATATTCCACCACAGTAATCATGTAACTTGTATCACGTCGTGTTTTGAGACCAATGGCGAGAAATTATCAGCCATGTGGCCTCAGGAGAAAGGTATCGTTTTGTTTATGGGTGAATAGGTATTTAACCATTCACCACATACTGTGGGGGTTGGTATGTGTGGTCCGACCTGATCACGAACCAGTGTCTTTTTGGATTATCATTATTTTACTTTGGCTATTATGTCCTTGGTGTAGTAATCGTGGCCTTCTGAAATTATATCCTTTGGTAAAATCAAGTATGTAGTATCTTTCCCTTTCTGATTCGCTGTGAAGTGGTGTGTTGATGAGTAGTGTCCACCACTTAACCAGGAAACTATCAACTTATTCCACGTTCCTTAGTTTCCGATAGAATCCGGCCTAAAAGTAACACAACGCTACCATTTCATGTTTTAATTGGAAGTTTTGTAATAAAAGGGATTTAAGGCGGAAGCAGTGGGATTCATTAATTTATTTATTGAAATATTTTTTCGTGGCATCACATTGGCATATAGTACTACCTCCTTATTCAGGTAATTCCACAGTTCAATGGATCTGTTTGAGAAGATTATATTCCTTGATATCTCTCTTGCATGTGGTCCTCCTGAACTTCTTCCATGACCTCTCTGTATATCTTTCATCCCACAAAAACATCATCCTCTCTGCCAACATTTCCAGTCCCATGGAAACCCTAAACACTTAAATCAGATAATCTGTTTCCTCCTTTCTCCAGGGTTGGAATATTTAATCTTGACAGTCTTTCTTTGTACGGTAAAATTATTAAGCTTGGGACCATCTTTGTTGCTGCCCTTTGTATTCTTTCAATCTTTCTATATCTTTCTTTTATGTGGTGACCAAAACCATTGTTGCATATTCCAACCTTGGTACCAGTACTGTGTGATGAAGAATATAGGATTACAAAGAAGAGTTGGTGGGACTCTGCCTCTTTTCGTCACCTTGTGAAAATATCTTGGTACCTTTAAACGAAAGACGCTTCAATGGCTCGGATCATCTGCTAGTGTTTTAACCCATACTGTGTGTGTAAATATGGTATGTAACATGCACGCCAGCATGCATCGATTTATAAATTTCTTTATAAACTAAATCAACATTTTTTTTACTATAAAAGTGAGAACATAATAATATGACTTACAGAATACTCAAAGTTGGTCAAATGCATCTCTCCTAGCTGCATGGGAAGATGTCAGTCGTGCTAAATTCTCTCTCTCTCTCTCTCTCTCTCTCTCTCTCTCTCTCTCTCTCTCTAAATTCCTGTCAAACACTTGAATGGAGGTGGAAGAAGTGTGGCGTGAGTGGATGGCTGGGGTTGCCAGTGCAGCCGTCAGTATGCTTTGAGGCCTGCATGAGGGACGATATTACCTTCCCCACTTCTGTAACAATGAGCGGGCTGTGTGTTTTCCTCAAAATGCCACGTAATGCCACACACAAAACGTGCACAGCACTATCCACAACACGTGTCCCTGCCACTGTACTGTCTGTGGCTCCAGGTGGGTAAGATGAAGAACATGGCAAATAGTGAGCGTTATGTGGAACCCAACAACCGGTTAGTCCAAGTAACTGGGTGGTTTGGTGGTGATTGTGGTGAATGGTGGGTGGAGTGGTAAAGAAGATGGTGCTAGTTGTGAGGATGGATGGTGTTGTGGTGATGATGGTAGCGAATTTTGGTCGTAAGAGCGTACCTCAATTTCTAAAATGGGAATCTGTATGGAAAATAGGTTTCGTTTAATGCATTTTCGCTCTAAGCATGATTTTCTAGGAACATAACTTATGCGTTACACGAGGCGCGCCTACAAATTTAACACCCCCTCACCTGGAACTGTTGAAAAAAGTTCCACACACAGGGATTTTTGTTGTTTTACAGGGATGAGAAGATGGCTATTGACATTAAGTTTGAAGGTTAGTAATAATTAGTATACAGTACAATTCTTGGTACAAGGATAAATAACTAAGTAAACACATATATATTTATACACATACTATCGCGGTGAAAATTGGGATTTGCTGCAGTTCCACAGTGCCTCTACTAGGGTGGCCAGACGTCCGGTTTTTCACCGGACAGTCCAGCTTTTTAGCACTCACTCCTCCGTCCGGCACCACCTCAAGCTGGACGTTAATTTGTCCTCCATTTTTCTTAGAGCCAGGCTAAATAGATTCACGTTAATTACTTTGCATGTATAAAAACAGCAGCGTGCTACAATCCCATTAATGTTTTTTTATTATGTATTTGCCGTTGTCAACACTAACGCGGAGCCGTTGACAGTCCGTAACTCCATATCCTACGTGTATGAGACACGTTGGCAATACCATGCACATACAAAACTGTCAGTTTGCCCAAAGCCGCGGGGGAAATCGGTTGACTTTCATGTTCTTACACTAACCCTTTAAGGAAATTCCGAGAAGGAAAACCACTTCCAACCATGAGAGGACCAAAGAATTTGGATTTTTAAAAAGGATGGTAAAAAAATGGATGGTAAACATTTTTTGAAAAATTTTGGATGGAAAAAATAGTCCTCCATTTTGGAAATTTGGAAATGGCCACCTTTGCCTCTACACGATCAGCTGATCGACTGGGGTAAAGATGCGCTCGGGAAGGCTCCAAACACAACTGGCCATTGTGACTGGCTGCTGTGGCCATACAAGGATGCAGTTGACTACAAATGACCTTGAGTATCTGCAGGTAAGGGCTATGCAGTAAATTGTCCTGTCCCCATAGGATTAGCCTAAAAAAAAGTGAAAAAATAGAGTGAAAACGTAAACAAGATGGAAAGTCCCGCCAAAACTCTGTTTGATGGTTTTGCAACCCAGGAAAAGGACATATTAGGGTTGAAAATGAACCAAAGAAGAGTCATAATGCTAGAAAATGTGGTACACGATCTAATGGAGAAATTAGATAGATGGAAAAAAAGAGTATTCGTCCTGGAGAAAGACAATCGATTTCGAAAATAAGAGTGGATGAGGTTAACGGTAAACAAGACGATGAAAAGGTAGAGAAGCTGCATGCTGAAAGTTTTCTGTACATAAGAAATGGAAAATGACACAAGAGGAAATGAAAGACGAAAGAAAGACATGGAAGATGGAAAAAGAAAAAGACCAAGAAAGCTTACGACAAATAATGAAGATCAAGAAAATGAAAAGAAAAATCTGACCAAAGTAGTAGTCAAAGTAATCAAACAAAAGGAAAATTAGTAAGAGATACGGTAGACAAAAGAAATGTGTCATCATTTTTGGTTTGAAGGAAAAAGTGTGCCAAGAAAAATTTGAGAGAAGAGGAAGAAAAAAAAGTGTCATAAGAAATTTTTAAGGGAGAAGAAAATACGGTGTAGAAAAAAATAGAAGAAATACATAGGTTAGGGAAAATGAGGGGGAGGGGCCCCCCCTTGAAAGTTAATTTTAGGTCACAAAATACGGGCCCCTAGAATATTTTTATAAGGCATGGAAATTTGGAAAAGGGACAGAAGAATATAAGAAAAAAATGGTTAAGAAAAATATGAATGACGAAGAAAGAGCCATTTTGAATTACTGTTTAAAGAAGCCAAAAAAAAAAAACGAATTGAAAAACGGAAGGGGGAAAACGAAATTCTATTGGAAGGTTTTGGCCCAAAAAAAAAAAAAACCCTGAAGTGGTACCCTAAAAGAGAAAAGATAAGAGAAAACGTTCAAAGGAAAATAAAGTGGGGAGGGAGGTACCCCTACAAAATAAAAAAGGGGGTAGGGGTAAAACATTATCGGGAAGAAAAACGAAATGAGACCCAAGAAACCAGCCCATATTGGGCCCTAGTTGAAACGAACCCCCCGAGTAAATTTGAGGATTTTTTCCATTTTGGGGGGGTCAATATAATGTAGGGGGCCCAAAACAGAAACCAAAAAAAAAGGGAGGGGGGTTTGTATGGTTTTAAAAAGGAAGGATGTGGCGGGTGGGAAAATGGGGAAAAAAGGGGAAAAGGGAATGGCAGAGGTGTTGACGGTAGTTTTTGGGTGATGAAAAAAGGAAGAAAAAGAAAATTAGTATGGGTAAAAGGTTCCACCTAAGAAAAATTTCCTGGGGGAGAGGGGGAGTCCCGGGACATGATAAGAGACAAAAGAAAAATGTTTAAAAGACGTTTGGAAAATAGTGAAAACCCATAATTTTGAGGGGAAAGATTTAAAAACCGAAAAGGGAAGTTTGCTGGTGAAAAAGGGTTATACTGAAGGGGGAAAGAAGACTCATGGGGGTGGTATATTTTTGGGTTTTTGGTAATGAAAACATCATAAACCCCTGGATTAAAGAACAAAAAGTTTTCAGGGGTACGAAAAACCATCAAGACTAGACCTACTTTTTGACGAAAAAAACTGGAAGAAATTTAGTAAATTTAAAGTACCCATTGCCCATTGGAAAGGGGCGATATGTACTTTTGGTTAAATTTTTGAAATAATGAAGAAAAAAAAAGGGGAGAAAAGAAAACAAAAAAAAGGAAGTTTACAATTATAAAAAGAAAGATTTTAAAGGGGATTAAGAACCTTTCTTCGGAGAGACAGCCGGGAGAAAATTTCCAGGGCGGGAAACGAGTACCGAAAAAAAGGGGGAAATGAGTTCATTAAATTTAAAACCGAAGGTAAAAATTTAGTTTTTTCCCAAAGGGGAAAGTTACAGAGAAAAGAAAAAAAAAAAGGGTTTTTTTAACAGAATATTTTAAATTTAGCAAGCTAAAAAAGAGAAAAAAAATGGAAAAATTTGGAGGAAAAAAAGGAGGTATAAATTTTTTGGGGATGTAAAAAACAACTGGGAATTGAATTTTAAAAAAGAATCCGAGGAAAAGAAAAAAGAAAAATTATGGGAGGAATATAAAAAAAAAAGGGAAGAATAAACCCAAAATTTTTCAGCAGCCCTAAATTTCCCGGCCCCTCCATTTCCCGGCTACCCGGATTTGCCGGACAAAACCCGGGTCGGGGGAAACCCGGTTTCGGCCCAATTTAGGGTTGAAAATGCCGGGTCCGGGTTCTAAATTGAAAAAATTTGGTCGGGGGGTTTTTGGGGACCCGTCTTCTGTCCCCCCTGGCCCGGCCGGCCGCGCCCCCCCCCAGGGGGCCCACCCATGCTAAAGCGGTCGTTTTTGTTTACATTTGGGCAAACGACATTAGGGGGGGTTCAACCTGCCCGCCTCCGTCATTTTCCCCTAAACCCCCCAAACTGCCCCGGGTGCAAAAAACATCTCTAGACTTTTAAAAACCCTTTTTCGGGTTTTTTGCAAGCCAGGTGGCAGCATGCCGCGGGTCGTATTGTTTACATTTGGGCAAAGGGGAAAACTCACGGTTACCGCACAGCCTCCGTTATTTCCCCTTTTTGACCCCCCCACTCCCCCTGGTCCCAGGAACGTTTTTTGAGACTTTTTGAATACTTTCTGCTCCCTTTCCCGCCAGGGGAAAGCATGCCCCCGGGGGTTTTATTTTTTACATTTGGGACAGGGCCCTCAGGGTTTTCACCTGCACCCCCCTCCTTAGCCCCTTTTTCCCCAGGGCCCCGGGTGGGAAAACCGCCTTTGGGGACTATTGAACACTTTTGCTCCCTTTCCCCCCCCGCCCAGGTGGCAGAAAGCTAAAGGGGACGTAAAATCCGGGGCGGGTTTTGATTTTGGGCCCCGGGTTCCCCCAAAAAAAGGAAAATTCCCTAGAGTGGGATAAATGCCCCCGGGGGGGGGGTAATGCATCGGACTTTTTTTTTTTTTTTTTTTTTTTTTTGACGTGCGTTTCCCGGGGGATTTTTGGGTTTTCCCCGGACCAGTGCTCCCCCCCTATTAGCCCGGGAAAAACGGGGTTTTTTGTGTGTAGTTATTTCCAAAGGGATAGTTATAAGGGGAAAAAAAAAAAAATGAATGGTTTAACAGAAAATGTGAATTAGCAAGACTAAAAAAGGGGAAAAAAACATGGAAAGTTGGAGGAAAAAAGGTGGCAGCAACCCTTTTGGGGGAAGTACAAAAAAAACTAGGGAAAAAATTTGGAAAAATCCGAAGAGAAAAGAAAGTAAAATTAGAGGAATATAATTAAAAAAAATGGGGAAAAAAAGAAAAAGAAATTTTTTATAGATATATTAAAGGGAAAAAGAAAAAAAAAGGAAGGAAAGAAAGCTGAAGGTAGAAGGCATAAGGGGAGGAAAATGCATTTCAACAGGCCGAGTGATGAAAAGTTCTTACAGACGTATTTACAAAAGAAAGTGAATTAAATTTTTAAAGAAAAAAAATAATAGCAAAAGAAATATAATGGAAAAAATAAAAAGTTTGACGTAATAGAAAGTAAAAAAAGGGTTTAAGGAAAATAAATGTGGGGAAAAACCCCGGGGCCCCATGGAGTGTCCCAACTGGGTAATGAAAGATGCAGTAAAACCCAATAGCAGGAAAATTACATAAAAATGGGAATTTTAGAGTTCACTCAAGGGGAGCAAAAGTTTCCCCCTTGTTGGAAAAAGAGCAAATATTGTGCCCCCTTTACAAAGGAGGAGACAAGAAAAACCATAAAATTTCGGCCCGTATCAAATTTAACCCAAATGTAGTGGCAAAAAAGGGGGTGAAAAAAAATTTGAAGGGGGAGGTGGTTGGAATATTTGGGAAAAGACAAACACAAAAAGAGGGGGCCAGTTTGGATTTTTGAGGAGGGAAAGTCCCTTACAAAAATTAAATTTACTTTTAATAAGAGTGATCGATTGACACAGGAAAGAGAAGGGTGGGGTCGAGGGGATTTATTGGGCCCAAAGAAGGCATTTTACAAGGTACCTCATAAGAGGGGCCCGTTTTGGAAACTAGAAAAGTAGGAAAGGGTTGAAGGTGGGTTTCTGGTGGATGGAAGACCTTTTTTTAGCAAAAGAGGGGGAGAAAGAATTTAAAAGAAAACAAAAGCAGAAAAAGGTGCAGTGTGATAAGTGGAGTTTTCCCCAAGGATCAGTATTTTTTGGGCCCCAGTGATGGTTTTTTGGTCTATGTAAATGATATTGGGAGAAAGGGGTAAACAGTTATATGGTTTTTTCGCTGATGATGCTAAATTACTAAAAAAAAGTAGAAAGTAAAAAAGGACTGTGAGGATTTACAAAAGGATCTAGGATAAGATTTTTTGATGGAGTCAAAAATGGGAAATGGAGGTTTTTAAAGCCAAAAGTGTGAAATTTATGGGAAAAGGGGAGTTGGGAAAAAGGACAAAAGGAAAGTATTCGATGGGAAAAATAAGGGGTAATAACAAAAAAAAGGTTTGAAAAAAATTGGGAGTAGGTTTTAAAAGGCAATTTGTCACCAGAGAAGCATATAAACAAGGGGAAAAAGGAGATACATAAGGTTTTTTTAAGGGAAAATTTTAAAAATGGCCCCTTCCCAAAAATTGGATGAAGAGATATCAAGAAAATTTTTAACATCTCTGATTCGACCCCAAAGGGGGGAATAAAGGGGGCAGTGATTTTTCACCACAAAAAAAAGAAAGGGGAAAGGAAGGGTTGAGAGAAAAAAAGAGCAGCCACAAAAATGGGTCCAAGGCCGAGAGATTTTAACCCATGAAAAAAGGGCTTTCAAGACCCAAAAATTCCCAACCCCTTGAAAAAGAAGAGAAAGGGGAGATTTATAGCAGTGTATGAGCATCAAAGGGGGCCCGGAAAAAAAAGGGTAGAAATGGGTCCGTTTGTGTGGGGCGAACCCGAAGTTTCAAGAGGTCATGAGAAGAAAAAGAAAAGGACAAAATGCAAGAGGGATATAAAAATATACAGCTTTCCCCTTAGAAGCTAGAAACCCGAAACCCTTGTGGGAAAAGTGATTTAAGCAAGAAAATATTCAGGGGCTTCAAAAGGGAAGGGATAATAGTAGATTTTTGGGGACGGGACCCCGGGGACCCCCAGATAGCTCTTCCTTGGGAGTTAAAAATGGGAAAATTTTCAACTTAGGGTTTACAATTATCCCAAACTAAGTGTAAACCTTTCTAGACAAACCCCGGTAATTTTTATTTCAAAATTTCCCTTTTATTTTCATCGGCCAGCCCTTTTTTCTTACCGTCGATAACACTTTAGTCGCCACCCGCACGAATTCGCCCGGGGGCCAAAAAAGGGGGGGGGTCCCGTTTTTACGAGGGATTCGATATAAAGAGAATCCGATTTATACGAGAGTGTAAAATTTGGGTCTATTTTTAATATAAAAGATTTGAAAAAACCCAAAGTTTTAAAAGACATTTAAACTGGGGGTGAGTAAATTCCAAGTTATTAAAAATAAGGGTTTAAATTAAAATTATTTTCTGAAATTTTAAACATTTTTTGGTATATGGTTTTTCCTAAGGTTTGATAATCAATCTGAAAAAAACGTGCCCGGGCCCGGCAAAAAAAATGGGGCCGGGGACTGGTATTTTCAGAGGTAGGAAGTCCCAGGCTCGTTTTATTGTTTGGTATGCTAAAGGGAAAATCCCTTTCTCTGGTTTAATGTTAAAATATGTTGCAATTTTATGGGTATCATTCAATTAAAATGAGTTTTAAAAAGGGTGAAATACAAAACAAAAGGGGTTTTATACAAAGTTTGGCAGCAGCGCAGAGCAGGGGCCCGGGGCCCCTGAAGCCTTGAGGTGGATATCAAAACCCCTTAGACCAAGGGAGATAGATGTCTTTTTGGGAATATTTATTGGGGGGCGGAACCCCTTTTAGGAAACCTATGATCCCCGGTGATATCCTATGGTGAAACCAGTGGTTCCGTGGGACTTTACGGTTCCCCGGGGAAAGGGACAGGGGGAGGTTTGGGTGAACCCGGGGGGTTTTTTCTCAAAAGTTTTGAGTGGCGGGGCCGCGGGCCCCCACCTTTTCCCCCACGGTAGGTTTGGGCAGGATTTTTAAAAGCCCTTTTTTACTCGTTATTATACAACTTAGTGTTATGGTGAAGATTTATTACCTATCATTATCTTAAAAACAATGTAGCACCGTTTTTTAACCCTTTAAAAAAGGGTGTTTAAAGTGTTTGAATTTGGGGGGATGCTGGCGGGGCATGAGTGAAAGGAGAAATTTTTTGCCGCCGGGCCTCCCCATATCCAAATATTTTACTTTTTTCAAAACCCCCCTAAAACCCCTTTTACCACCCAAAAAACTGCAACACAGGGTCCTTAAATTTTAAAATTTTTTCCAAACTGATCCCTTAAAAATCCTTAAAAGCAAACATTCAAAACCCCAAATAAAACGAGAATTAGTTTGAGATGACGGGGACAGAAGGCGGAGAGAGGCAGTCTGGCATGCCATTCTTGCCCGGAAATATGTCTCGCTAACTTGTGATTGGTCGATAAGTTTTAAAAACAGTTTATCATTGGCTGGTGACTGATGATGAGCTTGATGACATCATTTATGTTTTATGTTTAATTAATGTGCAGTTATGTTATTTTGTGTGCTATTTTCTCTTTCAGAATGGTTTTTCTACAGAATAGGTAGTACAGTGTAGGTAATATCGACGCTGTGTGTTTGTTGTGTTTGCTATAGTTTATTTTAGCTTGAAAAACATGTTTTTTTTAATTGATGGGGTCCTGGAACCAAACCTATATTTTACCATTAGTTATGTGTTTCGTTATACGAGATTTTGCTTTACAAGTATGCCAGGTGGAACCTAACTGCTCGTATCTTCGGGACCTCCCTGTATTACAAATTATAGCATCACTACTGATTGTATGTGCCACTGAAGATGATACACAGTAGTTTATATATATATCATAACTGTATAATATACCCTGTTTCAGCGTTGTTTTATGCTTTGTATCTGCAAGTATATACAGTTTCAAATTTCGCGACTTTTTTTCTTCGGGCGACGACGACGGCGGGAGGACACTCAGAATATAAACACTAGCTGGCGATCTTAGTGTAGGTCGCCACTCGGTTAATATTTTTGTAATTTATTAATTATAGCCATAATATGACACAGATGAAGACACAAAAATGACACAGACTCTCCAGATTGCCCCTTCTAAATTTCCTGAAATCATGGATGTAGAAATGTAAGTATTAACGCCACCAGACGTCCGTAAATAGAAAAAAAAGGCGACTGGCAACTTTAGTGTTATTTAGGTAGGTGGAATGCATGCTACTGTAATATCTCTCTTCCCACCACCACTTTTCTTAATCGTTATTTTCAGCACCTCTGCTATGCCTTCACCTATTTCCACTCTATCCACAACCACATCCTTCTTACATGTAGCATCACACATCTGTCTGTGTGAGTGTATGTGTGAGAGAGATAAAACTGTTATGACCATTTCTAATGATTAACATTTTCAGTAAACAAGAACTGGATCTACATCTTTGTCTATACCCAGAGCGGGGCAGTTTTTAAATACATTGTATTTAAATACGTATTTAAATACTTTTGTGTATTTAGAAATGTATTTATAAATACATGGTTGACATGTATTTAAATACAGTTTTTAAATACTTTTAGAGAAATTAAATACATTTTTTTTAAATACTCATGATATAAAAATGTAAATACTTTTTATCAGTTACTTGGCCATAAAACCCCCCCAACAATCTGGCAACCCCGCTGTTACAGTGAACCAGTGTTTCCATTTTCAAGAAAATTTCCTTATTTTAAGGAATTTAGGCCTGAAAAGGGAAATTTCTAAGGAAACCCAAAATCTAAGGAAATCCTCAGGAAATCTATTTTTTTTCGGACATGTAAAAATTTGTGTGTATTTAAAATGTATTTACAAATGTATTTAAATACAAATGATGTATTTAGTATTTAGTATTTTAAATACATTCGTAAAATGATTTAGATTTAGTATTTAAATACATTTCTCCATGTATTTGGTATTTAGTATTAAATACATTCAATGTATTTAGTGCCCAGCTCTGTCTATACCACACTTGCCAAATGCACCCAAATGGGTGACCAAAGCAGCAGCTCACCATGCAAATCAGAACTTTAAAGGGTTCCATGAAAACAAGTATGAGGACAAGCTAGGACGTTACTCACCAGGGCGTTTGTCTGAGACACTGATAAGGGGTCAGAACGTGGGACATCTAGAAAAATTTCCACCCCCTAGAGAAGGGCTGTTGGATTTGGTTGTATCCTCTCGCTCCAGTTTGTGTCTGGGATGGCTTTTGCGCAGTTCCAAAGCTAGTGAGAGTAAGACATATCATGGATAGGAGTGACAGCTAGTTTTAACTACAGGAAATCTTTCTTTAAAAAAGGCCTTTTTTATGTGGCACAGCATTTGGAGAATTTTCATTGAAGAAATATTACGAAAATTTTCAAAAAATTAATTACATGGCAATAAAACTATGTAAAATTCCAAAATGAAATGAGTTCAGTATTAACTTCAAATGAATTTCCAATGATTACATATGTTGTCAAACTTACATTCTCCTTCCTCTTGAATGAACATTTCTTTTGTGGAGGTTACCAGGGCTTCCTCCTGGTTATATGTCTTCCTTGTTCTTCTTCCCATAATTCCCTTCTCCGATCCACCTCCTCCTCCAATTTCTTCTGCAGCTCGTTGACAGAGACTGGAAGAGAGAGCCTGAGTCATGGGTAGTGGGTGTTCTAGGAGCAGGGTCGGTACCTACTTGTAAGGTACACTTCCTTCCAAGGTATGACTCCCCAGCATGGCTTTCTTTCCACTTTCTCCTCTGCCCAACCATTCCCCTCCACAATGACTCACCCAGCCAAGCCAAGCCTTTGGAAGCCTTTACTGAAAATACTCATGAAGGCTTTCAAAAGCCTAAAAGATCATATTTGGTGGATGAAGAGCCTGCAAGGCTGGTGTTTGGCAGCAGCTAATATCATACATGTTATCTATAGTGTTTTGAGTGCTATAGTTAAGAAAAAGATTGGTTTGCAATATACAAAGTACTATATGCAGTTTTTCTTAGAGTGGCTTGCAAGGCACAGTGCCGGGTAGGAGGGAGCATGAAGTAGGGCAACAGGTGAAGAGTGGTAGACAAGTAATGCTTTAAACCTCTGTAGTCACAAACTACTTTGTCACATTCACCATAAAAAGCCATGCAGGGTTTTGCTACGAGATAAATGTACTGTATTTTATCTATTTCAATTTATATAAAAGCAAGGGTTATATTTAGTGGAGTAAGATTTAATCTTTTATGATACAGTTATTTGTGATATTTTAAGAATAACTTATTCAGTACCACTAATTCTAATGCAAATAGATAGATACACAGCATGCTTCTGTAAAATACATATGTACACGTTAAACACACAGACACATTCTCAATCTTCATGTACTTAATGCCTAAAACTGCCTGAAGAGAACAAGTTAGTGAAACATGACTTCATCTGACACAACATGAAAAGGCCAGGGCAACTACAACACATCATACCTCAACATGGCTAAATATGAAAGTTCAAGTCATAGCACATATAAGTGTGGTGGTGAGGTGCAGCGGTGGGCACAATTCTGCTAATACTCTATCCGCTAATCAGCAAAACTAACTTTTTTATTGCGGATTAGTATTTCTGAGAAGTATATTATGTACTGCTTGTTTCGGTGTGCTTTTTATTCATGGGAACATTTGCAGCACATACACAAAATATCAATATTTTGTGATGCTGATGTACTGGTTTGTGTTTTAGTTGGTTATTGATTATATTTGTGCTAAAACGATATACTACAAACTATACATGATGATTTAGTACAGCATACTATAATAGAGTAGACTAGGCTATTTGGTAACTTGGCTCCTCAAAAAAAAAAAAAATTCTGGCAACATGGCCCCCAAAAAAACTTTGCCCAAGGTTACCCTTGAAAGTGCCACATAGAGGACTATCATGGAAGGTGAAAAGGTTTGATGGAATACATGAGTTACTAAATTGGACAGAAAAGTATCTGAAGGGAAGAAAGATGAGAACTGTTATTATATAAGATGGGGTATTTGAGTAGAAGATAGTATCAAGTGGAGTACCTCACAGGTCGGTATTGGCCCTGATAATGTTTTTGATTTATGTGAATAATATGACAGAAAGAATCATCCATCAGTTTTGTTAACCTGAATGCTATTGATGAAAAAATTATGAAGCATTTTGTAGATATATAGTAAACCTTACTTTAAACGGACCTCTGTATAACAAATTTTGGCTTTAACAAATTTTTTCTGCTAGTCAGAATATGCGGGAATTTACTGAATAAGTTCGGCAAATGCGGGGTTCGGTTTGGGGTAGGCCGGCTGAACATGTACACGCAGGACGGTCGGCGGCAGTGGAAACAAGCCGAGTGGGGGGTGGTGCACACCGATCAGTCTAGCTTTGTCCCTTGAGATGGCTGATGTACGTAAGTATACGAGCTTTCATCTAATGTAACGAACAAAGTTCATTACAGTAAATTTTCTCTAATTCGAAAACGTACAATTAGAATTTTGGATAATTCTACCTATTTCAGGTCCAGTTCGAAATTTTCAACAACTTTCCATAATCTGAACTGAAGTTCGAATTGTCGACAATGTGCTCTTCCTGCACACATTGTCGGAGTTTCTGTAGCATATTCCAGCTCTACTGTGCCATCCACTTCATCAGCCAGTCTCCACATCGCCTGTTGACACACACATTAAGCACCTCAAGCATGAAGACCTTACCTTACAAATCCCCGGAGTGACACCTGCCAGGGCTACGTTCAGTAGCGGTCAGCCCCCGCACCCTACTGAACGATACTGAATGGTTCACAATTTAAATTGCTACCAAGAAAAGCAGCTGCCGCAATTTATCTCAGTGGCGATTCTTATTGTCACAAAATAGCTTGTTGATAACCCTGTATTGATGCAGCAGAGGTTATAGCAGCAGGAAATGAAATATTACGGGGACAAGAAGAGGAGAGGCTTTCTTTGCCCTTTGTTTATATACCCTTATTGTGGTGCGGGGCTGACAATCAGTGGCGATTCGCCTCCTTGGGGCTGCTATAGAGCGAGGGTAGTTTGTGCAGGCATACTGTATGCCTACGTCACCAAGTGCCTGAATGTGCACGCGTGCGCTGTGCCCTACTGAACGAAAGCCCCGGCATACTTGCCTGAAGACACTATTAGTAAGTAACACCTGAGTGTTCAGAGTACAGTAGTACTGCTTTTCAAGACTTCAGAATCAGCCATGTTTTGTTGAGTACAAGTACACCGAGTGGTCAACTTACGACCGTGATTGGTTCTGACCGACCAGTCATAAGTAGGACTGGACGTAAGTCGGCCATGTTATTATAATTTTTTATTTTTTTTATTATTATTATTATTATTATTATTATTATTATTATTTTTTTTTTTTTACATTGTGCCTATAGCGCCTGTAGGCAGTGACTTTCTAAAGCCCAGATGGTAGGCCCTGGAGGCTCACTTGAGGGCGGCATGAGGGCGAGGAGGGGGCGGCATGAGCCTCTAATCACAGGCGTCACTTTTAAAAATACTACTTGCGCCACCCCAGGCGAGGGCCAACCATCACAGCCCTCAAGTGAGCCTTCAGGGCATGCCATCTGGGCCTTATTAGTCACTGCCTA
Source organism: Chionoecetes opilio (assembly GCA_016584305.1). Classification (NCBI taxonomy): domain Eukaryota; kingdom Metazoa; phylum Arthropoda; class Malacostraca; order Decapoda; family Majidae; genus Chionoecetes; species Chionoecetes opilio. The sequence continues at coordinate 14,663 of JACEEZ010023985.1, forward strand.
CAGGCACTATAGGCCCCAAAAGTAAAAAAAAAAATATAATAATAATGTATCAACATTTACCGCCGGTCGTAAAGTCGAACAGTTGTAAGTTGCGTAGGTCGTAAGTTGGCGAATAGTTGTATTACAATTTGTGCTGTTTGGCATATTTTTAAAGAGTTCTTATTGTGTGGAGGGGCTAGAAGTAACCATCAGATAATTTGGGGCTTTTGGTAATTTCACCCCGGTCTCCCCCTAATTAGTTCGAATTTTTTGCAGGCTTACTGTAGGCTATACATGGGAAAGGGGTTTGAAATAACAAACTTTCACCTCATATAACGAACAAAGTTGTTATATGCGAAAAGTTTGAATATAAAAAGATTTTCTGATATAGCACACCTCCTTTCCCCAATTGGTTCGTTAAAGTGAAAGGGGTTTTCTGTAGTTTTCTGTAGAAAATTACAAAAAGATTCGGACAAGCAATATGGATGAAACCCAAAACCAGAAATGTCATATTCTAAAACTGGGGGAGCGTAGGAGGTCCAGTTGAATATATAAGATGGGGTCAAATATAAAAGATGGGTAACAAGGAAAATGATACAGCTAAGGAAAAAAATTTTTGGGAGTAATGTACAAGAAAATCTGTAACCAGATAGTATTTTTTAAAAAAGATACATATGGAAGGACATACGGTTGCTATTAAAAGGGAGGGTTTTTGAGTGGGATGAATAAATTTTGAGAAATTAATGTGACGTGATACAGTCAAGGCTCAATATGCAACTATGATTGATCGCCAAACAGGAAGAAACACAAAAAGAAAAATAGAAAGGATACAAATGGTGCCAAGTCGGAATAGCGTTAATGGGATGGCTGCTATAGGTAAAAAATGAAAACATTATAAAAAAAAAAAGAGGGAAGGGGATTTGATCACCTTTTTTGGCCCCTCGCACCACGGGGTTTTAAAACTGTGCCATTACCTCAAGTTCTCCACCACCCAGGCTTTAAAAACCCCATTAAAAAAAGCTAAAGACACCGTTAGCTGGCGTGATCGAGGTGACCAATCAACGACGTCTGTTGAGTTGAGATGTGTTATTTGTTCAGAAAAATGATCGTTTCCCTACGTGTTTTCGTCAAAAAACTTTTACATGATGACCCCGGAGAATTCAAAACGGCCTTTTGGATTTCATCAGGCTACGAAGACAGAAAGGATCAAAAACAATAATAAGCAGAATCAATTTCCCCAAAGGTGCCCCCCTTCGGACTTCACACCCACAAGTGGGGTTCGAAAAAGCTAAAGCCCAATTTCCACTACGCCAGATTACTCGACTCCCCCAAATACTACTAAGGAGTCCCTTTTTTCCGGCACCCTCGGGGGGGAGCGCATCCCCGGATAACCATTTTCCCGTTGTTTTGAGAGTTACTTTTTGGGAATCCCCCAAAAACCCTTTTTTTTTTTTTTTTTTTTTTTTTTTTTTTTTTTTTTATACATCAAGGAAATGGCAAGGGCACAAAAAAAAAGGGAAAAACCCAAAAAAGCCCGCTATTTGCCAGTCCCTATAAAGATGACAGTAAAGAGAATAAAAAAAAAAGAGGGGTGACCCAAATTTTTGTTGGGGGTGTTTTGTTACTCTTTTTTTAAAAGATGGTACCGTATTTGCCGGGCATAAGACGCATTTTTTCCCCTTAAAAAGGGAAAGAAAAAGTTCCCCCTGCGTCTAATGCGGCCAATTAGCGCAGAGAGGGGGGGCAGAGAATGCAGAACACCCGGTGGGGGATTACTAAAGGAGTTGGAGTGACCTTGTGAGCAGTAGCCCACTGAGCAAAAATTTTTTGTAACTGTGTATCAAAAATAATCTATAATACTAAGAAAAAAGGTTGGATTTTAAAGGGAAAAAAAAAGAGCTGGGGCAGAAAGTAGCGATTGCTGCTGCCAAGATGGCAGTGTCAGATGAAACACAACCTCCCGCGCTGCTCTCCATTGTAAAACATTGATAAAACGCTCGGCACAGCCCTCCGGGCACCCACCCGGGTCTTTACGCTCAGACTCCTCCCCGACCCAGGGAAAAAAAACAAACATCCCGCAATTAGAGTGCCTTAACCGCATTCGACTCGGGCCAAACAATTTGACACAAAGTTGGAAGGAGATGATGGGGGGAAAGGGCAGAAAAAGGGTGAGGGAAATTTTAGCTGGGAGGGTATTGTAGAAAATGGAAAAGTGAAACAAAAAAGGTTTTAAAATTTTCTTTTAAAGGGAGTGGAGCGGTGAAAAGGGGAGTGAGTTTCGGGGAGTCTGTCATACACAAGGAGGGGGGGAGAAAGGGCGTCCTGGTTTTGTAGTTATTGACAGCGAGTCATTGTAAAACGGGGGGACAAGGGGTGCGCAGGTGTGTCTCGGGTTTTTCCTGTAGGAGAAGCCTGGCTGGGTTCGGGTTGTGTCGGCGAGGAAATTTTCAGGTAGCGTCAGGTCCCCCTCGGGCCTCAAATCCTGGTCCCAGACAGGGGGGTGGCCTAAGCCGATGAGGGTGATGTGCGTGGTGTTTAGCCCCCGCTACAGTGGTAAGAAAGAGAATAGGAGACGCATAGGCGTTGTCCCACCTCGCCCCCTCAATCCTAAAACCCTGTACCTTACGGAAAAGGAAACGTATGAAAGAGGCTGAAAAAAAGGCTCAATGGACCTGAGAGGGAAAAAAGCTTCCCCCGGTACCCCAAAGACCAAAACCCATCACGGCCCCAAACCGTCCCCCCTAAAGGGCCAAATCACACCATACCATCAGGGGAAAATTTGGGGGACGGGGACACTGTTCATCACATCCGTTGGGAATTTCTTACATTAAAAACAAAGACGTTTTTTTACACTAAACGGTGTGCCGCCGTCAGTACGGCTCCAATACATCATGTCCGTCACGTAACGGTTTCTGGGGAAGAATTTTTTAAACGTAATGAGACTGGCCGTGTATAATTGTCTTTTTTCTAAAGGCTTATGTCCCAAAAAACAGTGTCGTTAGAGTTCAACTCTCTTTTTCATCCGACAGAAGTGCTATTAATGAAAATTTCTTCAAGCATAGCCTCTAAGGCACCATGTCTTTTTAGAGGGTGAGCAGGAACTGCCGAAAATGACAGAACCGTGAGAATAGTGTGAATAAAAGGGCCGGCTGACGGAACGCTGCCCTGATTAGAGGGGAATCAGCTTCACCTGTACCTTCCGAAGAAGACTAATAACCTCGCGGGCGTGATAGATTATAGGTGTAACCCGTGCAAATATGTCGATCCCGGACAAAAGGTGCCCTTCAACAATTACAAAAAATAACAAAAAGGTACAGAGGTTCAGGTTATCAAAATATCTTCGTGAATTTTGTTATTTGGACAACCCCCGATTTTGAGGCCCAAACTTAATCCTCCCGAATAGTTTTATGTGTCTTTTTTAATTGGGTTTAATTTTTCGGAAATCAAAGTTTTTTTCAGTGTGTATGTGGGGGAGGCAAAACCGCCCCCAGGTCGGGGCCCCCCAAACATTGTAGCTTCACATGCCCAATATTGGTAGTTTCGTTATTTCTCAAAATTTATCTGTTTCTAAAACCCAACCCCACCTTAACCTAACCTAATCTGATTAAACTAACTTAACTTCGGCTGAAATAATGGTAGATTTTGGTATACGTGTAATGCCATTATTATTCAATTTCGCCATGGAAAGGGGTTCAAAAAAACTCAAATGAAGGGAAAACTACACGAGGGTCGGTAAAGTCCCAGGATTTGAAAGCCTATACCAAAATAATACCCAAAATCTATACTGCAAATTTTTCCCCAAAGTCTAAACACATAGCAGAAAAAACAATAAGGAATGCTACAACATTAAATCTAAGTAATGGGCCCTAGGTAGCAAAATATTGAATAGCAATTGTGGGGGCATCTGCAATAATTATGATTTTTGACCGATTTTGGTTACACTTCATTCTCTTTAATTTTAAAAAGTATAATTTTTTATTTTCCCATCACTGCACAGTGAATATTGTATTTAGGACATGCTCATAATTTTTAAAACATTTTTCTTTCCCCCACAAAACTTTTATTTTTATTAACTTGATAATTTTAGAGAAAAAAAAAATTTCCATCAAAAACTGCCCAAAATTTTTTTCTTTTCAAAACCTTTTGAAAATAGGGGGCGTCTTATGCGGAGGGCGTCTTTGCGCCGGAAATACGGTAAAGTCATAGGAAAGTGGAAAAATAGAAAAAGGAAGAGAGTTTAAATTTACCAGTGAAAAGGGAGAAAGGGTTTCCAAAACCGCTAACCCACCAAATTTTTAACAAAAAAATTTTGCCGATTTTTTTAGTTTTTTAAATAATTAACCTAATTTAAAGCCGGGTTTTCCTCTGAGGGCCCCCCCCCCCATAAGGAGGACAAGCTAGTCCTCGTGTCGCCCCAGCAGCACGAACCCCTTCCCCTCTTTTTCAAGGATCTCTCTGACGAGTCAAACTAGCCCGTGGTCCCCCCTGTGGAGGCCCCGGAAAAAAAAAAAAAAAAAAAAAAAAAAAAAGCTGGGTGTTAGTGCCTTGTTTTTAGGCTGCCCTTGTTTTTAAAAGCCGGTTAAATGAGGTTTCCTGTAGTGGTTGGCGCGCGGACAGGAAGAGCTGGGACATATCGATTACCTCATAGCCACCAGCGATGGCAAGAAAGAGGGAATCAAAACACTACTTAACAAACACATTTGGTGTCAGTAGAGTGCCAGGACAGGTAAACTCTTGCACATGGATGGCCTCGGCGACCAAAAATGTCGTGTCATGAACGAGTGCTTGCTTTTAAAGGAGAACACGAGCCGTTCCTTCTTTGGACAAGTTTTCCTCAAGCAGATGCTTTTCCCATATCCGCCCAATCCCAAATTCAAGGGTGACTTTAAAGACCCCCGACAGCTTGCAGTGCGAGCAGACGGCTGTGGGAGGCCAAACAGCAGGGGGGAAGGAACCATCAACAAAAAGTGGGAGCTATGACCCGCGAGTTCGGAAAAAAACCGACCTACATACGGGCAAACAGTGGGTCGTCCGTGAAAACTACCAAGCCTGGTCCCCGTCCGTAAAAACGACAAAATTTTCGGGGATCCCGGGGGTCTCCCGTCACACCTGGTCAGTGTCCCCGCCTCCGCCCGGGGAGCATGCTCAGCGGTTATTGTTTACATTTGGGGACAAGAGATACGGTTTACCCGCCCCCGCCCCATCAGTCCCCCGACCCCCACTGCCCCTGGGGCAGGAAAAGTCTCGAGACTATTGAAAAAAACCTTTTGCTGCAGTGTCCGCGCTTCCCACTCCCCCCAAGTAGTGCTCGCTCTCAACCTCACCCCGAACGTCACCACCTTTTACCGCCCCCCTGCGGCGGCGGCTTGCCTCCGCCGGGGGTGGCAAGATGCTCAGCGGTCGTATTGTTACATTTGGGCCAAGCAATCACGGGTTCCCCCCTGCATGCCTGACAGCCCCCCACCCCCCCTGCCCCGGTGCAGGAAGTTTTGAGACTATTTAACACTTTTTGCTGCAGGGGTCCGGCTTCCACTCCCATCATTAGTGCTTTCGTCTCAACTCCCCCCTGAACGTCGCCACCCTTTTACCTGCCCACCCCGGTGGCGGCGGAGGCTCCGCTAGGTAGCAAGCAGCTCGCGGTCGTATTGTTTAATTTTGGGGACAAGACAATCACGGTTCACCCCACGCCCCCGACAGTCCCCTGACCCCCCCTGCCCCCGTGGCAGAAACGTCTCGAGACTATTGAACACTTTGGCAGTGTCCGTGCTTCCCCTCCCACCGTGTAGGCACATTCAAACCTCCTCACCCTGAATGTTTCACCTTTTACCGCCACCCCGCTGGCGGCAGTGGCGTCCACCCCTCCCCGGAAACCGCGTCTCCGCCTACCGTGCCTTTTGAGGAGACGGGGCAACTACAGCACTTGTGATAGCATCAAGGACATCCCGGGCCCTAGTGTTCCCCCAAGGGTCCTCGCAGCCCCAAAAACAACAACAAAGTACGTAAAAGTCCGTGGCGGGGGAGTGATATTGGGAGTTTCCGGCATTTAAAAACAAAGTAGGATAAACTCGGGGGTGGGTAATGGCCCCGGACTGTTGCGACCTGGACGTTTGCGGTTCCGAACCAGGCCCCCCATCAGTCCGGGAAAAAGAGGGTTGTGCCACAACCCTGTTTTCCGGACCTCCATTTCCCCGGGTATCGGATTTGCCGGACAAAATCCCATGTCGGGGATATGTCAGAGTCCCGGACAAATGCCCGGCCCGTCCGTAGATCGACAAATTTACCCGGTCCGAGCATCTCCTGTCACCCTGGTCAGTGTCCCCCGCCCTCCCGCTAGGTGGGAGCATGTATGGTGTATTTTTTACATTTTGGGCAACGACACTCACGGTTCCCCCTGCACCCCCTCCGTCAGTCCCGGACCCCACTGCCCCGGGTGAGGAACGTCTCGGGGATTTTGAACAGTTTCTGCGCTCCCCCCCAGGGGCAGCATGTAGGGGTCGTATTTTACATTTGGGCCAAGACACTCACATTTTACCGCACCCCCTCTGCAGCCCCCTGACCCCCATGCCCCGGTGCGGGAAAGTCCTGGACTATTGAACATTTTCTTTTGCCTCCCCCCAGGTGGCGCTTCAGCGGTCGTTTTGTTTACTTTTGGGCCACGACACTAATTTTTACCTGAAACCCGCCCCCGTCAGTCCCCGCCCCCCCCCCCATCCCCCTGGTCAGAAACTCTTGGACTTTTTAACACTTTCTGCGCAATGTCCGCGTTTTCCAATCCCCCCGTGTAGTTTACCACTAAACCCCGCCCTGAACGTCGCCACCTATGACCTGCCCACCTGCTGGGGGGTTGGGGTCCCCCCCCCCGGCAAACGCTGTACCCGCCTCACCTGGCCTTCCTGGGGAAGAAGGTCAAGTAAGCGCGTGATAGCATCAAGGACATCACCGGGGCCCTTTTCACTAGGGTTCCCCTGGCAAAAATGTTTTTTTCTTTCCTACGAACGAGACAAAATTTTGCTACCAAGATGGCAGGTCGAAATTATCGCTTGGCTATTCTTTTTTCGGAAAATTGTTGATCCCTTTTTTGATACGCGTGGAGTTGTATTGGGGGGGCCCCAGAATAAAAAAACTAGAGTAGGATAAACGCCCGGGGGGAGTAATGGCCCGGACTGTTGGTTTTCCCAGACCTTTGCGGTTCCCGGACCAGTGCTCCCCCTCCCTCCCCTCCCGGTTTTGCGCTTGCTTTCTTCCGGAGGCATAGCGCGAAATCGGGATCGCGAAATTGGGATTATAAACACGAAAAATGCCATTTGCCCGGGTTTTTTTTTTTTTTTTTTTTTTTTTGGTGTGTGGGGGCCCACAGCGCCGTTGGGCAGGACCTCCAGGGGTGGTGATGGGCCCCGGGGGGTTTTAACTTGAGGGGTGTACCTCCAAATTTTACAGCTTATAAGACCACTTTTTCCCCAAAAAATACCCTTTGAAAATCCCCCAACCCCCCTGTCCCCCCAGCAGTGAAGGGTACGGGGTGGTAGCCTAGGTTTTTGGGCCCCCTTCCGGGGTGGTGTTCGGCCAACACTACGTAGAGAAGAGGAGGGGGGAGAGGGTTGAGTGGCTCGAGTTGGGAGCACCCAGGGATGCTGTTTTTCTGAGTGAGGGCCTGACACATACTTGTCGGTGGTTGGTGACAGTGTTTTAAAGACAATAACACTGTACAAGCCTTCCTCTTTCCTCCCGTTCCTCCAGTAACCCGAAACCACAGTCCACACCGTCATGGGTTTAAACACTTTTAAAGGAGTATTTTTGGGTAAATATAAAAGGGGGGGGAAGGTGCTACTTTTTTCGAGGTGTTACCTATCTTAGCGACACCCGGGTTTTTCCGTAGAGAAAAACACAAACAAATGGAAAAAAACAAAACAAAATACATACGCTAACTAAGCCCATTATTTTACTATACTAAGCAGGAAAAAAGGAAGAGTGTCCCGACGTCTCTTTTGGGAGGCGGTAGCAGAGGGGTAGCGTCAAGAATATGAAGCTCGAGCACGGCTTTACAGAACCTCAAAATGATACTAAGCAAAAGGGCACAAAAAAGAAAAAAAAGTCTCCGAGTGGCGTTCTCGGTGACCAGTTGATCCCTTTATGAGGGCTGTAAAATCCCCTTAAAACTTTTTCGCACGTTGATGGCCCAAGAAAAACCCCCCATGTGCCCCATTAGGTCTACCTTGATTGCAAGGATCGGAGGGAAATGGGGGGGGCATGAGCCCCTAAACACAGGCGTCACTATAAAATTCTTCTGCGCCACCCCGGGGGGAGGGGCCAACAAACAAACCCTCAAGTTAATCTCCAGGGCCCACCATCCCACCCTGGAGGGACTGCCTAAAAGGGGGTAGGGACCACACACAAAAAAAAAAAAAAAAAAAAAAAAAAAAAAAAAAAAAAAAAAAAAAAAAGCGAAACTCGGGGAAAAATGCGCGAAAATCGGGAGAAAGAATTTAGGATCAGGGAAACTCGAGGATCGCGATACGCATAGCTTTAAAATCGGGGGGTAGTTTAGCCCGGGAAAAGGGTTTTGTGTTTTAATACACTAAACCCTCTCGTATTCGGCCCCCTATTATTCGGATTTGAATTAAGGGACTCCTCCCCCTTTTTTTTAATTTTTTTTTAACTTCTAACTTTATTTATTATTTTTTTTTTTAAAAGGGTAGGTGGGGTGTCATGATTGAATCAGGAGGTTAGAGGCCAGGCAGCCGGGCAGAGCATTTATGATCCATCAGAGCATATATTTGAATACTGAAATTTGGGGGTTTTTTTGTTGTGTCCAAATTTTGTTTTGGGAGTGATCTGGGGCCATTAAGCCTTGGGCCCAATCCAGCAATGGAGGGTCGTTTCCAGCTCCCACCGCTCTCCCACCGCCTAGATATACCTGCCCTTACTCCCGACCCAGCAAGCCCCCTTTGTTAGGTAGTTAACAGGAAAGGAAGGCCCGATGGTTTAGAAAAAAAGAAAATAAGGAAGTAAAGAGGCCCCGAGGCCTAAAGGGTAGTCCTGTACCTAACACTATTAATCCCCCTTCCCTCCCCATCCCGAACCCGTCTAGCCCCTCTTTAAAGCTCCCCCAAGACTCAGCACTAAAAATACCCGTCTACTGAGCCCTTTTCCCAAACATTCACCCCCTATTTTTGAACCAGATTTTCCCTATTTCCTTTCTAAAAATTTCGCCCTTCCAGCTGAACCATTTCTTCTGTTCTACTTGGTTAAAAAACCGAAGGCTTTTTCCACCTCTCCTTTATTAAACCTTTTTCCACTTAAAAAAAATTTTATAGATGTCCCTTATCTGCATCTTGAGTGAGATAACTTTCAAACTTCAATTTCTCATAACAAAGTTACGCATCCCTTGTTCATTTTTGGGCTCTTTCTCTGCATGTTCTAACAAGGCTATATCCTCTGTAATATGGAGATCAAAACTGAACCCCATAGTCTAGGTGGGTCGACTAGAGCCAGATAAAGCTTTACAATAACTTCCGCATTCTACTTTTAAAACTCTGGAAAAGAATCCTAAAAACTTATTGCTCTATTTCTAGCTTTAATAATTGTTTTTCCAGGTCGGAGGTCTGGGACCTTGTTAATCTTTTTACTGTCCTCGCCATACGTTATATGTTCTTTGCCCCCAGTTAGCCTTGAAAACCCGAAATACATATTTTTTTTACTCCAATGCTGTGTTTTTAAAATAGTGGTATCCCTTTTGGGTCACTTTTCTAGACCCTTTTTTCCATAAGGAATAATTTTTCTGTCCGTCAAAAAAAAACCTTTCAAATAAGGATAATTTAATCCCCCCCCCTTTTTTTTAAACCACCTCAAACTTTTTTCAAGAAAACCCC
>JACEEZ010023986.1:0-22500 GCA_016584305.1 Chionoecetes opilio
ACCCCGCAAAAAATACCTGTTACTGAGACCTTTCATTCATTCACCACCCTATTAGTGAACAGTTTTTCCCTATTTACTTTCTAATCTACCTTTCCGCTTGTACTTTATTCTTGTTTACCTGTTAAAAGCGTAAGAACTTTTCCTACTCTCCTTATTAAATCCCTTATCCCTTAAAAAACTTCTATCAGATCACCATTTACTCTGCGTCTCTCGAGTGTGAGTGTAATTTAATAACTTCAATCTCCTCCACAACTAAGTTACGCATCCCTTGTATCATTTTGGTCATCCTTCTCTGCACTGTTTCTAACAGGCTATATCCTTCCTGTAATATGGAGACCAAAACTGAACCGCATAGTCTAGGTGAGGCCTGACTAGAGCCAGATAAAGCTTTAGAAAACTCCGCACTTCTACTTTTAACACTTCTGGTAAAAATCCTAAACTCTATTAGATCTATTTCTGGCCTCAATACATGTTTCCTAGGTCGGAGGTTGGGTCATCCTCACTCGAGATCTTTTTCACCTTCTGATCTTTTCAGCGATACTTTGCTTTATGGTGTATCTATTACCAGGGTTTTTTCTCCAACATTCATAACGCTGCATTATCAATATTAAATTCCATCTGCCATCTGACTGCCCATTCGTTAAGTTTATCTAAGTCTCCCTGCAATATGTTTACATCAGACTGTGAGCCAATAATCCTACCTAACTTAGTATCATCAGCAAACTTGCTGATATCACTGCTAATCCACTATCCAAGTCGTTGATGTAAATCAAAAATAGTAATGACCCAAAACGGACCTTGTGGAACTTCACTTATCACCAGTCCCCATTCAGATTTAGAACCATTAATTGTAACCCTTTGTTGCCTATTACTTAGCCAAGCTCTGATCCAATGAAGAACCTTCCCATCTATTCATGAGCCCTAACCTTATTTAAGAGTCGCTCGTTTGGTACTTGTCAAATGCCTTACCAAAGTCCAGATATATTATATCATAATCCTTATCATTATCTGCCGTCTCATAAACTTTCCTATAAAAACTCAAAAAAATTGGTGAGACAGACCTACCTTGGTGAATCCATTTTGGGTAAATCATTGATCAAACTATGTTTATCTAAGTGCTCTCTAATGTTTCTTGGCAATAATAGATTCCAATAATTACCAACCACTGATGTTAAACTTACGGGTCGATAATTTGACTTTAGTCCTCTGTCTCCCTTCTTAAATAGGGGAACAACATTTCCTTGCCTCCACTATAACGGCACATCGCCTATCTCAACCGATTTCCTAAAATCGGTTATCTTACTACTTACTTACAGCTAAAATCTTATTTACTACTTACTTTTTTATAACCTGAACCTGACGAACATTTACTGCCTTAATCCGCCAACTGCCACACCCTGAACTACATAATATGCAAAAATAGAAAAATGCAATTATGGTCAAATAATGATGGTACTATAAAGTTTAAGAAAAAGTTGTCCTCCCCCAACTCACAGCCACCACAAACACCACCATCACCATCACCATCAACAACAATATTTAGTATAACAACAACAAAAACAACACCATTCATTACCAGAGGAAAACGAGAGAGAGAGAGAAGGAGAGAGAGCGAGAGAGGATGAGAGAGAGAGAGAGAGAGAGAGAGAGAGAGAGAGAGAGAAGAGAGGAGAGAGAGAGAGACCCTCCTTCTGCTATAGCTAGACCCCCTGCTTATCTTTATCTACCTTCAACTTTTTCCTCCCGCCGCCACCCTGATATAACCTGACCTCCTCGCCCCTTCCTCCATCCTTCCCTTCCTTCCTCCCCGTCGCCACCTGATATAACCTCACCTCCTCGCCCCTTCCCTCCATCCTTCCCTTCCTTCCTCCCGTCGCCACCCTGATATAACCTCACCTCCTCGCCCTTCCCTCCATCCTTCCCTTCCTTCCTCCCGCAGCCCGTCAGGGTGGCAAGGTTGGTAGAGACGTGAGTTCCCAATGTGCAGCGTCCTGTGCATTCGGTCAGCGGTTCGAGTCCGCCTAGTTCATGCTGACGTGGCGGCGCTTTAACCTTGTAGTTGGTACTGCAAAGTGTCTAGATAGGATGAAAATCTTATCTTATCTCCTTCCTCCCGCCGCCACCCTGATATAACCTGACCTCTCGCCCCTTCCCTCCATCCTTCCCTTCCTTCCTCCCGCCGCCACCCTGATATAACCTGACCTCCTCGCCCCTTCCCTCCATCCTTCCCTTTCCTCCCTCCCGCCGCCACCCTGATATAACCTGACCTCCGCCCCTTCCCTCCATCCTTCCCTCCCTTCCTCCCGCCGCTACCCTGAATAACCTGACCTCCTTGCCCCTTCCCTCCATCCTTCCCTTCCTTCCTCCCGCCGCCACCCTGATATAACCTGACCTCCTCGCCCCTTCCCTCCATCCTTCCCTTCCTTCCTCCCGCCGCCACCCTGATATAACCTGACCTCCTCGCCCCTTCCCTCCATCCTTCCCTTCCTTCCTCCCGCCGCCACCCTGATATAACCTCACCTCCTCGCCCCTTCCCTCCACCCTTCCCTTCCTCCCTCCCGCCGCCACCCTGATATAACCTGACCTCCTCGCCCCTTCCCTCCATCCTTCTCTTCCTTCCTCCCGCCGCCACCCTGATATAACCTCACCTCCTCGCCCCTTCCCGCCACGATTTATGAGTCTTTATCTTTCCCCTCAGTGATTGGTTCGTCGGGTTACAGGTCAAGGGAAGTTTACGAGGGAAGTGAGGGAAGTTCAAGGTTAGAGGAGGAAGAGGGGAACTGCAGGAGGAGGAGGAGGAGGAGGAGGAGGAGGAGGAGGAGGAGGTGAGACGAGGCGCCGCTGTTGCTCCTTTTAATTAGCCTTCAAGATGCGGGAATGTCTATATGAAGAACCAAAGATAGGTAATGAATGTTATAATGAATAGGCACGCTCTCTCTCTCTCTCTCTCTCTCTCTCTCTCTCTCTCTCTCTCTCTCTCTCTCTCTCTCTCTCTCTCTCTCTCTCTCTCTCTCAAGCTCTGCACTTCACAATCTCTGAGAAAGAAAATCCGTTACCTTCTTCCTCCTCCTGTTCCTCTTCTTTCTCCCCATCTTTTTCCTTTAAATCCCGCACGTCACCTTTTGATATTTTCCTGTTCCTCCTTCACCGCCTCCTTCACATCCTGTTCATACTCGCCTGGCTCTTGTTCTTCTCCTCTCTTTTCTTCTTCTTCTCTCCATCTCCTCCCTTCACTCTTTTGATTCTATACCCAGACATCGGATCTTTCTCCTTCCCTTTTTGTCTTCCTTCACTACCACCTCCTCCTCTTCCTCCCCTCCTCTTCTTTCTTCCCCCCTGCAGTCAAATTTGCTTCACGTTTAGTTGGTCTTTGCTTTACACTATTCTTTTCCAGTTAGTTTATTTTGCTCTTTCTCTCTTCCAAACCAGGTGATATTAAACTGTCCTCAGGCTATTGTCTTCACTCTTTAACTTTGAATGTGTGCTACTTGTGTTGAAATAATGAGAACATGAAAAAAGACACGTATACACACCTTTTCATCTTTCTATACAAGTTTATATTTTACTTCTATTTTGAGTAACTTTGAATGTGTGGTCAAAGACTACTGTATACAGTAGTCTTTGTATACAGTAGTAGTCAATGTATACAGTAGTCTTTGGTGTGGTAGTTAAAGATTGAAATAGTGGGAAAAAACGCATGAACATCTTTTGAGATTTATATTTTACTTTTATTTTCTTCCCATCCTGCCCATTCTCCCACATTAATTATTATCATTGTTGTTGTTTGTCTCTGGCTACTAACAATTCATGACACTTGGCGCTCAGTTCTTTTATAGACCACAAAAAAAGAGGCGAGCAAACTTTCTCAAACTCTTGCTCATTTTGCTTCATGACGAAGAAAGACAGAAGTTAACAAAAAGTAAAGTATTCCGGTTGAAGTTAGATGAGAAGAAAATTTAAGGCGAAAATTAGCTGAACACACACACACACACACACACACACACACACACACACACACACACACACACAACACACACACACACACACACACACACCACACACACACACACCTCCTCCCTCCCTCCCCCCACCTATTCTTCCCTCCCATCTCTAATGATGAGGCGGTGGCAGACTGGTTAGTGCTTGCAAGTGGCAAACTCCATGTTCTGAGTTCGATTCCCGCCAGGTGCTAAAAATCTTTCTGCAAAACGTTGAGTGGCCAAAGAATACCCACATGCTGCCCATTAACTCTACCTTCGACGGCGAGTGCATCGGAGGACACAGGGGGCGGCATGAGCCTCTTATCACAGTCGTCACTATAAAAAAATTAAAAAAAAACTCCAGCCTGCGCCACCACGGCCGAGGGCCAACCATCACAGCTCTCAAATAAACCTCCAGGGCCTATCAGTCAAGGCTCTGAAAAGTTTAAAACTGCTACAGACGCTAAAGGCTGAGCTGTACAAAAAAAAAAAAAAAAAAAGAATAAAACTAGGGGGGGGGGGCACTCAGTAGAGCGCATACCTCCGCCCGAATATTTCATCAAATATATATATATATATATATATATATATATATATATATAATATATATATATATATATAATATATATATATATATATATATATATATGCACTCAGTATGAGCGCATACCTCCGGCCGAATATTTCATCAATTGGTTGCCATGGCAACATTTGTCAATAGATTTCATCCAAAATTAAATCAGTTCTTCCTTATACCAAATAGACTTGGTATACCGAGTTTAGTCCAAATCTATTCGTAACTTTTTGAGAAATCCTGTACACTAACAAACAGACAGACAGACAGACAGACAGATCGGGGTGAAAACATAACCCCTCCAACTTCGTTGGCGGAGTTAACAAACCTCCTTCCCACCCCTCCCTTCTCCTCTTCCTTCCAACCCCTATCTTCTCCCTCTCCTCCTCTTCCTCCCTCCCTTCTCCCTCTCCTCCTCTTCCTCCCTCCCTTCTCCCTCTCCTCCTTCCTCCCTCCCGTAAACATTAGCAGGCAGAGGTTCACAACAAAGGTATACAGACAGACAGACAGACAGACAGGGGCAAACAAACAAACAGACAAAACATCAGACAAACACTTCAGGCCAACACTGGACCTTTGATTGGAACGACTCATTACCACCACTATTGAATCCCTGCCCCCCCCCTGTGACTCCCTCCACCCCCCATTCCCCCCCGTGACTCCCTGCTGCCCTTTCCCCTGTGAGGCCCCCCCTCCCCACCCCACCCACCGGGACCTCTTCCACCGCGCCTCTTGACCGTCGGGAGTATCTAAGGCGTAAACATCCTCCACGCCTCCACATACTCCATCTACTCCCTTACCGCTTCCACATGTTCTTGGCCCTTCAACCTACTCTCTTATCGCTTCCAGCTCCCTCCATCTACCCTCTCATCGCTTCCACCTCTATCCACCTACCCTCTCATCGCTTCCAACCTCTATCCACCTACCCTCGCACCGCTTCCCACTTGTTTTTGGTCCTATAAACTACCCTCTCATTGCTTCCACCTCCCTTCACCTACCTTCTCAGCGTTTCCATCTTCCTCCACTTCCCTCCTCGCCCCCTCACCCCCACTTCATCGCTTCCACCTCCCTCCACACCCCCTCCTCGCCCCCTTCACCCACACTCCTCCCTCCAACAGCTTTGGTTGGGGAGAAAGTGGGCGTTGAAGTAATTAACTGCATCGCTACTCTCAGCTTTTTTCTGAATTTGTCTAGATTTTTCAGGCGTTAAAAGCTGGTTTGTTAATAGTGGTATTGTGACTCGTGTTATTGTTGTCATATATTGTTACCTAGTTATATGAAAGAAGTAGCTAGTTTCAGTACGCGCCTTTTCCTCTCTATATGAATATTGTTGTAGCTGTAATATACTGTAGTTATATGAAAAGAAGCAATTATAGTTTAATTTTATAGTATAGTTACTTGTTTATAGGTAGGTTATATTTTCAATGCACTTTTTCTCTCTTGTTGTCACGGCTGGAAATATTCGTGTCTTGTGAATAAACATGGAATTGTCTCATGAAATTTTCGTTACTGTTTCGCCACACACAGTAACTCGAAGCGTGGTGATATAAAGCATAAGAGTGGCGACACGTGAGGAGTTAGGTCATAAAACACAGCGACAAACACGACCACAACGCGTTACGTGACGACATGATTGATAACACTCTGTTTTATGGCGGTGTTATGCGAGATCCCTGAGTTGCGAGATCCCTGTTCAGTTGGCCTTCTGCGCATGCCGCGACACCGCATCAACACAGCAGCAGTTACCGTAGGTTAGGTAAAGGTCAGGTTAAGTTAGGTTAATAAGCTTTTACCTGTTTCTGTATACTTAACCTAACCTAACTCTGACAGCAGGGACCGTTAGGTTAGGTAAAGGTCAGGTTAGGTTAGGCAAATAAACTTTTACCTATATTTCTCTATACCTGACCTAACCTAACCTGACATTTTGCCAGTTTTTCTTTATAACTAACCTAACCTGACCTTTCCCTAACCTTACGGTCACTGCTGCTGTGTTGAAGCGCCGCCACGCATAAGCATTTTTTTTTTTTTTATTTATTTACATCTATTACATAATATATATACATAATACATATACATATGCACATACATACACATAACACATACATACACATAAAGCCAGTAATAAATGAGCGGGCATCAGCCCGCCGCTGTAGCCGCAGCCACAGTCAGGTCACAGGTGGGCGGGGCGTGAGGTTCAATCCCGCTCCTTAGTGTTTCATCGGGGGGTGGGGGCGGCACGCGCCACCTCCAGCAGCAGGTGCAAATTTTTCTGAAAACTGCCATACGAGGGCGGCCGCGCTTTCTGGGCCGACGCGCTGTCTGAGCCCGCTCTGTAGCGGGGCAGGAAAGCAGGTAGTGGATCAGGGGGTGGGGGGGTCATATGAGGACAGTGCTCACACGGCCGCTCCTCAAACCCGTCCCTCAGCTCATCCAGGGTTACGTAGCCAAGCCGAAGTCGGTGTAGAACGACCTCCTCGGCTCGGGACAGCTGCTGGGCGGGGCGTAACGGCTCGTTGTTGTTCGTGGCTTGTTTGTGCCAGGGCTGCCTGCCTCGATGTCTGCACCAGCTGGCGATACTGTTGCTCTGCGGCACAGATGGCAGCGCGTCTGGCCAGTTACCTTGGCCCCTTGGATGCTGGGTAAGACAGTCAAGGCCACCGCTGGATGTCTGGTGGCCTCCCGGGCCGCCTCATCGGCCGCCTCGTTGCCACGGACGCCTATGTGGCTGGGCACCAGTTGAACCTTACGCAGCGCCCCTGCGCGGCGAGGCCCGGATGTGGCCCAGGATGGCGGTGGTGGAGCTGCACGTTGTCCATCGGTGTGCGGGGGCTGCCGTAGGGCCCTGCAGGGCAGACATGGAGTCGGTGTGAATCACCACAACCTCCTCCTGTCGGCCCAGGGCGTGCTGTAGGGCGCGCGCTCTATCGCCACCAGCTCCGTCTGCAGCGTGGAGCAATGGTCGGGTGTCCTCCAGGACAGCACCTCACCGCCCGTAACCACCGCAGCACCTGTCCAGCCTCTCTCAGGGTGAACAGAGCCGTCGGTGTAGTAGATAGCGACCGCGGACGCTGCTGGGAACATTGGCGTGCGCCACCGCCTGCAGGGCGACGCTGCTGGGAACATTGGCGTGCGCCACCGCCTGCAGGGCGTGCTGCCTCAGCTCCTCCCGCGTGCACAACGCCTTCGCGGCCGGCAGTGTGGCGATAATCACCTGGGCGGCAGAGGGCTGCCACGGTGGCGGAGCGGACGTAGTTGACCAGCGGGGCGGTCAGGTCCGTCCAGCAGCAGGTGGGTGTGGCCGGGGAGGAGATGGATGGCGGCGTCTGCCACCCTCTGCAGCCAGGTGTTGCCCGGCGATAGGTCACGCTGCTCCTGTGGCAAGACCCTGCACAGCCTGTCCCGCGCGACAGACTCCCTGCTGGCAGAGGATCTTGGCCACCCGACAGGCCACGATCTGTCGAAACCCTGGTGGCTAGGGGCACCAAAACGTGCCTCCGCCTGCATGACGCGGGTGTTTGCCCAGCGCGGTGCCCCCAGCAGGGTCCTCAAAGCTCGGTTCTGAAGGACCTCTAACATCCTCTGCTGAGTGAGCGATAACGAGACAAGCACGGGCGCGCTGTAGTCTACAAGGGCGCGCACAGTGTGCACGTAGAAGAGGCGCAGCACTGATGACGTGGCGCCCGGCGTGTGTCCTCGTCATGGCCCTCATGACGTTGAGCCTGGTCTCAGCCCTCTCCCTCAGATACTTGACCTGAGTAGTGAAGTGGAGGGCCCCGGTCAAGCCACATTCCGAGGGTACTGGAAGGCGTGGGTCCAAGCCAGCCTGATGCCCTGTATCTGTAGAGGACAGACCGGGGGGGCAGCGGCCTTGAACACCATGGCCTTGGACTTCTCAGCCGATATCTTGAGACCCAGCTCTCTGCACTTGCAACTGACCAGGTCAAGGGCTGCTGGGTCAGAGCCACCCGGTCACCCCGGCCAGTGACGACCAGGACCAAGTCGTCGGCGTAGCTGAGAAGTGCCGTGCCCTCCCGGAAACGACAGGCCGACCAGCTGCTCCATCAGGAGTTGAAAAGGGTGGGGCTTAGGACCCCGCCCTGCGGCGTACCGTTCTCCAGCTCCCTGTAGCTGGATTTGCGCCCCTGGAACCTGACCCTGGCACATAAGCAGAAGGCCAATTGAACAGGGATCTCGCAACTCAGGGATTTCGCATAACAGCGGCACTGGTCTAACTCTGCGTCAAGATAAATATTCCCATCACACAACGTACATGAGCAAATGTACTAGTATAAGTTTACAATCATCGGGGTCCCGTAGTAGTAGTAGTTGTTGTAGTTGTAGTAGTAGTAGTTTCCCGGCAGGGGCCGGGAAAATCACAGACTTAAAGGAGTGGTGGAACCTTGTGAATGAAAACGGCCCTATTATAGGATACACACCCAACGCCACCAAGTCCGTCCTTATTGTTAAACCCGAACATTATGACAATGGGGTGGAACTTTTCAATATCTATATCTATAACTCAACAAATATCTATAGAATGATACTGTAAGAAAAATAAAGTTTGATTGGTTGAAAAAAATGTATGTTCAGTTCATTAGCGGCTAAGTACCGACTGTGTTGGAAAAAAAGCACAAATAGTTAAAATTGTGACAGTATTTTCTGACCTGTGTCTGAGTGTGTATGAACGTAAATTCAGTGATAAAACTGGATTACAACGAGGAAAAGGATATTTTTGAATAACAGAATTGCATTACATTATTTGTTGTTGTTGTTGCGCAATTAGCATTTGAAAATAAGGTCAGTTTTTAATTTTCAAACCACCACGGAATTTCTGGCGCGTCGTATATTTTTGTGGTGATTCAGGTCGTGATTTGTTTCATTCTACTTTTCATTTCCGTCGTAAAAGCCTCGTTTGCAAGTTTAATACCAGCCCTTAAAACGCGCTAAAAATGAGCTGACGGCCAACAAAACCACAATGGAAATAAACGTAACATCATAATTGTAGTGGCGGTGGTGACGGGATTCCAGCAGTATTGCCAACGAGGCGCTGTGACGGGATTCCAGCAGTGTTGCCAACGAGGCGCTGTGACGGGATTCCAGCAGTGTTGCCAACGAGGCGCTGTGACGGGATTCCAGCAGTGTTGCCAACGAGGCGCTGTGACGGGATTCCTGCAGTGTTGCCAATGAGGCGCTGTGACGGGATTCCAGCAGTGTTGCCAACGAGGCGCTGTGACGGGATTCCAGCAGTGTTGCCAACGAGGCGCTGTGACGGGATTTCCATCAGTGTTGCCAAACGAGGCGCTGTGACAGGATTCCAGCAGTGTTGCCAACGAGGCGCTACATGTAATGACATTGTACAGGCTAATATTTGGAAACATCCTTTATTTCATACATCATCACACATTTCATCTTTTTAGTCAATCACCAACTTTAAAAAAGAAATGTTGAAAATTAGCAACGAAATCCTGGGGGGGTATATTAGTCTAAAAATTAAATACATGCAAATATCTGCCTGTACTTTTTTTTGCTAAATATGTCCACTGCCATTCGCGAAATATTGGTGAGATGAAGCGTGCATCTCTTATGGCCACGCAAAATCTCCTCGTGCTTAATACAAAAACTGATGAGTCTCCCCTCTCCACGACCCTGCACTGCGGCTAACTAACTTAACCTGACTTAACACCCAGGTGCCCCCCCACTCGACAACCCCCCCCGCCCCCCCACTTGACAACCCCCCGGACAGTAAACAGACGTGACCAAATCAAATAACCTCCTGTCTCCCCCGCCCCCAAAGCAATGCAAATACTTTCCAAACCTTCAACACCACCACCGCGACAGGAGGCTACATCACCTTACTGGCGAGGTGTTGATGGTGTTGGTGACGCCGAGGGTTTACAAGATCAACGGATGACTCTCGTGGTGGTGATGATGTGGTGTATAGTGGTGGACTGGTGGTGGTCATGGTGGTGGTGGTGGTCATGGTGGTGGTGGTGGTCATGGGTGGTGGTGGTGGTCATGGTGGTGGTAGTAGTAGTGGTGGTTTTGGTAATGGTGGTGGTAATGGTGGGGGTGGTGGTAATGGTGGTGGTTGATCGTGGTAATGGTGGTGGTTGATCGTGGTAATGTTTGGGGGTGGTTCAACAACAAAAATAAGCATCAACAATTGAGAAAAATAAATCCAAAAAATCCAAATCCAAAATGAGAAAAACTAAATCTAAATAGCAACAAAAACCAACAACTGCATGGTAACAAAAATAATGGGAGCCGAAGACAAGGCCTATCCACGCCTCCTGCTGGACTGGACTGGTGATGCCTCCCCCGGCCACAGCCACAGCACCGTGAGGACCTGTCTTGCCTATACACACGCACGAGGAAGCTTGGTGTCCGGGCAATGACCTTCAGACGGGAGGGCAGTGGACGCCGTGACAACTTAAAAAACTAGAGAGCAATTACGTCGTCGTTAGCGGTCTTTAATGATTGCCAATTATATCTTTATTGGCGCACCCCACCACACACCGCGGGCCGCTTCCTACTGATTACTGACCAGGAAGCAAATATCAGACCACACGAAAATGCCTGAGGGACCCAAAATGCATAACTATAGTCTATTTAATTTAATTAATAAAATCAAAACGCCCAGTGGTCACGTGTTGTTGTGTAGTGAGGATGGTGTGTTTTGGTAGTGGGGATGATACGAGTAATCGTACACATGTTGAACATTGAGTTCACCAATCAGCTCCCCGTAGAAAAGGGGGGAAAGGCAGGGGGCGTGGCCTCCCATAGTACATTTTGACCATATTAAATAAAAATAGACTATAATTGAGAATTGCTTGTTGCACCATAAACCTTTCTAAATAAAAAAAGACACGGAATATTTTTCAGTAAATCACCAACTTGAAAAAAAAAATGTTGAAAAATTAAAAGGAAATCATGCGGGTACTAATTAGTCCATTAATAAATACTTTTAATATTTTCCCCATACTTTTTTTGCAAATGTATACTAAATCAAGCAGAACTTTAAACGTCAACAGTGATACGTATTGCCCCATTCATATACTATTATTATTTTTGCCCCCGCATTAATTTTAAGCTCTTTATCATGTATGCATATTATGTTGTTGTTTTCTTTTTTACTGTATCCTTGGGGTTAAAAAAATAAAATTTTATTAATAGTATTGTAGTATTGTATTACAAACACACCGTTGGCCCCACTGCTGCGCCAGTTGCTAGCGGGGCCCCCCCCGGGTACTTAGTTCTTTCAATTTTGGGCATGATTGGGGGAAGGACGGGGGCGAGAGACGTACTTTTAATTTTTTGAAAAAATCAACACACACACAAAAAAAAATAACAGCAGCGAGTTTTCTTTTTACCTTTTTAACAAATTTTTTCCCCCATTTTTTTTTGAGTAAAAAAAAAAAAAAAAAAAAAAATAAAATTAAAAAAAAAAAACTGGGTCAGCAGCCAAATACGAGGAACTTTTACGCGTAAAAACAGCACAGGAAGGGAACTCCTGGGCGGGGGTGAGGAACACGATGGAAACAACACAGGGAACCCCAAAAACAATACACAGCATTTTAAAGTCTTATCTATCAGCACTTTATACTACATTGACAGAATAGTGTGCCATCCAAAACTCTGTCAGTGTATTTTTTGGTCCTCCCGGGGACCAAACCCCCCCCCCCACTTTCCTCTTTCCGTATCCCCCCCCCCCCATTTTTTTTTTCCCCTCTTTTTTTTTCCCCCCGGGTTGCCCCTTTTCCTTCCCCCCCTCCTCCCCCATATGGGGGCGATGGGGTGGTATCCTTGTTTTGCACTCCCTCAAACTATGTCGTCCCCCCCCCCCACTCTCTCTTTTTCTCTCTCCCCCATTCTCTCCTCTCTCCTCCTCCCCCTTCTATTTTTCCCTTCTCTCTCTCTTCTCTCTCTTCTTCCTCTCCCCCCCCCCTCTCTTTTCTCTTCCCCTCTTCCCCCTCTCCCCTCCCCCCACACACACACCCACCACACACCTCAAAAAACCTTTCCACTCACCCCCAAACACATTCCCTTATTACCTTCCCCTCTCTCTCTCTGCTTACCCCCCCCCACGCACCAGCAGACGGGGGCACAGAGCGGCGGGCCGGGGGGTGGTTTTGATGGGAATACACAGAGTCAAACAAAAACCTCAGTATCCTGTAGCGGGGGGTGGACGGGATGCGGACGGGCGACGCAAACCCCCCCCACACAGGGTTCCCCGGCCCCACGACGGACGCAGACGCGCAGTTGGTGTTCCCTTAAATCCGTTCTCCACCCATTCCAGACCAACTCCCAGAGCAGACCGGCCAGCTAGCTGCTCTTCCTCTCTCTCTCTTTTCTCTCTCTCTCCCTCTCTCTCTCCTCTCTCCCCCTCTTCTCCTCTTCCTCCTCTCCTCTCTCTCTCTCTCTCTCCCCAAAAGGGGTTGTCCTATTTCTTTTTACTTTCCCCTCCAATTTTAATTTCTGCTTTTGATACGCCCCTATTTCATTTTGCCATTTCCTTCTCTTTTGGGTTTTCTCTATTTTCTTCCTTACTCCTTCACCTCTTCGTCTTCATTGCTTGCTTTTTCTTCCCCTTCCTCTTCTTCCTTCTTTAATATTTTCTTTGCATTGATCTCTTTTTTTTTTTCATTCTCGCCTTCCTTCCCGCGCCCTTTTCTTTTTGCGTTTCCCCGTTTTCAATCCTCGCTTCCCTATTTCCCTCGTCTTTCTGCTTTCCCTTTTTTTTCAATCCCGCATCCCCTATTCCCCCCTCGTTTTCTTCCCTCTCGGCTTGTATATCCTTTCCTTCAACTTTTTCCCCCTCAAGTTTCCCTTTTCCCCCGTCCATCCATCGCTGATCAAACCCCCTTTGCCTTCACCCTGACATCCTGTTACCTCCTTCCTTCCCTCACTCCCTCCTTTCCTTTCCCTCACTCCTACAGCCGCGGTTTCCCCTTCCCGTTCATTCCACTTCACCCACCTCCCTCTCTTTACCTACTCTCCCCCCCATTTCATTACCCTATTTCTTTCTTTTCTCTCCTCATCTTTCCCTTTTAGCATTTCCCTCTTTTTACCCACTTCCTACCCTCCCCCCCTTCTTATATTTCCCTACTCTACTTCTCTTCTCTCTTCCCGCTCATATAATTCCACTTCACCTCTCTCCCTCTCTTTACCTTTTCACCCTCCCTCCCCTTTACTATCACCCCTTTCTTCTCCCTTTGTCTCTCTGCTCTTGCCCCCCCTTTTTACACCTTTCCCTTCCCCCCGCTCGTTGTTTCTAGTCCAACACATCTTTTTTCCAGCCAACACCGCCCTCTCCCGCCAGCTAAATCCCCGGGCCCTTCAAAAAGACCTCCCAACACACTACCGCCCACTGCTTCTATTTGACCCCCCCACTTACCGCCGCCCCCCAAGACCATCACAACAAACCCCCCTAGCGCTCTAACGTTGCTACATACCCGACCTTTCATTTTAAATCCCCTCCGTTCTTAAATGTTGTGCGTCCTCTAGTTTGGGTTTTCCCTTTTTTTCCCTTTTTCTCTCTCTCTCTCTCTCTCTCTCTCTCTCTCGCTCTCTTTTCTTCTTTCCCCCCTTCTTCCCCCTCTCTCTCTCTCTCTCCCCCTCTCTCTCTCCTTTTCTCTCTTCTTTTTCTCTCTCTCCTCTCTCACAGCCTTTGCCTCATCGTAGTCCTGACATCCCTACCACTTATTATTATTTTGTTATTTTACATCATAAGGTACTACGCCAAGGGCAGAAAGAAAGGGAGCAAACAACCTGCTAATTCACAGACCCTATAAAGCAGGCAGTATGCTTTGAAAAGGGGGGTGGGGGTAATTTTAGTTTGGGAGGGGTTTTTAACTCCCCTCTTTAGTAATTTAAGTGAGGAAGGTTTGGAAAAAAAAAAACAGGAAAGACTTGCAGATTTACCAGGAAAGGGATGAAAGATTCTGGCTTTTCTTTGGCCGAAAACGACTAAGACTAAGTGGGAAGTTTTGGAGAGCGTAAAAAGAAAAAAAACGGTTGTAATAGAGCAACTTTCCTAATACTTCTTCTACACTTCATACTTCACCCCAACTATTATCATTCTCTCGTCTTTGTCCTCCTCCTCTTCTTCCTTCCTTCCTTCCTTCCTTCCTCCTCCTCTTCCTCCTCCTTCTCCTCCTCCTCCTCCTCCTCCTCCTCTTTTCTTTCTTTTTCTTTCCCTTGTTCTCCTCCACCCTTTTCCTCCCCCTCTCTCTTCTCTTTTTCCCTTTTTCCTCCATCCTTTCTCTTCACCTAGTCAGTTCCCAAAACAACCTAAATACTTACTATAAATTAAAAAGAAAACCAAAATCTGGTCAAGTGGCGTGGTTTCCGTGCGCGTGTGTTTGGGTTGGTGGGGCGTTCCTTCCTTCATTCCTCGCCGTCTTTATTGTTGTTTCCTTCCCGGATGGAAAATTGGGCGGCTGTTTGGCAGGGAAAGTGGGTTTGGGGGGCGATGTTATTATGTTGTTGTTGTTGTTTTTTGTTGTTGTTTGTTGTTGTTTTTTTTGTTACTGTTGTTGTTGTTTTGTTCTGTTGTTTTTATGGTGGTAGTGAGGGTGGGGGTATGGTTTGGTGTTGTTTTCTGTCGTTGTTTGATGATGGTAATAATGACTGATTTGTTACTTTTGTCATCCATTTTTTTTTTTTTTTTTTGTAACCACGTATGGCTCATTACCTCTTTGGTTTTTTTTATTTTTTAACCCATCCATGAATTTTTCCTACAACACCACACACACACACACACCACCGAATCCTCGTCTCCCCGGGGTTTTTTCATTGACAAATTCGGGCGTTATGTCCCCTTTTGAGAAAGGGGGAGGGTAAAGATGGGGGTGTGTGGGTCCCGCTTTTGCCTAAAGATGGTAAATGAGCTCCAAGCTCGCACTGAGGGGTGAAAACTGGCGATCGCAAAGTGCTCGCGGGAAGACCATGGGGGTGAATGACCACCAACACACACACTACTTGTTCAGTAGTTTTGGCCTCAAATACTGAACAACCCGAGCCACTGCGACCTCTGCCCCCCGACGCACCTCAGCCACCCCGAGTCCTCGTTTTTTTACGCTAGAGCAGGACGAGGGGGTATATTTTAAAGTATATTAAAATTTATTTTTACCCGCTATTTATATACTTTTTCACCTCAGGTTGGGTGTTTTTTATATTATTGTAACTTTTTTTTAAATACTTTTCAGCCATGGCTCCCCATTGTTTTGAATGTATAATAAACCGTCAATTATTTTTTATTATTTTTATTTTTATTATTTTTATTTTTAACGCACAAAATAGATTAGACAGGGAGACAAAACAACACGAGTAATGCCAGGCCCCGTATGGTAAAAATTTGGAAAAACCACACACATACACCACACCCACACACCAACCACACACACCCACAGTACACCCCAACACACACACCTAATCAGCTACCCCAAAAACTCTTTTCCCTTTACTACAATTATCAAATTACTGTTATTATCATTACAATATTGCTACCATTACCAAACAGGGGCGTGTGTGTGTTGGTGTGTGTGTGTGTGTGTGTTGGCGCCGCTTTCCCACAACGGGCCGATCAGGGAAGATTGTCAAATTAATATTTCATGAATTCATTATAGGGGGCCGGCGCCTTTTTGTGTCCGTTTGATTGGGGTGGTGACGATGTTTTCCCCCCGCTGCCCTTCTTGAGGCTGCTGTGGGGGGGCGGGGGGTTGCGGGAAGGGTGTTGTGTGAAGGGGGGGGTAATGGTGAGGGGGGGAGGGGGGGAATGGTGTGCGGGCGAAGGGGGGGGGAGTAGGGGTGTTGCAGAAAGGGGGGGAAGGGGGTTTTTGAAAGGCAAAAGGGGGGGGGAAAAAAGTGGGGTTTTGCGGAAAAGGGAAGGGGGTGTAGGGGGTTACAGGAACGTAGGTGGGGGGAGGGGGGCGTAGGGGTGGGGGGGGAAAGGTAGGTGTGTTCAGGTGTTCTAACGTGCAAATGATTGCCCCCCTGGTTCTTGGTACATTGTTTAATTATTATATTACCATTATTCTATTAGGGTTTCATTTATTGGTGGTCTTGTTTAATGTTTGGTTTAGTAAATGTTTTTTTTAGATCTTTTATAAAGTGCATTGTTATATTTTTATGTTACCCAAACCCCTTACCACCCAATCCCATTCCACCACACCCCCACCATCCCTCCACTAGACATATTCAATAATAAATATTAAATAAAAATAAAATATAAAAATACAACTAAACATTACCACCACCATCATTCCCCATCTAAAAACACTTTAAAAATGTATAAAGCGCCCAGTCAAACACGTGAAGCGGGAAAGGGTTTAAATCACCAATAACCTCCTTTACGACACCCCCCACCACCACCCCCATCCCTTACCCCCAAACCCCCCCACCCCCTCTACCCCCCACCACCACCACCACACCACCTCCTCCTCCTCTAGCAAACACCCCGCTCAAATTCATCTATCCTTACTTCCATTTAGTTTTATCCCCTCTCCCCTTTTTTAGTTTTATCTCACCCCTCCTCCTTATTTCCTCCTCCTCTCTCTTTTTTGCTTTTTCCAACACCCCCTTTCCCTTCTTTTTACTTCCCCTCCTTTTCCCCCAAACACAACCCCCTCTATCCTTCTCCCCTTTTCTTTCTACACTCCTTCTCTCCTCTTTTTTCTATTTCCCCCTCCTTTTGCATCCCAAAACCTCCTCCTCCCCCTTTTTTCCCACAACCTCCTCCCAATTTTTTTTTCAACTAAAATGCCAAAGGGGCCCTTTAATTTGCAAAAAAAAAATTACCTTTTAACTCTTAGAAACTGCAGTTAGAAATACAGACAGGCCCCCCCGTTTGGCCCCAGAAGGAGGGCTTTTGCTGTCTTTTTCTTCTTTGTATTCTTTTTGTATTTCTCCACACCTTTGTTAGTATTCAGGATAAAATTTGCCATCACTTTTCTTGTTTTCCCCCTTTTTTTTTTTTTTTTTTTTTTTTTTACCTCAGTTTTTTACTTTCACCGGCAAGATTTTTTTTTTTTTCATTTTCGTTTCTTGTTTTTTTTCCGATTTGACAATTTTTTGTTTCCCTTTTGGGGAGTATTGGGCGGGGGCGGAGGGGGGAAAGGGGTGGATAGGAGGGATGGAGGGAAGGAGGGAGGGAGGATAGGAGGAAGGGAAAGGAAGGAGGGAAACGGAAGTTTTTTTTTTTTTTTTCTTTTTTTAAGGGGGGGGGGGAGTCGGGGATATTGGGGAGTGGGAAGAATGCGGGGATGGAAATTTTTTTTTCCAGTGGGGGGTTGGGGGGGTTGTTGTTGGGGTTCTCGATTTTTTTGTTTTGGTGTAATTTTTTTTTTTTTAATTTTTCTTGAATTTTATCAAACTTTTTTTATAAATAAAATTTTTAAAATTTCTTTCCCGGATCTTGTTTCATTCTTTCCCCCCACCTCTTCTCCCTCTCTCTCTCTCTCTCTCTCTCTCCTCCTTCTCTTTTCCCTTTTTCTCTCTTCCTCTCTCTCTCTTCTCTCTCTCTCTTCCCCCTCCTCTCCCCTTTCTTTTCCACTACTATACTACTACTAAATACACTAACTACTAATTACTACTACCCCTACTTTCCCTACTAATTTATACTCTACACAATACTACCACCCCTACTACTACTACTACGATATACTACTACTAAACTCATAAACCCCCCTAAACACTACTAAATACTACTACTACTACTACTACTACACTATACAGTATAATTGGCTCTTTCGAACGCATCTGCTGCTAATGAAAACCCCACCCAATATACACAAGACGCCCCCCCTTTCTACCGTCCTCCGCCCCCCCCCCCCCCCCTCCCGAACCCCCACCCCCATAAACCCCCCCCCCCCCGGCTTCCGCATTCCGCGCTTCCCCGTTTTTTTTACTTCCCCCTGACTGTCCGTGGTCTGCTGTGTGTTGTCTGTGTGGTTTTTTTTTTTTTTCTCCATCGATGTGTCTGTTCTGTATTTTTGTGTGTGTGTGTGTGTGTGGTTTTGTGTGTTGGGTTTTGGGTTGGGGGTGTGGGGTGTGGGGGGTGTTGTGGGTGGTGGTGTGTGTGTGTGTGTGTGTGTGGTGTGTTGGGGGTGGGTTTTTCCCTCGATGTGTCCCTGTTTTATTGTGTGTGTTTGTGTTTGATTGTTTTGTATTTTTTTTGTTGTTTTTTGTTTAGGAAAAATAAACTTGTTGCTGTTTGCCATTTGTTGGGTTGAAAAATGGGTTAGTGAATAGCGATTTTTATTTCCTTGTGATAAACATTTAAAAAACGAATACCCGTGAAGGAAATATAAACGAGGTTAAGTTGATATTACAAGAAACAAAATATTACATGAGTACTATTGATAAAAGATAAAAATTTTACACATCACTAAAATTTATGAAGTAAAAGACCTACAAGACAATGTAATTAAAAAAATGAACAAATAAAATAAAAAAAGGATGGAAGAATGATGAAAGGGTTGATGAAAGAAAAAACATAAATTCATAAAGCCACCCGATTTTCCCCGGGCCCTTCTAAAAACATCCAAAAAAAGTTATTTGTGAAAAATTTAAGAAAAGATAAAAAAAAAAGTTTGTGATAGATCTAGTACCGATTTCCCGAGTTTTTTCTGCCGATCCTTTGGGGAAGAACTTGTGTCGTGTGTCGGGGGGGAAAATGTTGCGTTTCAAAGATTAGAGCCGTAAGGGAGGCCCCCTTTTTTTTTTTTGTGAATTTTGGGGTTTTTCCTGCTTTCCCCCTCTCCCCCCTCTTATCTCCCTTTTTTTACCACCTTCCCCTTTTTTTTTCCCTTTTTTTTTCTTTTCCCCCTCCTCTTTTTCCTCTCTTTTTTTTCCTCCTCCCATCTACCATATCCTCCTCTTCCCTTTCCCTTTTTGCTTTCGTGATCTTCCCCCCCTCCTCCTTTTTAACCTTTTCCCCTTTTTGCTCTTTTTTGTTCCCCCCTCATCCTCCACTTTGTTATTCTCTATCATTCTCCCAATTACCCCCATTTATATCTTTTCTTTCTCTCTTCTGTTGCTATGTTTCTCTTTTTTTTCCCTTTTCTTTACTAACAGGAAGTATTCGCTTCAATCCCCCAAAACTTCACCCCACAAAAAGAGAAAAAGAGAAAAAAAAAAAAATATAAATACGGGGTTGAGTTTTTTTTTTTTATATAGGTGAAAAAAGAAAGAGAGGATAGAGGGGGGGGAAAAAACCACTAAAGTTCAAAATGGAAAGAAAAAAATTACAAAACTGAAAAAAACAAAAAAATAAGCGGCAAACACGAGAGGCGAGTAAAAAAAACAACGAAACTATTTTTATTAACCTTTTTTTAAGTTTCCCTGAATTTGAGTGTAGGACAGGGGGAGGAAAGGGGGAGGAGGAAAAGGGGGAAATACAAAGGAATACAAAGGAAACCCCAAACGCAAAAGACGTTTGGTTTACAAGAATGTTTCTTTAAATATACACTAACTAGATAATAAAGAGAAGGATAGGGAAAATAGAAGGTCCTCCTCACCCCCCCCTCCCCCAGCCGAAAACTGGCCGAAAAAAGTGATACCCTGCAAAAAGAAAAAACGCATGGAATTGTGAGGAAAGTTGAAAGGGGGGGAATCTTGGCTAACTACTAGAGGAGGGGGAGGAGGAAAGGAAGAGGGGAAGGGAGGAGAGGAGGAGGGGGGAGGAGGAGGGGAGGAAGTAAAATGTTACAAGTTTTTCATCTACACTAAAATTCTAAATGACTTTTCGAATTTTGGGTCAGTCGGAAGAGGGAAAAAAAGAGAGAGAGAGAGAGAAGGAGAGGGAGGGAGAGAGAGAGAGAGAGAGAGAGAAGAGAGAGAGAGAGAAGAGAGAGAGAGAGAGGAGAGGGAGAGAGAGAGAGAGAGAGAAGGAGAGAGGAGAGAAGAAGAAAGGAGAGAGAGAGAAAGGGAGAGGAGAGAAGAGAAGAGAGAGAGAGGGGGGAGAGAGAGAGAGGGGAGAAATTATAAGATAAGAAATTTATTTGGCCAAAAAGTTCCGTAAATTGTTTTCACAATATTAAATTACTTTTAGAAGTATAAGCCCGATGAGCAGGTGCTCTAATACGGGCCAATAATTAATATATAAGGATTTTGCCATCACATCATGAAAGGCATGCATAACTAAGAATTAGAACATAGAACATCACAAAAACATTTATATGTTAAGAAAATATGACAAAAAACAAACAAACAAAAAAAAACAACAGTAAGATCTGAGTACAACAGGTTAAATGCTGTTAACAATACACAAAAAAAACAAAAACAAAAAAACATTGCATACATATTTCATCCGGTCCTTATCTACTACGCAACTAAGTACTGTAACCTCACAATAGTATTCAAGCATCTTATACATTCGAATAATTGTTTAACAACTGTTGCTTAAGCTTTGATTTAAATAAATGCTTTGATGGAACAAGCTTTATGGTGTCAGGTAGCTGGTTCCACTGTCTGGCTCCTGAAACAGAATACTTTGTTGGGCATGCATGTCCTGTACAGGGAAGTCGGAGCTCCTGTGGTCTTCTCGTGTCAGTGTTATGAATTATAACTTGGAATCCTATGTCCATAGGATATGTGTTTATGGCATTATAAAGAAAAATACTACTTTGCAACATTACGATATCTGGCAACTTAAGAAGACTATGATCTCTAAAATACGGATTTGTGTGGTCATATCGATGGCAGTTAAATATTGCACGTATAAATTTTTTCTGTGTGGTAAATAAGCTTTGTATATATGTTTGATAGGCTCCACCCCAAATGGATGCACAATATATAAGATGAGGATAAATTATTGAATAATAGACTTGTTTAAGATTTTGCAGATTTAAATGGTTCCTAATTTTATAAATTACTCCTATTAATTTTTATATTTTAGATCTAATGTCGTCAATATGTGGTTTCCACTTGAGAGTATTATCAATTAAGATCCCTAGAAATTTTACTGCTTTAACTTTGTTGACTGTAAGATCATTCATTTTGATGATGATATCGGTTGGTTGAGCGTGTAGGGAGTGATACCATATAATTAGTTTTTTAATGTTTAGTGTTAGTTTATTGCTTTTAATCCAGTCAGAAACATGTATTAACTCATTGTTTAGTGTGTCCTGTAGTGTCTTGAGATTGTGGCCTTGAAGGTAAATAGTAGTGTCATCAGCAAACAACATGAATTTTAATTCATTACTTGAGCGTATTATATCATTTATATATATAAAAAATAAAATAGGGCCCAATACTGATCCTTGAGTATACCACAATGAGTTGATTTACAAGCTGAAAAAATATTATTAAAAACTGTGAACTGTTCCCTATGACTTAAATAGCTTTTAAACCATTCAAGAGCGGGGCCACGAATCCCATAAACCTTGAATTTTTCTACAAGAATGGAATGTGAAATGGTGTCGAAAGCCTTTGTAAGATCACAAAATAGTGTTACTTGGTAAAGTTTGTTGTCTAAGGTGTTGTAAAGTGATTGGCACAGTTTATGTACAGCCAGCTCAGTGGAGTAGCCTGGTCGGAACCCAAATTGGCAATTTGATAACAATGAGTACTTATTCAGGTAGTTCATTAAACGAGTTACCATTACTTTCTCAAAATTTTTACTAAAGGTAGGCAGTAACGATATGGGTCTGTAATTTTCAGGATTGGTGTTGACGCCTTTTTTATATATAGGTATTACCTTGGCTATTTGGAGATATTTCGGAAAGGTACCGTACTGAAAAGATTTATTTATGATATGTGCTAAAAAGGGAGAAATTGTATCAGAACATTCTTTTACAACCTTGGTATGAATATTGTCATGACCAGGAGAAGTTCCTTTAAGATTAGTAATTATTGTCTGTATTTCTGTCACTGTTGTCGGTTTTAAGTAAAAAGAATAAGGAGCTGGTGCAGGTAAGAAATATGTAAATGGTACTTGAGCTTCCT
>JACEEZ010023986.1:30000-31858 GCA_016584305.1 Chionoecetes opilio
GACTGTATGTGTGTATTCATCTAGTTGTATTCATCTAGTTGTATTTTACAGGGCCAGAGCAATGCTCGTGTGGCCCCGTCTCAATATCAACATTTTTATCAATCATCCTTAGTGCTTTGTGTTGGCCGAAGCCAGCACCCCGGAGAGCAGGTCACAAACCCCGGCTAACACCCGGTACCCGTTCACTGCTGGGTGGACAGGGGCGTGGGTTTTAAGGAAACAGCCCATCTGTTTCCGCTCCGCCCGGGGATCGAACCCGGGACTTCTCGGTTGTGAACCGAGCGTGCTTCCCCTACACCACGGAATACCCTGTTTGGAAATGACATAAAACGTGTTTGAAATGACATAAAACAATAACTAAGAAAAACAAAAAAAATAACAACCCCACACAACCTACTACACACACACACACACACACACACACACCACACACACACACACACACACACACACACACACACACACACACACACACACACACACACACACACACACACACACACACACACACACAACCACCACACAACACACACACACACACACACCACACACACACCACACACACACACACACACACACACACACACACACACACACACACACACACACACACACACACACACACACACACACACACACACACACACACACAGTAATCTCCATGCTGAGGGGTGGAGCAAGTTGCAATTTTCAGCAGAATAAAAATTGGGGGAAAAATGAAGAAAGGAATAAAATGCACTCATATATTTTCCTATTTTTTCTCTTTTAGATATTTGCGATCAGTTATAACTTGTGGATAACTTCGGCGGTTCATGAATATGTAAATTAATTAAGTTTTTTTTGGAAGGGTGAGATGAACGGGTGACAGGGGATGCGAGGGGGGAGGGGAAGGGGGGGAAAGAAAGCGTGGGAGGGGAGGCAATAAGGAGGAGGGGGGGAGGAAAAGGAAGAGAAATAAAAAGGAATAAATAAATAAAAGTAATAATAAGTAACAATATAATAAATAAAAGGAAAGAGGCAATGGTGAAGCAATGAGGAGGGAGAGGAGGAGGAAGAGAACGAAATAATTCCTTCGAGGATTTCTTGATGCATTTTTCCTCATTAAATCTAAGGTAAAGTTGAAAGAATTAAAACAAAGAATAAAAGCCTGTTTGCCGGATAACGCTAACGAGCAGGCGTTGCGGAAGGTAGGAGGAGGGAGAGAGAGAGAGAGAGAGAGAGAGAGAGAGAGAGAGAGAGAGAGAGAGAGAGAGAGAGAGAGAGAGAGAGAGAGAGAGAGAGAGAGAGAGAGAGAGAGAGGAGAGAGAGAGAGAGAGAGAGAGAGAGAGAGAGAGAAGGAGGAGAGAGAGAGAGAGAGCAGAGGAGAGAGAGAGAGAGAGAGAGAGAGAGAGAGAGAGAGAGAGAGAGAGAGAGAGAGAGAGAGGAGAGAGAGAGAGAGAGAGAGAGAGAGAGAGAGAGAGAGAGGAGAGAGAGAGAGAGAGAGAGAGAGAGAGAGAGAGAGAGAGAGAGAGAGAGAGAGAGAGAGAGAGAGAGAGAGAGAGAGAGAGAGACGTACAGGCACAAGAGACAAAGAAACAGTGTGAATGACCTTTAAAGTTGATGACAAGGACGTGACAGCAAACTTGGTGATGGTAAGTTTGAAGATTTTGGTGTGAGGTAAAATGTGACAAATGAGATCTCTGATTAATGCGGCTGAATTAGGAAAATAGGCGGAGGAAGAGGAGGAGAAGGAGGAGAAGGAGGATTTACATAGGATTACATATGAATAACAGACACCAGGAGATCTATTGGTCCATAACGAGGGTATCTGCTGCACTACATACTACTAACTATCAACTACTTGTAAGAAAACAGTTGG
>JACEEZ010023990.1:2500-12500 GCA_016584305.1 Chionoecetes opilio
TAATTTTAACCCTATGGAGACGCGTGGGAGGGTGTATAGGTTATGATAAATAGTTATACATATAGTTATGATGATTATATGACTCAGGATATGCGTCATAGCGTGTCATACCCGATTTATGAGGAAAATTATGAGTGACTCGGAAAGCAGGGTTGACAATCCAGAAACTGATATTGAGGACTGGTTACAGAAGTGAACGTTGGTAATACTGTTGTTGCTCCTAGAGAGAGAGAGAGAGAGAGAGAGAGAGAGAGAGAGAGAGAGAGAGTGTTGCCATATTGCGCTGGGTTTAAAGTGCTGCCACAATGTTCATAGTTTTGCCGGGTGTTAAAAGGCGAATTTTGATAGCTGTCTGGAGGAGGAGGAGGAGGAGGAGGAAGAGAAGAGGAAGAGGAGGAGGAGGAGGAGGAGGAGGAGTGTTGCCATTTACAGACTCGAGCTGTGTTGATTTAGTTAGGTTCCTTTTTATTTTTTTCTCTCTTCTCTCTCTTTTCTCTCTCTTTCTTCCCTCCCTCCTACCACCTTCTGTCTGTCTGTATGTGTCTCTCTCTCTCTCTCTCTCTCTCTCTCTCTCTCTCTCTCTCTCTCCTCTCTCTCTCTCTCTCTCTCTCTCTCTCTCTGCTACGTCTTCTGCAGTTTAATTTCTTAGCTATTAATCTATACTATTATTATTATCATTATCATCATCATCATCATCATTATTATTACTATTAACAAGTTATTTCATCATTCTAGTATCATTATTTGAACTGAAACTCACAATATCATTCATTTCTTCACTCTAAAACAAACTATAAACTATCTCTAACTAACTCTCTTAACTAAACTAACTCTCTCTCTCTCTCATAACAATAATAATAATAATAATAATAATAATAATAATAATAATGATAATAGTCGCCATTTAACACTGTCTTTCAAAATTAATCACTCAACAATCTTCTTATAAACAGGTAGGAATAAATGACGGTCGGTTAAAATGCCTCCCATACCCCCCCCCCCTTTTACCACCTCCCTTCCCTTCCCTACCCCTTCCCCCCCCCTTCCCCCCCATCCCCATCCCCCCGCCTAGAAGGTCATCCAACAAATGTCAACTTTGGAGCGAAACGAAAATTCTCCACTTGACATCCTCGCCTTGAGTTCGGGAGTGTTGCCATATGAGGCGTCTTATTATTATTATTATTATTATTATTATTAGTGTTATTATTTTGTTGGTGTTGTTATTGTTGTTTTTGTGGGTGGTATTGATCGGTTAGTATATTTTTTGTTTAAGATAGTTTTGTTATAGATAGGTAATTGTTCTGTCCGTGTGTCTCTCTCTCTCTCTCTCTCTCTCTCTCTCTCTCTCTCTCTCTCTCTCGATAAGTAGACATTATATCATGTTTAATTCAAAAAAATATGAGAGAGAGAGAGAGACGAGAGAGAGAGAGGAGAGGAGAGAGGAGATGAGAGAGAGAGAGAGAGAGAGAGAGAGAGAGAGAGAGAGAGAGAGAGAGAGAGAGAGAGGCTAAAGACCAGTATCTATATAAGTATAAATTGTGTGTGTGTGTGTGTGTGCGTGCGTGTGTGTGTGTGTGTATCCTTCATGTGGAACAAAATAAGTAGCCCGGTGTGTGTGTGTGTGTGTGTGTGTGTGGTTGTTGGTGTTGTGTGTGTGTGTGTGGTTGTGAACTTTGGTATTAGAGCAAAGCTAAAAAATAATTGTGTGTGTATGTGTGAATTACCCTTAGAGAGAGAGAGAGAGAGAGAGAGAGAAGAGAGAGAGAGAGAGAGAGAGAGAGAGAGAGAGAGAGAGAGAGGAATGCATATAAAGCAAAGTGACACGCACACACACACACACACACACACTTTCTCTTCTTTCTCTTCTTTCTCCTTTTCCTTCTTCCTTCATTAGACAGAAAAGAGGAAAATTGTGTGTGTGGCGTGTGTGTGTGTGTGTGTGCTGTGCGTTGTGTGTGTGTGTGGTGTGTGTGTGTGTGTGTGTGTGTGTGCGACCTTGAAAGCAAGTATTATACATATGCGTGTGTGGTTGTGTGTGTGTGTGTGTGTGTTGTGTGTGTGTGTGTGTGTGTGTTGTGTTTGTGTGTGTGTTGTGTGGTGTGTGTGTTTGTGTGTGTGTGTTACATGAAGTATTATCTGTCTGTTCTGGCGTAATATCTCTCTCTCTCTCTCTCTCTCTCTCTCTCTCTCTCTCTCTCTCTCTCTCTCTCTCTCTCTCTCTCTCTCTCTGCTCTCTCACCACTATCTAATATTCATCTTTTTCTATTTTGAATCAGCGTGGAGAGAGAGAGAGAGAGAGAGAGAGAGAGAGAGAGAGAGAGAGAGAGAGAGAGAGAGAGAGAGAGAGGAGAGAGAGTTATAGAAAACAAGTAAGTAAGGGGGAGAGGAGGATTGGGGGTTAAGTACTGAGAAAGGAGGAGAGAGGAGGAGGAGAATTAATAGGAATAGCAGACACAAGATGAAAGAGTGAGGAGGAAAGGGGGGAGGAAGAGGAGGAGGCGAAGAAGAGGAAGTAGAAGAGAAGAGAAGTAGAAGAAGAAGAAGAAGAAGAAGAAGAAGAGGAGGAGGAATACATAGGAATAGCAGAAACCAAGAGGAAGAAGAGGAGGAGGAGGAAGAAGAAGAGAAGGAAGAAGAAGAAGAAGAAGAAGAAGAAGAAGAAGAAGAAGAAGGAAGAGAGAAGAGAGGAGAGGAGGAGGAGGAGGCAGGAGAAGAGAAAGAAGAGGAAAGAAGAGGAGGAGGAGGAGGAGAGAGGAGGAGGAGAAGAAGGAAGAAGAAGAAGAGAGGAGGAGGAGGAGGAGAGGAGGAGGAGGAAGAAGGAAGAGGAAGAAGAAGAGGAGGAGGGAGGAGAGGAGGAGAGAGAGAAGAGGAGGAGAAGAGGAGAGGAAGAGAGGAAGAGAGAGAGAGAGGAGGAGGAGAAGGAAGAAAGGAGAAGAGGAGGAGGGAGGAGGAGGAGGAGGAGGAGGAGGAGGGGTGTAAAGTAGTAACCCCGATATGGCAACACTTCTCCACATCCTTGTTATAGAAAGGCGTATAAACTCCTTTACATATTCAATCACCTCCTTATATATCCTTCCTTTATCACCCCCTATTATCCTTCTATCATCATCATCATTATTATTATTGTTATTATCATCTCATCATCTTTATTTCATCATCTAATCACTCATCATGCCTTGTAAATTTTAATGTATTTTTATTATCATTAGTTTCTTTATATATGCAATTCTCTATCTCCTTATATACCCTTAGTTAAGTATCCCCTATTACTTACTATCATCATCATTATCATTATTATTATTATTGTTATTATCATCTCATCATCATTATTTCATCATCTAATCACTCATCATTCCTTGTAAATTTTAATGTTATTTTTATTATTATCGTCTTCTTTATATATGCAATTATCTATCTCCTTATATACCCTTAGTTAAGTATCCCCCATTACTTACTATCATCATTATTATTATTATTATTTGTATTATCATCTCATCATCTTTATTTCATCATGTCATCACTCAGCATGCCTTTTAAATTTTAATGTTATTTTTATTATTATTGTCATCTTTATGTTAATTTTTATGTTATATTATTATTATCGTCTTCTTTATATATGCAATTATCTATCTCCTTATATACCCTAGTAAGTACCCTTTACTTATAACATTATTTATTTATTATTATTGTATTATCATCATTATTTCATCTGTATCACTCATATTCCTTGTAAATTTAATGTATTTTTATTATCATTAGTTTCTTTATATATGCAATTATCTATCTCCTTATATACCCTTAGTTAAGTATCCCCTATTACTTACTAACATTATTATTATTATTATTATTTGTATTATCATCATTATTTCATCATGTCATCACTCATCATGCCTTGTAAATTTTAATGTATTTTTATTATCATTAGTTTCTTTATATATGCAATTATCTATCTCCTTATATACCCTTAATTAAATATCCCTCTTTAGTTCTCTTCTGTTCTTATTTCTTCTATGTTATTCTAGTCTCTTATTATCATCTTTTAATTTCTTCTCTCTTACGGTAACTTCTTAATCTGTTCATCCATCTTTTCTTTCAAATCCTAATATTATTCTTATCATTATTTTTATTGTATCCTTCAGTACATATTCTATCACATATTCTTTTATATTCCCTTAATTTATCATCCTATGTCTCTTAGTATCATTATTATTATTGTTATTATTATTTATATTAACACCTTCACGCCCAAATATTTCCTTTCCTATAAAAAATTGTCTGTTGTCGAGCCATAAAATTACGAAAAGTCACTGAATATACCACATAGTTAGTGGACAAGGATACTAAACAGGTCATAGCTATAAAACATTGCTTATGTCACTAAAAATCTTGTTGTTAGCATAAAATAAGAAAAGTCACTGAATATACCAAATGAGTTAGTGGACAAGGATACTAAACAGGTCATAGCTATAAAACATTGCTTATAGTCACTAAAAATCGTCTGTTGTTAGCCATAAAATTAAGAAAAGTCACTGAATATACCAAATGAGTTAGTGGACAAGGATACTAAACAGGTCATAGCTATAAAACATTGCTTAGTCACTAAAAATCGTCTGTTGTTAGCCATAAAATTAAGAAAAGTCACTGAATATACCAAATGAGTTAGTGGACAAGGATACTAAACAGGTCATAGCTATAAAACATTGCTTATAGTCACTAAAAATCGTCTTATGGTACCCAAATTACAATGGAAATTACTCTCTGGGCCTCAAGGGGTTAACAAGACGCGTTAAATGTAAAGTAAAGTCAGGAAAACTAATTCCCGGATTACCACTCGTCGAAATAAACACTATACACGTCATTAACCTGGTAATTAGCATGGCATTATGGGAACACTAATCGGTCACTCATTAATCATTATCCTAACTGTATTAATATAGGATGGATATAGGGATTACTAGACCCAGGGATACCTTAGGAGGATAATTAAGTAATGATGGTATGCGCAATTTTACTTTGGTCATGATTCTTTTTATTTAAGCAAGATTTGTATTTATATATGTGAGAGGAGATTGAAACTTTAGAATTGACACTTGCTGGAGGTTAGAGGCGTAAAACTGCAATCTGTTTGAGGTATTTTAACCCCTTGAGGCCCAGAACGTAATTTCCATTGTAATTTGGGAACCATTAGACGACTTTTACTGCATATAAGCAATGTTTTATAGCTATGACCTGTTTAGTATTCTTGTCCACTAACTAATGTGATTTATTCAGTGACTTTTCGTGATTGTATGGCTTGACAACAGACCATTTTATATAGCCAAGGAAAGATCTGGGCGTGAAGGGGTTAACACGCAAAAATAAATAAATCTTGAAAAAACGTAATAATCACCTAAATAAACCATCCCATACTAAGACTACAGGATACGATGACTAACTACTACCTTGTTAACTAATTCCCCATCCACCCTTACACCCCCTAAAACACTACCCCCGCTCCCCAACCACCAACACCCTTCCCCCCCCGCGCGCCCGCCCTCCTAAGAACAAGGCCGGGGCGAATAATGGCCGCGGTGCTCATAATGGTTGGCTGTGGGGGGGCGTGGCGGGGGGGAGGGGGGGGGAGGGGGTGTTCGGTGAGTCCATTACCCCAACGCTCGAAGGACACCGCTAAGAAATCCTGGACACAAGTAAAAGTCCCGATCTGACATCTATCTTGCCTTCTTAGCGATTTGGCAACCCTACCGCCTACCTCTCTCTCTCTCTTTCACGGCTGCCTCTCTCTCTCTCACGACTACCTCTCTCTCTCTCTCTCTCTTGCTGTCTCTTTCACGGCTGGCTCTCTCTCTCGTCACGGCTACCTCTCTCTTTCTCTCTGTGTGTCTCTCTCACGTCATGGCTAGGCTACCTCTCTCTCTCGTGTCGTGGTAGCCTCTCTCTCTCTCACACGTCATGGCTACCTCTCTCTCTCTCTCTCTCTCTCTCACACACACACACACACACACGTCTTACCACCTCCCACAATTCAAAACATTAAAATCAAACCTAGTTACCGTGTCTCTAACAACTTCCACCCATCCCTAACTACCCCCTCTAATGACTCAACTACCCTCCCTCTACAATCACCTCTATCCCTACGTAACGAAGGAGAGAGGATATGATGGATGATAAAGGATAGGGATATTGGCTAGTAGGACAGGTGGTGATGGTGGTGGTGGTGGTCGAAACCTCTGAAGGAACTCGGTGTAAAATTTGGAGTTCGACATCGTTAACCACCCCCTCTCGACCCCCCCCTTCAACCCCCCGTAAGCCCCCCCCCCTCTTCACCCTCAGACAGTGCTCGCTTCACTTCTCTTTTTTTCTTCTTTTTTTCTGACTAATATTTATTTACTTACTGCCTGTTTTTATTTTCTTGTTTTCTTTTTCTTTTTCTTTTATTTTCTTGTTTTCTTTGTTTTCTTTTCTTTGTTTTCTTTGTTTTATTTTCTTGTTTTCTTTGTTTAATTTTTCTAGTTTTCTTTTGTTTTCTTTGTTTAATTTAATTTTATTTGTTTTCTTTTTCTTTTATTTTCTTGTTTTCTTTGTTTTCTTTTCTTTGTTTTCTTTTTCTTTTATTTTCTTGTTTTCTTTCTTTTCTTTTCTTTGTTTTCTTTTTCTTTTATTTTCTTGTTTTCTTTGTTTTCTTTTCCTTTTATTTTCTTGTTTTCTTTCTTTTCTTTGTTTTCTTTTTCTTTTATTTTCTTGTTTTCTTTTCTTACTGTCTTGATGTCAATTATTTCTTTTTTATTTCATGCCTCTATTTTTATATATATTTTTTACTTTATAGTTGAATTCCTACTTTTATTCTTTTCTTTTCTTATTTTCTTTGTTTTTTTCTTTTTTCTTTTATTTTCTTTGCGTCAATTCCATCTTTTATTTTTCTTTCTTTTTTTTCTTTCTTACTTGTCTTTACTGTAATTTCTTATTTTCTCCTTGTTTTCCTTTTATTTGTATTATTATTATTTTTTTTATTTTACGTTGCCCTTATGCTTCGAGGCCTTCTGTAAAATCCGTATCATTATTATTATCATCATTATTTATTATTACAGTATTTAAAGTGTTTTATAGACGTATCATTTACCAAGTGTATTATTTGCTGACATGATTTTCTATTAATGTATGTAAAGTATATTAAAATTTATAGTTATGATAAATTTAGATAGAAAAACTATATAAAAATGTATAGTTATGATAGATTTAGATAGAAAAATAGATCAAAATGTATAGTTATGATAGATTTAGATAGAAAAACTATATCAAAATTTATGGTTATGATAGATTTAGATAGAAAAATAGATCGAAATGTATAGTTATGATAGATTTAGATAGAAAAACTATATCAAAATGTATAGTTATGATAGATTTAGATAGAAAAACTAAATCAAAATGTATAGTTATGATAGATTTAGATAGAAAAACTATATCACAATGTATAGTTATGATAGATTTAGATAGAAAAACTAGATCAAAATGTATAGTTATGATAGATTTAGATAGAAAAATAGATCGAAATTTAGATTAAAAAAAAAAAGAAGTAAAATTGCGCATATCACCATCACATAATTATCCTCCTAGGTAAGGTATCCCTGTCTCTAGTAATCCCTATATCCATCCTATAATACAGTTAGGATTAGGATGAATGGGTGAGTGATTAATGTTCCCATAATACCATGCTAATTACCAGGATAATGACATATAGTGTTTATTTCGAGAGGTAATCCAGAGAGAGAGAGAGAGAGAGAGAGAGAGTAGTTTTCCGTACTTTACTAAACATTTTAACACGTCCCATTAACCCCTTGAGGCCCAGAACGTAATTTCCAGCGTAATTTTCCCACTTCAATGTTGACGCTATTTAAGTTTATCAGTAATTATAACCTTTTTTTATAACCTCATTTATCACTACGGTATCAGTTTAATTCATTTATATCAGCCATTATATATTTATGGGCTTATTTCGTTGTATTTTTGTGTTTATAGATGTTAAATGTTATCTATGCGTTCTGGTTAAAGAATATAATTACTAGCATTACTATTGTTTACTTACCGTAGTGTAGTTAAGTAATTTTTTAAGTGATAAGAGTCATTTTCTACCGTAGATAACAGTAAAGTCGCCACCTGCAGTGATGTCGCCAGCCGCCAAATATTACGAATTATAGCATTACTACTGCTGTGTCTGTGCCACTGAAGATGATACACAGTAGTTTATATAATGACTGTATAATCTACACTGTTTCAGCGTTGTTTTATGCTTTGTAGCTGCAAGTATAGACGGTTTACAATTTCACTACGCGGTTTTTTTTCGGGCGACGACGACAGCGGTACGACACTCAGTAAATAAACACTAAATGGCGACTTGACTGTTGGTAGCCACTTTGTAGATATTTTAGTCATTTGTTCATTTATAGCCCTACTATGACACAGATGAAGACACAAAATGACACAGACTCTCCAGATAGCCCCTTCTAACTGTCCTGAAATCATGGATGTACAAATGTAACTATTAACGCCACCACACGACTGTAAACAGAAAAAAAAGTTGACCTGGCGACTTAACTGTTATCTACGGTAGGGATTAGTAGTAGTAGTAGTAGTACAAATAGTAGTAGTAGTAGTAGTAGTAGTAGTAGGAAGTTATAGAAATAGTCAGAGTGTGTTAGTAAGTCAAAGTTCTTCATGAGTCAGGGCGT
This sequence comes from Chionoecetes opilio, assembly GCA_016584305.1. NCBI lineage: Eukaryota > Metazoa > Arthropoda > Malacostraca > Decapoda > Majidae > Chionoecetes > Chionoecetes opilio. The sequence goes on from JACEEZ010023990.1 coordinate 11,224, forward strand.
CAAACTTAACAGACTTTCGGTTCATTACAATATACTAAAGTGAATGGCGGGAGACAGGGGGAGCTGAGCTGAGTTATTCTGGGAACCTTATACTGCCCTCCCTCTCTCCCTTCTCTCTCTCTCCCTCTCTCTCTCTCTCTTCCCTCCCCCGCTGACTATATACCTCCTTCTCTCCCTCTCTCTATTATACCTCCCCCGCGGTCTCCCTCTTACATCCTCCCTCCCTCTCTCTCTCTCTCTCTGGCTGTCTTTTTTTCACAGTTTTAGCTTTTTTTTATCTTTTCTCTTCTCTCTCAATCTCTTTTTTTCTTCTTCTCTCTCTCTCTCTCTCTCTCTCTCCTCTCTCTCTCTCTCTCTCTCTCTCTCTCTCTCTCTTCTCTTCCTCCTCTCTCTCTCTCTCTCTCTCTCTCTCCTCTCTCTCTCTCTCTCTCTCTAGCCGAACAGTGATCACGATATGGCAACACTGCTTCGCCCGAGCTGAAATTGGCGGGAAAAAATATTGCTCGCTTCCCACACTCCCTTTCCGCGACCGCCGATCTTGCTGCGGTAAAGAGAGAGAGAGAGAGAGAGAGAGAGAGAGAGAGAGAGAGAGAGAGAGAAAAGAAAAAGAAAAAAATGACAGCGAGAAAAGCGAAAAAATGAAAAAGAAGATGAGAAGAGAGAGAGAAGGGGAGAGAGAGAGAGAGAGAGAGAGAGAGAGAGAGAGGTTTTTAAGGGGGAAGGGAAGGCAAGATCACCTAAATACACAAGTTCCCGCGTAATGTCCGCCGCTCAGAATTCTTTGTCAACAACATATACGCCGTTGTTTCTTTACCCCCTCTCTCTTTCATCAATTAATATTCTCTCTCTCTCTCTCTCTCTCTCTCTCTCTCTCTCTCTCTCTCTCTCTCTCTCTCTCTTCTCTCTCTCTCTTTCTTTTTCGCTTTTTTCGCTTTTCTCGCTGTCTTTTTTTCTTTTTTTTTTTTTTCTCTCTCTCTCTTCTTTTCTCTCTTCTTCTCTCTTCTCTCTCTCTCCTCTCTCTCTCTCTCTCTCTTCTCTCTCTCTCTCTCTCCTCTCTCTCTCTCTCTCTCTCTCTAACTATCTCTCTCCCGGATTACCACTCGTCGAAATAAACACTAACCACGTCATTAGACTAGTAATTAGCATGGCATTATGGGAACGTGAATCATTAGCTAGCGTATTTAACAAGATATGTATTTAGTATTTAACAAAACATGTATAAAATCAATCGCCATTCATCCTTACACAAATTAGGCAATACGTATTTCTTCACATTA
>JACEEZ010023990.1:22500-111194 GCA_016584305.1 Chionoecetes opilio
TCATATCAAAAAAAAAATCAAAAATTTAAAAAACATAAAACAAAAAAATTTTTTTCCCTTTTTTCCCCCCCCCCTTTTTCCCCCCCTCCTTTTTCTCCNAGTTCCTGACTTCTAATTTAAGTCTGGATTTGTATCTCCTGTTACTAGAAGATGGATGGATAGATAGATAGATAGATAGATAGATGGGATAGAGATAGATAGATGGTAGATAGATGATTGATAGATAGATAATAGATGATGGATGGCTGGATGGATGATGGATGGAGGGAATGAGAGAGAGCGAGAGAGAGAGAGGGAGAGAGAGAGAGCGAGGAGAGAGGAGACGGGGAAGAGAGGAGAGAGGAGAGAGAGAGAGAAAAGAAGGAGAGAGAGAGAGAAGAGAGAGGCGCGGAGAGAGGGAGAGCAAAGAGGGGGCGAGGGAGGAGACCGGGGGGAGAGAGGAGGAGAGAGAAGAGGAGAGAGAGAGAGGGGGAAAAGAGAGAGTGGCGGGGGGGGGTTTTAGAGTCTTGAAAATATTCTGTCTTAGAGTTGTGTTTCCTGTACTTCAGAATATTGGTGATAGAAGGAAGGAAGGAATACAAAGGAATACAAAGGAATACAAAGGAAACACAAACAGCAAAAGGAAGGAGGAGGAGGAGGTATGGACAACAGGAAGAATAGGGAAGAGGAGGAGGAGGAGGAGGGGAGGAGGAGGAGGAGGAGGAGGAGGAAGAGGAATAAATAATATAAAATTCAATCAATGTACAATAATAATAATAACAATACCAATAATAACAATAACAATAACAATAATAATAACAATAACAATAATAACAATAACAATAACAATAATAATAATAATAACAATAATAATAAGTCTTGAGTGTTTTGATCGTCGATGGACCAAACACAACAGCCTGTAGAGAAACAAAACTGTAGAGGTTGTGGGTGTGTGTGGGGGTTGTGTGGGTGTGTGGGGGGGTTGTGTGTGTGTGGGGGGGTTGTGGGTTGGGGGTTGTGTGTGTGTGTGGGTTGTGGTGTGGGGGTGTTGGGGGGGTTGGGTGTTTTGTGGGGGGTTGTGGGGTGGGGGGTTGTGTGTGTGTGTGGGGGTTGTGTGGGTGTGTGGGGGTGTGTTGGGGTGGGGGTTGGGTTGTGGGGGGTTTGGTGTGTGGGGGGGTTTGGGTGGGTGTGTGGGGTTGTGTGTTTTTGTGGGGGTTTGTGTGGGTTGGTGGGTGGTTTGGGGGGGTTTGGGAAGGTGTGTGTGTTTGGTTGTTGTGTGGTGTGTGGTGGTGTGGGGTGTGGGGGGGGTGTGGGTGTGTGGGGGTTGGGGAAGGTGTGTGGGGGTTGTGGGGGTTGTGGGGTTGTGTAGGGGTTGTGTGGGGGGGTGGGGGGGTTGGGGAAGGTGTGTGTGTGGTGGGGAGTTGTGTTGGGGTGTAGAGGTTGTTAAAATACCTAAAATAACCAAAAAAAGCTAAAATTATCTGAAATAAACCTCAAATAATCTGAAATAAATTAAAATAACCCCCAAAAAGCTTAAATAACCCAAATAAAAACTAAAAAAACTGTCAATTAACCTAAAATAACCCTAAAATCATCTTAATAAACCTCAAACAACGTAAAATAATCCTAAAATAACCCTCAATTAACCTAAAATAACCCCCAAAAATGCTAAAATAAACCTAATATTGCCCTAAAATCATCTTAATTAAACCTCAATTAACCTAAAATAAACCTCAAACGTAAAATAAACCTCAAACAACCTAAAATAAACCTCAAACAACCTAAAATAAACCTCAAACAACGTAAAATAAACCTCAAACAACGTAAAATAAACCTCAAACAACGTAAAATAAACCTCAAACAACGTAAAATAAACCTCAAACAACGTAAAATAAACCTCAAACAACGTAAAATAAACCTCAAACAACGTAAAATAAACCTCAATAAACCTAAAATGTCCCTAAAATAACTAAAATAAAACCACAAAAAAAAGCTAAAATCACCTGAAATCCCTTGAAAATAAACCTGTGGGGGGTTGAGTGTTTAGTGTTGGGGGTTTGTGTGTGGGTTGTAGGGGTTGGGGGTTAGTGTGGGGGGGTTGTGGGGGGGTTGGGGAAGGTGTGTGTGTGGGGGTTGTGTGGGGGGTGTAGAGATTGTTAAAATACCTAAAATAACCAAAAAAAGGCCAAAATCACCTAAAATCGATTAAGACGGCCTTTCTGATCTGAGTAATGGTGATCGCCTCAAGTCTCTTAATGTGTGTGTTCTGTACAAGGCAATGGTAGTCAGCCAGGTGATGAAACACACACACACACACACACACACACACACACACACACACACACAGACTTTCAAGACTAAAACTCCCAACACTTGAGAAAAGAAGAGAAAGGGGAGATGTTATAGCAGTGTACAGAGCATCAATGGGTCTGGAAAACATGGCTAGAGAAGATCTGTTTGTGTGGGACGACAGAAGTACAGGTCATGAGAAGAAATTGAAAAGGACAACATGCAAGAGGGATATAACAAAATACATCTTCCCGTATAGAAGCCTAGAAGCCTGGAACAACCTTGATGCAAAATTGATTCATGCAAGAAGTATTCAGAACTTCAAAGGCAACACACACACACACACACACACATAGAAGCCTGGAACAACCTTGATGCAAAAGTGATTCATGCAAGAAGTATTCAGGACTTCAAAGGCAAGCTGGATAATAGTACATTTGGAGACGGGACAGTACGAGCATAACTCTTTTCCTGTATGTTACAACTAGCTAAATACACACACACACACACACACACACACACACACACACACACACACACACATACACACCTGGCTTGAGACATTCCTGTGTGTGTGGGTGCTTGGGCTGCGTGTCGTCACCATCAAGACTGCATCGTACGCCTTCTTGGCCAGCTGGTTCCTCTCCGCGGTGGCGCTGGCGTTGTGCCACGACTTGGAGATAGACGAGGTGCTGACAAAAACACAACCCAAAACCCAACATTTTTTTAAATTTTTTAAACCCAACCATTTGGGTTTGAGAAAAAAGGGGAATAGCTAATCTGAAATTTAAAAAATTCATAAAAATCTGTTCTTTCTGTGTTGACTTGAAAAAGATGGGACAAAACGACCTGTTTAGGGACAACAAGGACCCGGGTTTTAACTTTGGACCCCTAAAGAAAGGCCAGAAAAGTAAACCAAATTTTTCCTGACTTCTATTATTTCTTTGTCATTTGTATCCCTTTACTAGAAGAGGAGGATAGATAAAATAGATAGAAGATAATAGTTTAGATAGATAGATAGATAGATAGATAATAGATAATAGATAATAGATAAGGGAAATGGATGGAAGGAGGGAAATTTGGAGGAGGGGGTTATGAGAAAGAGAAGAGAAGGGAAAAGAAGAGAGAGAGAGAGAGAGAGGAAAAGAGAGAGAGAGAGGGGAGAGAGAGAGAGGGGAGAGAGAGAGAAGAGAGAGAGAGAGAGAGAGGGGAGAAGAGAGGGGAGAAGAGAGAGAGAGAGAGAAAAAGAGAGAGGGGGAAAGAGGGGAGAGGGAGAGAGAGAGAGAGAGAGAGAGAGAGAAAGAGGAGAGAGAGATCGAAGAGAAGAGAGAGAAAGAGAGAAGATCGGGGAGAAAAGGGGAAAGGGGTAAAGAGAGTATTTAAGTTTAAAAAATTTCTGTCTTAGATTTGGGGTTTTTTCCTGTATTTCAGAATATTGGGATAAAAGGGAAGGGAAAGGGAAATACAAAAAATTTAAAAAGGAATAAAACAGGAAACACAAACAGAAAAAGGGGAAGGGAGGAGGAGGAGGTATGGGACAACAGGAAGAATGGGGAAGGGGAGGAGGGGAGGGGGGAGGAGGGGGAGGAGGGGGAAGAGGAATAAAAAATAAAAAATTCAAAAAGGTACAATAATAATAATAAAAATTTACCTAAAAAACCAATAACAAAAACCAATAATAATAACAAAAAAAATAATAACAATAACAAAAACAATAATAAAAAATAAAAAACAATAATAAAAATTTTGAGTGTTTTAAATCGTCGAGGCCCCAAACACAAAAAGCCTGTAGAGAAAAAAAACTGTAGGGGTTTGGGGGTGTGTGGGGGGGTTTGGGGGGGTTTGGGGGTGTGGGGGGGTTGTGTGGTGGGGGGGGTTTGGGGGTGTGGGGGGGTTTTGTGTGGTGTGGGGGGTTGGTGGGGGGTGTGGGGGTTGGGGGGGGGGTTGGGGTGTGTGTGGGGGGGGTTTGTGGTGTTTTGGGGGGTTTGTGTGTGTGTGTGGGGGTTTTTGTGGGTGGTGGGGGTTGGGGGGGTTTTTGGGGGAAGGTGTGTGGGGGTTTTTGGGGGGGTTGTGTGTGTGTGTGGGGGGGTTTTTGTGGGTGTGTGGGGGGGGTGTGGGTGGGGGGGGGTTGGGAAGGTGTGGGGGTTTGGGGGGGTTGTGGGGTTGTGTAGGGGTTGTGTGGGGGGGGGGGGGGGGGTTGGGGAAGGTGTGTGTGTGGGGGGGGAGTTGTGTTGGGGGTTTTGAGGTTGGTTTAAAATACCAAAAATAACCAAAAAAAAAGTTTAAAATTATCGAAAAAAAAACCCTCAAAAAATCTAAAAATAAATTTAAAATAACCCCCAAAAAAGCTTAAAAAACCCCAAAAAAAAAACAAAAAAAATTTGGTAAATTAAAAACCTAAAATAAACCTAAAAACCAAAAAACCCTAAAATCATTTTAAATAAACCTCAAAACAACGAAAAATAATCCTAAAAAAAACCCCTAAATTTAACCTAAAAAAACCCCAAAAAAAAAATGCTAAAAAAACCAAATATTCCCAAAATCATCTTAATTTAAACCCCCAATTAACCTAAAAAAAACCCTAAAAAAATAAACCTCAAACAACCAAAAATAAACCCCCAAAACATCCTAAAAAAAACCCTTCAAACAAGTAAAATAAACCTCAAAAAAACGTAAAATAAACCTCAAACGTAAAAATAAACCTAAAAACAAACGTAAAAAAAACCCTAAAAACAAACTTTAAAAAAAACCTAAAAACAACGTAAAAAAAACCTAAAACAACTTTAAAATAAACCTCAAAAAACGTAAAAAAAACCTCAAAAAACCCTAAAATGTCCCTTTTAAAATAACTAAAAAAAAAACCACAAAAAAAAGCTAAAATCACCTGAAATCCCTTGAAAAAAAAAATGTGGGGGGGTTGAGTTTTTAGTTTGGGGGTTTGTGTGTGGGTTGTGGGGGTTTGGGGGGTTTAGTGTGGGGGGGGGTTGGGGGGGTTTGGGGAAGGTGTGTGTTTTGGGGGTTTTGTGTGGGGGGTAAGTTTGTTAAATACCTAAAAAAACCAAAAAAAAGGCCAAAATCCCAAAAATTTTCGATTAAAAAACGGCCCTTTCTGATCTGGGGTAATGGTGACCCGCCTCAAGTCTTTTAATGTGGGGTTGTTTCTGTACAAGGAAATGGTGGGTCACCAGGGATGAAACAAACACACAAAACACACACCCCACACACACCCCCACCACAGACTTTCAAGACAAAAAACCCCCAAACACTTGAGAAAAGAGAAAAGGGGAGATTTTGGGCATGTACAGGGGGCATCAAGGGTCGGGAAAACATGGCTAGAAAAAAGATCTGTTTGTGTGGGGGGACAGAAGTACAGGTCATGAGAAGAAATTAAAAAGGACAACAGGGCAAGAGGGTAAAACCCAAAAAAAATTTTCCCCTTTATAAAAGCCTAGAAGCCTGGAAAAAACCTTTGGGATGCAAAATTGATTATCCCAAGAAGTTTTCAAAACTTAAAAGGGCAACACACACACCCCAACACCAAAATAAAAAGCCTGGAACAACCTTATGAAAAAAGGGGTTTCATCCCAAGAAGTATTCGGACTTAAAAAGGCAAGCGGGATAATTTACTTTTGGAGACGGGAAAAGAACGGCTAACTTTTTTCCCTTTTATGTTACAACTGGGCTAAATACACCACCAAAACACACACCCCCCACACACACACACAAAACACACACACACCCCAACAACACACACACACACACACAAAACACATAAAACCTGGCTTGGACATTCCTGTTTGTGTGGGTGTTTGGGGCCCGGCGTGTCGTCCCCTAAAGGGATTTGCATCGAAACCCCTTTCTTGGCCAGCTGGTTCCTCTCCGCGGGTGGCGCTGGCGTTGTGCCACCCCTTGGAGATAGACGAGGGCTGACAGAAAAAACACAACAACACGGGTTAAATTTTTTTAAAAGCCCCAACTTGATAGAGAAAAAAGGAATAGCAAATCTGAAATTAAAAATGCTGAAATCTTATCTTTCTTTTGGGGACTTGATAAGAAAAGACAGCGCCCTGCTGAGGGACAACAAGGACCAAAAGGAAAGTTTTGGAGCCCCCCCCTAAAAAAAGGGCCCCGAAAAGCCCCAAAATTCCTGACTTCAAATTTTATGTCATTTTCATTTGTATCTCCTTTTACTAAAAGGGGAAATGGATAGATAGTTTAGATAGATAATAGATAGATAGTGGATGGAGGGAAAGGGATGGAGGGATGGATGGATGGATGTGGAGGGATGGATGGATATAAAGGGGAGAGAGAAGAGAGAGGAGAGAGAGAGGAGAGAGAGAGAGAAAAGGAGGGGGAGAGAGAGAGAGAGAGAGACGAGGAGAGAGGAGGGGAGGAGGGGGGAAATTTTTAGAGTGGGGGAAAAAATTTTTCCGGTCTTAAAAGTTGTTTTTCCTGTCTTCAGAATATTGGTGATAGAAGGAAGGAGGAATAAAAAAGGAATACAAAGGAAAAAAAGGGAAAATACAAAGGAAACCCCAAACAGCAAAAGGAAGGAGGAGGGGGAAAGGTTTATGGACAACAGGAAGAATGGGGAAGAGGAGGAGGAGGAGGAGGAGGAGGAGGAGGAGGGGGGAGGGGGGAAGAGGAATAAAAATATAAAATTAAATCAATGTACAATAATAATAATAACAATCCCAAATAATAACAATAACAATAAAAATTAATAATAACAATAACAAAATAACAATAAAAATTTAACAAAAATAATAAAAATAACAAAAATTTAATAAGCTTGAGTTTTTTTTGTTTCGTCGAGGGACCAAACAAAACCCAGCCTGTAGGAAAAAAAAACTGTAGAGTTGTGGGTGTGGGGGGGGGTTTTGTGGGGGTGTGGGGGGGGGTTGTGTGGTGGGGGGGGGTTTGGGGGGTGTGTGGGGGTTTTTGTGTGTGGGGGGGGTTTGGTGTGGGTGTGGGGGGGTTGGGGGGGGGTTTGGGGTGTGGTGGGGGGGTTTGGGGGTTGGGGGGGTTGTGTGTGGTGGGGGGGGTTGTGTGGGTGTGGGGGGGTTGGGGGGGTTTGGGGGAAGGTGTGTTTGTGGTGGGGGGTTTTGTGTGTGGGGGGGGGGGTTGTGTGGGGTGTTTTTGGGGGGGGTGGGGGTTTGTGGGGGGGTTTGGGGGAAAGGTGTGGGGGGGTTTGGGGGGGTTTGGGGGGTTTTGTGTAGGGGTTGGTGGGGGGGGGGGGGGTTGGGGAAAGGGTTTGTGTGTGTGGGGGGGAGTTGTTGGGGGGTGTAAGGTGTTTTAAAATACCTAAAAAAAACCAAAAAAAGCTAAAATTATCTGAAATAACCTCAAATAATCTGAAATAAATTAAAATAACCCCCAAAAAGCTTAAATAACCCAAATAAAAACTAAAAAAACTGTCAATTAACCAAAAATAAACCTAAAAAAACCCCTAAAATCATCTTAATAAACTCAAACAACGTAAAAAATCCAAAATAACCCTCAATTTAACTAAAAAAACCCCAAAAAAAAAAAAATGCAAAAAAATAAACCAAAATATTCCCCTTTAAAATCATTTTTAATTTAACCTCAATTAACCTAAAAAAAACCCCTTAAAACGAAAAATAAACCTAAAAAACAACCTAAAAATTAAACCTCAAACAACCTAAAATAAACCTCAAACAACGAAAAATTAAACCTCAAACAACGTAAAAAAAACCCTAAAAACAACGTAAAAAAAACCTAAAAAAGGGAAAAAAACCTAAAAAAACGAAAAATAAACCTCAAACAACGAAAATAAACCTCAAACAACGTAAAAAAAACCCTCAAACAACGTAAAAAAAACCTCAAAAAACCAAAAAATGCCCCCTTTAAAAAAAAAAAAAATTAAACCCCTAAAAAAAAACCCCAAAAAAGGGGGGGGGGGGTTTTATGTTTTGGGGGGGTTAAATGGGGTTTTTGGGTTTTTTTTGTTTTTTTTTTTTTTTTTTTTTTTTTTTTTTTTTTGGGGTTGGGGGTTTTGGGGGGGTTTTTTTTTGCTTTTTTTTTTTTGGGGGGGTTTTTTTTTTTGGGGGGGGGGAGATTGTTAAAATACCTAAAAAAACCCAAAAAAAAGGAAAAAATCACAAAAAATCGAAAAAAGGGAGGGCCCCCTTTCTGATCTGAGTAATGGTGATCCCCTAAAGTCTCTTAATGTGTGTGTTCTGTAAAAGGGAAATGGTCCAGCCAGTGATAAACACCCCAAAACAACACACACACAAAACACACCCCACAGATTTTTCAAGACAAAAAACCCCCAACATTGAGAAAAGAAAGAAAGGGAGATGTTATGAGTGTCAGAGCATAAAGGGGTTCTGGAAAAACAGGCTAGAAAAGATCGTTTGTTTTGGGGACGACAGAAGTAAGGTCAGAGAAAAAATTAAAAAGGAAAAACTTTCAAGAGGGATAAAACAAAAAAACATTTTCCCTTTATGAACCCTAGAACCCGGGAAAAACCTTGTTTGAAAAATTGATTATGCAAAAAGGGTTTTTCAGAACTTCAAAGGAAACCCACAAACCACACACACACACTAAAAGCCTGGAACAACCTTGACCCAAAAGTGATTAATGAAAGGGAAGTATTCAGGACTTAAAAAGGCAAGCGGATAATTTTACTTTTGGAGAGGGGGACAGTACAAAGCAAAAACTTTTTTTCCTGTATGTTACAACTAGCTAAATACACACACACACACACACAAAACACACACACTACACACCTGGCTTGAATTCCTGTGTGTGGTGGGTGTTTGGGGCTGCGTGTCGTCACCATCAAGACTGCATCGTACCCCCCTTTTTGGCCAGCTGGTTCCTCTCCGCGGTGGGCTGGGGGTTGGGCCCGACTTGGAGATAGACGAGGTGCTGACAGAACAACACAACAACACGGGTTTAAATTTTTTAAAAGCCCCCATTTTTGATAGGAAGAAAGGAATAGTAATCTGAAATTTAAAAAATGCATGAAATCTGTATCTTTCTGTGGACTTGATAAGATGACAGAGGGCCCTGCTGGGGGACAAAAAGGGGCCCCACAGGTTAAGTTTTGGGCCCCCCTAAAAAAAGGCCCAAAAAAGTCCCCAATTCCTGACTTCTAATTATATTATGCCCTTTGAAATTTTCCTTTTTATAGAAGATGGAGGATAGATGGATAGATTAGAAAAGATAGAATAGAAAATATAGATGGATGGATGGTTTGGAAAAAGGGAAAGGAGAGAGAGAGAGAGGAGAGAGGAGGAGAGAGAAAAGAGAAGAGAGAAGAGAGGGGGAGAGAGAGAGAGAGAGAGAGAGGGGGAGGGGGGGGAAGAGAGGGGAAGAAAAAAATAGAGAGAAGAGAGAGAAAAAAAAATAGATAAATAGATAGATGAAAAAATAGAGATAAAATAATAGATGGGATAAATAGATAGTAGATGAAAAAATAGAGATAGTTTATAATAATATAGAGGGGAGAAGAGAGAGAGAGAAAGAGAGGAAAGAGAGGAGAGAGAGGGGAGAAAAGAGAGAGAGAAAAGAAGAGAGAGGAGAGGGGGGAAGAGAGAGAGAGAGAGGGGGGAGAGAGAGAGAGAGAGAGAGATAAATAGATAGATAATAAAAATAGAAAAATAGAGATGGGATAGATAGATAGATAAATAATAGATAGATAGAAAAATTTAGGTAGATATATTATATATAATATTATAGAGAGAGAAAAGAGAGGGGAGTAAGAGAGAGAGAGAAAAGAGAAGAGAGGGAGAGAGAGAGGGGGAGAGGAGAGGAGAGAGGGGAGAGGGGGAAGAGAGAGAAAAGAGAGGAGGAGAGAGAGAAGATGGGATAAAGATAAAATTAGTTTAGATAGATAGAGAAATAGAGAAGTTAGAAAGAGAGGAGAGAGAGAAGGGGAGAGAAGGAGAGAGAGAGAGAGGGAGAGAGAGGGGGAGAGAGGGGAGAGAGAGAGAGGAGAGAGAGAGAGAAAAGGGGATAGATAGATAGAAGATAGATAGATAGATAGATGGGGGGGGGGGGGTTTTAATAGATAGATATAGATAGATAAATAGATGATAGTAGATAGATAGAAAAAAAGAGAAATAGAGATAGATAGATAGATAGGAAATAGAGATAGTAAAAAGATAGGGGAAATTTAGATAGATAGATAGAAAAGATAATAAATAGATAGATAGGAATGAATAGTAGATAGATAGTAGATAGATAGTTTAAATTTAGATAGATAGATAAATAGAAAATAGATAGATAGATAGATAGATAGATGATATAGATAAATAGATGTTTAGAAAAATTTAGGATAGATAGATAGATAGATAGATAAATAGATAGTAGAAAATGAGATGTTTGATAGATAGATAGATAGATAGATAGATAGATGTAGATAAATAAGATAGAGAAATAGAGATGATAATGATAGATAGATAGATAGATAGATAAATAAAATAGAAGATAAATAGAAAATAAAATAAAAATGATAGATAATAGATAATAGATAGTAGATAATAGGAAAATAGAGATAGATGATAGATAGATGGGATAGATAAATAGAGTTTAGATAGATGATAGATAGATAGATAATAGAAAGATAGATAGATAGATAGATAGATAGATAGATAGACGGTGCTGACAAAAACAAAAACCCAAAGGGGTTAAGTTTGGGACCACCAGGGATTTATTTACTTATTTGTTTACGTTGGGTGTGAGCCCCTGGAGTTTTTTTTTCGTTTTTTATAAAAAAAACGTGACTAAAATTGAGGAGAAAGCTACGGGCCCAAATTAAAAAACCCATCCGACCCCCAAAACTCCCACTTGCCCAAAACAACCGACGGGTTTTCCCCAAACCAAACCTTTGTGTCTTGGCCTGACCCCGGGGTTTCCCGGGGTTTGGGAACTTCAACCTGTAAAACCACATTTCAGCAAGTTTTAAATTAGAGTAAATCTTCTAATCCAAGCGGGGCTTGGACAAAAAAAACACATTTTATTCCCTCCGTGACCCCCAGCACTGGGGGAAATTAAAGGCTTTTCTGTACTTTTTATGTTGGGCCCCTGTGGGGTCGTTTTGGGCCCGACTCCTTTGTCCTTGCCACAAAATTTTGTCCCCCCCAGGTCGAGAGTGAAATGTTTCTCTCGGTGTTATCGGGCCAAGCTGCCCATTAGACACCCAAATTTCCCCAACATCCAAATTGTCCAAACAACCAAATGTTTTCCCCAAACCACTTGTGTCTTTTTTTGGGCCCATTTTTTTAAATTTCCCTACATGAATAAGGTCGTCTACAAGTGCTAAACGTAGGGGTTGTGTTGAACTTTGAACATCAATAATATTAAAAGGGAAAAGTAAAAAAAGGTTTTTCCCCTAGACAAGATATAGGTGGGGAAATTTTAAAACACCCGGCAAGCCACTGTGGTGGAAAATTTTGGGAAACATCCGAACACCCCGACTTTCCCAAAATTACCCGCCCTCCCTTTTCGGCCCCCCCAAGGTCGGATAATTAATACAGGTTGAAGTTCCCAAACTGGCCCAACCTCGGGCCAGCCCCCGAGCCGAGGATTGGAAATTTTTCCAAATTTTTAAAAACTTTAGATAAAATTAAAGGGGGAAAAAAAAAAGCATAAAAAATAATAAAAACCCTAACAGACCTGTAGAAGTACACAAAAAAAACAGTGTACACAACTCTACAGTCACAACACCCCTGAACAAAAAACAACAAAAAAATCGGGGGGAAAAACCCAGGGGCCCTAGTGTGGTGGCACCCAGCGGGGGCCCAGTGTGGGGGGCACCCCGCGGCCGACCCGGGAAATACGCGCCGGGATTTTGGGGGGTTTTTGCCGGGGGGGTTTGGAAAAAACCCGGAAAACCCTAAAGGGGAGTTTTTTGGGGGTTGCCGAGTCTTTGGGGGGCCCGGGGTTTGGGGAAATTCAAACCCGTAAATTAGCTGTATCCCGTGATTACAATCCCCGCATTGGGTCTTCATTTTTACAGACAGAACATTTTTCACTGTTTCAATAAAGTATAAAAAATATTTAAATATGAAATTTACCTGGTATAAAAAATTTCACGTTTCTCCCACGTCTAAAACCCAAAGGGGGGGGTCGGTTGAAGTTCCCAAACTGGGGATCCCAAAATCGGGGAACACCCAAAACCCCGGCTATGGTTTGGGATTTTTAAAAACCCCGGGAGAAAAAACCCAAAACCCTGGGCGTAGTTGCCGGGGTCGGCCGTGGGTGCCCCCACACTAGGCCGGGTTTGGGGTTTTTCCCCCCGATTTGTTTGTTGTTTTTTGTTTCCCGGGGGTTGGGTTTTGACTGTAGAGTTGTGTACCTGTTTTTTTTTGTGTACTTTACAGGTCTGTTTTGGGTATTATGGCTCCCAAACGTCCAGGAAAAACCCCACTGGGGCAAGTGAAAAAAAAAGGAAGAAAAATGTGTTTAAAATATTTCTGAGAAAATTTACTTTTTGGAAAAAAGTTGGGTGCTTTTTTTTCCCCCCAAAATGTCCCAAAGCCCATAATCGGAAAATTCCAATACTCGGCCCGGCGGGTCCCAAAGGGTTTCCCAGTTTTTGGGGGTTTTTAACCTGTAATTTGTCGGCGTCGTCGTCGTCGTGTTTGTCGTCGTCGTCGTCGTCGTCGTCGTAGTAGTAGTAGTAAAAGTAGTATAGTATAGTTGTAGTAGTAGTAGTAGTAGTAGTAGTAGTATTTGTAGTTATAGTATTAGTATAGTAAAATAGTAATTTGTAGTAGTAGTTATAGTAGTAAATGTAGTATAGTAGTAGTATAGTAGTAGTATAGTAGTGTATTTTAGGGTAGTAGTATATAGGATAGTAGTAGTAGTAGTAGTAGTAAGTAGTAGTAGGTAGTAGTAGTAGTATAGTAGTAGTAGTAGGGATAGTAGTAGTAGTAGTATTAGTATAGTAGTAGTAGTAGTAGTAGTAGTTTGTAGTAGTAGTAGTAGTAGTTAAATAGTAGTAGTAGTAGTAGTTTTAAATAGTAGTAGAGTGTATTTGTAGTATTAGTAGTAGTAGTAGTAGTATAGTAGTAAATGTAGTAGTAGGTTTGTAGTAGTAGTTGTATAGTAGTATAGTAGTAGTAGTAGTAGTAGTTTGTAGTAGTAGTAGTATTTTTAGTGTAGTAGTAGTGTAAATATTTTAAGTTAGTAGTAGTAGTTTATTAGGGAGTGAGTAGTTTGTAAATAGTAGGGAGTAGTAGTAGTTTAAATAGTTTGTGTAGTAGTGTAGTAGTAGTTAGTAGTAAGTATTAGTAGTAGTATAGTAGTAGAGTAGTGTAGTAGGGGAGTAGTAGTAGTAGTATTAGTATAGTAGTAGTAAAAGTAGTAGTAGTAGTAGTAGTAGTATGTAGTAGTAGTAGTAGTAGTAGTAGAGTAGTAGTAGTAGTAGTAGTAGTAGTAGTAGGTAGTAGTAGTATAGTTTGTAGTAGGAGTTTGTAGGGAGTAGTAGAGTAGTAGTAGTAGTAGTAAGTAGTAGTAGTAGTAGTAGTTAGTATTGTAGTAGTAGTAGTAGTAGTAGTAGGTAGTAGTAGTAGTAGTAGTAAGTAGTATTAGTAGTAGTAGTAGTAGTATAGTTTGTTTTGGGAGTAGTAGTAGTAGTAGTAGTATTTGTAGTATTTTAGTAGTAGTAAAATAGTGGGGAGTATGTGTAGTAGTAGTAGTAGTAGTAGTAGTAGTAGTAGTAGTAGTAGTAGTAGTGTAGTAGTAGTAGTAGTTTTAGTATTTGTAGTAATAGTAGTAAGTAGTAAGTAGTAGTGTATTTTAAAATAGTAGTAGTAGTAGTAGTAGTAGTAGTAGTAGTAGTTTTTAGTAGTAGTAGTAGTAGTAAGTAGTAAGTAGTGGTTTGGAGTGGGAGTGGGAATGGGAGGGAGGTTTGTAGTAGTAGTAGTAGTAGTAGTAGTAGTAGTAGTAAAAGTATAGTAGTAGTCGTAGTAAATAGATGGGAGTGGGAGTGGGAGTTGTTGGGAGTGGAGTGGGAGTAGTAGTATTTTAGTAGTAGGGGGAATAGTAGGGGGATTAAAATAAGGAAATGTATAGTATTATAGGTTTTTTAAATTAGTAGGGGGGTAAAAAAGGGTTTTATATATAATAATAGTATAAAATAGGGGGTGAAGTCCTGGGGGCTAGAAGCCCACAATTGTTTTGTTTTTAGGTTTTTTAATTTTTTAAACCCATTGGGAAAAACGCATTTTTGGGTGGCTGAAAAGGGATTTAATAATTTAAATAAAAAAACTGAAAATTTTCTATAACCCGAAAACATTTAAGGAATCCAAAATTTTTTTTAAAAATTTGCAAAAATTTTGGGGGTTTTGCCCTTTTATTTTTTTTTAAAAATTTTTTTTTTTTAAAAAATATCCGGGAAAATCCAAAAGGGATTGTAAAAGGTGAAAGGGAACCTAATTTGGGGGAACAAAAAAAAGATTGGTAAAAAACCGAAAAATGCCTACCTCATTTTCAAAAATTAAAAAATTTTTAAAAATTTTTTCAAAATTTTGCAAGGGTTTCCTTTGTTTTTTTTTTAAACCCATTTTTTCAAAAATAAAAAAAAAGATTTCCAATTTTGGAAAAAATTTTTAAACAGAGAAAACCGAAAAAAAAAAAAAAAAAAAGGGGGAAAAAAAATTTTTTCCTAACAAAAAAATTTTGATTGGGGAAATTTTTTTTTTTTTTTTCCCAAAAATTAAACCTATTCGCTTTATAAAAATTTTAAATTTTCTTTGAAACCATGAAGGGGGGTTTTTGGCAAAGGGGTTTTGCCCCCCATGTAGGGAAAAAACCCAAGGGTGAACCCCTTTGGGGGGAAAAATTTTCCTAAGTTTTTACCCCTCAAAGTTTTGGGCAAATTTAACCAAAAAAAAAAGAAATTTTCCCCCCATTTTTAATTTTTGGCCGGGGCCCGAAATCCCCAAAAAAAATTTGTTTGGTTTTTGGAAAAGGGGGTAATTAATTTGGTTATTATTTAAATAAGGTGGGGAAAGGGGGTGGTGGAAAATTTAGGTTAAGGTATAGTTTTAAATAATTTTAAGTTAAATTAGGAAATAAGGTTAGGAAGGTTAGGTTTGGGGAGGAAAGGTTGGGTTGGCAATTTGGGGTTTGGAAAGGATAAGGGAATTGGGCAAGGTTTTGGGGAAGGAAAGTTTGGGACGTTTTTTGGGAAAGGTTCAAACCGTTTTTACCCCAATGGATTGTTGGTGGACCGCGGTGGGTAAAGAAAAAAGGAGCACGGGGGCATAAAAAGGTTTTTCCCCGGTTCCCTTGCGGGGCCCGGTATCCCCCCCCACGGCCGGAAGGGGTTGGTTTTGGGTTGGAGGTTTTTTGGGGGGGGGGAAAGGGGGGGTTTGGGTTGGAATTTAAAAGGAGGGAATTTAATTTAATTAGGTTTTTTATTAGGTTATAATAATTAAAATATAAATAATTAAAAATTTTAAGATAAAATTTGGTTTTAATAGGTTTTAAATTATCCCAATTTCTTTTTAAATAATTTAGGGAGGAGGCAAAAAGGGGAAGAAGGAGGCAGGAAAAAGGAAAACAACCCGCCCCGGGGACCCGCAACCGCCAGGGGGGGACCCAACGTGGGGAAAACGCCCCAAAAAGACCAAAATCAAAAACGGGGGAAATTTCCCCCCAAACCCCGGGGGAAAAAAACCTCAAACCCCCCCCCCCCCCCCCCCCCCCGGGGGGGGGGGGGGGGGGGGGGGGAAAAAATTTAAAAAAAAAAAAAAAAAAAAAAAAAAAAAAAAAAAAAACCTTCCCCAAAAAACGTAAAAAAATAAAAAAAAAACCTCAAAAAAGTTTAAAAAAATAAAAAACCCCAAAAACGTAAAATAAAAACCCCAAACAACGTTTTAAAAATAAAACCTCAAATGACGAGGTGCGACAGAACAAAAAACAACAACACAGGTTAATTTTTAAAGCCACCACTTGATAGAGAAGAAAGGAATAGCTAATCTGTAATTAAAATGCATGAAATCTGTATCTTTCTGTGTGACTTGATAAGATAGACAGACGACCTGCTGACGGACAACAAGGACCACAGGTTAAGCTTTGGAGCCACCCTAAAGAAAGGCCAGAAAAGTCACCAATTCCTGACTTCTAATTATAGTCATGTCATTTGTATCTCCTGTTACTAGAAGATAGATAGATAGATAGATAGATAGATAGATAGATAGATAGATAGATAGAATGAGATGAGATAGATAGATAGATAGTAGAGATAGAAGATAGATAGATGATAGATAGGATAGAAGATAGATGGATGAGATAGAAGATAGAGGATGGATGAGATAGAGAGATAGATAGAGAGATAGATGAGATGAGATGGATAGATGGATAGATAGATAGATAGATAGATAGGATAGGGTAGATAGATAGATAGATAGATAGATAGATAGATAGATAGAAGATAGAGATAGTAGATAATAGATAGAGAGAGAGAAGATGGAGGATGGATGGATGAAGAGAGAGAGGAGAGAGAGAGAGAGAGGAGGAGAGAGAGAGAGGAGAGAAGGGAGAGAGAGAGGAGAGAGAGAGAGAGAGAAGAGAGAGAGGAGAGAGAGGAGAGAGAGAAGGAAGAGAAAGAGAGAGAGATCGAGATAGACGAGAGAAGAAGATGAGGAGATAGAGAGAATAGAGAAGAAGTAGAAGAGAGAATAGAGAGAGAGGAGAGAGAGGAGAGAGAGAGAGAGAGAGAGAGAGGAGAGAGAGAGAGAGGAGAGAGGAGATAGAGATAGAAGATAGAGAGAAGATAGAGAGTAGAAGATAGAAGATAGAATAGATAGAGATAGTAGATAGATAGATAGATGAGAAGGATGAGAGAGAGAGAGAGAGAGGAGAGAGAGAGAGAGAGAGGAGAGAGAGAGAGAGAGAAAGAGGAGAGAGAGAGAGGAGGAGGAGAGGAGAGAGAGAGAGAGAGAGAGAGAGAGGAGTGAGATAGAGAGATGATAGATAGAATAGATAGATAGATAGATAGATAGATAGATAGATGAAATAGATAGATAGATGAGATAGATAGAGAGATAGAGAAAAGATAGATAGATTAGATAGATAGAGAATAGAGATAGATAGATAGATAGAGAAATGAGATAGATAGATAGATAGAGAAATAGAGAGAGAAGAGAGATGAGAGAGAGTAGAGAGAGAGAAGAGAGAAGAGAGAGAGAGTAGAGTGACAGAGGAGAGAGAGAGAAGAGAATAGATAGATAGACATAGATAAATAGATAGATAGATAAATAGAGATAGATAGATAGATAGATAGATAAATAGATAGATAGAGAAATAGAGATAGATAGATAGATAGATAGATAGATAGATAGATAGATAGATAGATAAATAGAGATAGAGAAATAGAGATAGATAGATAGATAGATAGATAGATAGATAGATAAATAGATAGATAGATAAATAGAGATAGATAGATAGATAGATAGATAGATAGATAGATAGATAGATAGATAGAGATAAATAGAGATAGATAGATAGATAGATAGATAGATAAATAGAGATAGATAGATAGATAGATAGATAGATAGATAGATAGATAGATAGATAGATAGATAGATAGATAGATAGACGATGTGCTGACGAAAACAAAAACCCAAGGGTAAGCTGGGAGCCACCAGGATTTATTTACTTATTTGTTTACGTTGGGTGTGTAGCGCCTGGAGTTTTATTCGTTTTTTATAAATAAAACGTGACATAAAATTGAGGAGTAGCTACAGGCCAAATTACCAAACCATCCGACCTCCAAACATCCCACTTGTCCAACAACCGACTGGTTTTACCACCACATTTGTGTCTTGGCGCTGATCCGAGGTTTGCGAGGTTGGGAACTTCAACCTGTAAACACCACATTTCAGCAAGTGTTATTAGAGTGAATCTTCGTAATCCAAGACGGGGCTTGGACGGACAAAAAACACACTTCATTCCCTCCGTGACCCCCAGCACTCGGGGAGATTAAAGGCTCTTCTGTACTGTTTATGTTCGGCTGTGAGGTCGTCTTGGCCTGACTCCTTTGTCCTGCCACAGAAAGTTGTCTCCCCCCAGGCTCGAGAGTGAAAGTGATCTCTCGGTGTTATCTGCCAAGCTGACCATTAGACAGCAAATTCCCAACATCCGAATTGTCCAAACAACCGAATGTTTTCACCAACCACATTGTGTCTTGTTTTGGCCATTTATGATTTCCTACAGTGAATAAGGTCGTCTACAACGTGCTAAACGTAGGCGGTTGTGTTGAACATGTAACATCAAGTGAATATTATAAGGAAAGTAGAAAAAGGTTATTCCCTAGACAAGATATAGGTCGGGAATTTAAACATCGGCAAGCCGACTGTGGTGGACATTTTAGGTACATCCGAACATCGACTTTCCAACAATTATCCGACCTACCTTCGGTCCCCCAAGGTCGGATAATTAATACAGGTTAGAAGTTCCCAAACTGGCCAACCTCGGGACCAGCGCCGAGCCGATGGATTAAGGAATTTCGAACTTTCGAAACGTCTAGATATATTAAGGGGAAAAAAAAAAGCATGAAAAATAATAATAACCATAACAGACCTGTAGAAGTACACAAAATAAACAGTGTACACAACTCTACAGTCACAACACCACTGAACAATAAACAACAAACAATCGGCGGGAGAAACACAGCGGCCTAGTGTGGTGGCACCCAGCGGGGCCTAGTGTGGTGGCACCCAGCGGCCGACCCGGCAACTACGCGCCGGGATTGGGAGTGTTCTGCCGGGGGTTTGGAAAAATCCCGAAACCATAGGCGAGTTGGGTGTTGCCGAGTCTGGTATGACGGGTTTGGGACTTCAAACTGTACTTAGCTGTAGTCCTGTGATTACAATCACGCATGGATCTTCAGTGTTACTAGACAGAACATTTGCACTGTACAATAACGTATAAATATAGTAACTATGAAATGACATGGTATAAAATTACACGTTTCTCTACAGTCTAAACCAAGGGGCGATACAGGTTGAAGTTCCCAAACTGGGCATCCCAAGAATCTGGGCAACACCAAAACCTCGGCTATGGTCGGGATTTCCAAACCCGGCAGAACACCCAAAACCCTGGGCGTAGTTGCCGGCGGTCGGCCGTGGGTGCCACCACACTAGGCCGCTTGGGTTTATTCCCGCCGATTTGTGTGTTGTTACTTGTTCCAGGTGGTTGTTGTGACTGTAGAGTTGTGTACACTGTTATTTTGATCGTACTTACAGGTCTGTATGGGTATTATGGCTCCCAAACGTCCAGGAAACCCTACTGGGGCAAGTGAAAGAAAAAGGAAGAACAACTGTGTTAACTATTTCTGAGAAAATTGACTTTTTGAAGAAAGAAGTGGATGCTTTTTCCCCTAATATGTCTACGCTCATAAGTCGGAAAATTCCACTACTCGGCCTCGGCGTGGTCCAGAGGTTGCGAGTTGGAACTTCACCACCATGTAGTAGTCGTCGTCGTCGTCGTCGTAGTTCGTCGTCGTCGTCGTCGTCGTCGTCGTAGTAGTAGTAGTAGTAGAGTAGTAGTAGTAGTAGTTAGTAGTAGTAGTAGTAGTAGTAGTAGTAGTAGTAGTAGTCGTAGTAGTAGTAGTAGTAGTAAAGTAGTATATAGTAGTAGTAGTAGTAGTAGTAGTAGTCGTAGTAGTAGTACGTAGTAGTAGTAGTAGTAGTAGTAGTAGTAGTAGTAGGAGTAGTAGTAGTAGTAGGAGTAGTAGTAGTAGTAGTAGTAGTATAGTAGTAGTAGGTAGTAGTAGTAGTATAGTAGTAGTAGTAGGTAGTAGTAGTAGTAGTAGTATATAGTAGTAGTAGTAGTAGTAGTAGTAGTAGTTAGTAGTAGTAGTATGTAGTAGTTAGTAGTAGTAGTAGTAGTAGTTAAGTAGTAGTAGAGTGTATAGTAGTATAGTAGTAGTAGTAGTAGTAGTAGTAGTAGTCAGTAGTAGTAGTAGAAGTAGTAGTAGTAGTAGTGTATAGTAGTAGTAGTAGTAGTAGTAGTAGTAGTTAGTAGTAGTAGTCAGTAGTAGTAGTAGTAGTAGTAGTAGTAAGTAGTAGTAGTAGTAGTAGTAGTAGTACGTGTGTAGTAGTAGGTAGTAGTAGTAGTATAGTAGAGTAGTAGTGTAGTAGTAGTAGTCTAGAGTAGTTAGTAGTAGTAGTAGTAGTAGTAGTAGTAGTAGTAGTAGTAGTTAGTAGTAGTAGTAGTAGTAGAGTAGTCGTAGTAGGGTTAGTAGTAGTAGTAGTATTAGTAGTAGTAGTAGTAGATAGTAGTAGTAGTAGTAGTAGTAGTAGTAGTAGTAGTAGTAGTAGTAGTAGTAGAGTAGTAGTAGTAGTAGTAGTAGTAGTAGTAGGATAGTAGTAGTAGTAGTAGTAGTAGGAGTTAGTAGTAGTAGTAGTAGTAGTAGTAGTAGTAGTAGAGTAGTAGTAGTAGTAGTAGTGTAGTAGTAGTAGTAGTAGTAGTAGTAGTAGTAGTAGTGCTAGTAGTAGTAGTAGTAGTAGTAGTAGTAGTAGATAGTCAGTAGTAGTAGTAGTAGTAGTATAGATTAGTGTAGTAGTAGTAGTGAGTAGTAGTAGTTAGTAGTAGTTGTAGTAGTAGTAAGGAGTAGTAGTAGGAGTAGTCGTCGTAGTAGTAGTAGTAGTAGTAGTAGTAGTAGTAGTAGTAGTAGTAGTAGTCGTAGTAGCTAGTAGTAGTTAGTAGTATTAGTAGTAGTAGTAGTAGTAGTAGTAGTAGTAGTAGTAGTATTAGTAAAGTAGTAGTAGTAGTAGTAGTAGTAGTAGTAGTAGTAGTTATTAGTAGTAGTAGTAGTAGTAGGAGTAGTAGTAGTAGTGGTTAGTGTAGTGGTAGTGGTAGTGGTAGTGTAGTGTTAGTAGTAGTAGTAGTAGTAGTAGTAGTAGTAGTAGTATAGTATAGTAGTAGTAGTAGTACGTAGTAGTAGATAGTAGTAGTAGTAGTAGTAGTTAGTAGTAGGAGTGTAGTAGTAGTATTTTAGTAGTAGGTGGTGGTAATAGTCATGGTGGGCATTAGAAGTCCACAGGAAGTGCTATAGTATTCATAGGTTTTTATAAGTCCTATGACAATCGCATGGGTGGCTCAAATAGGGATTAATACTACTCACTAATAATACTGAAAATACTAATACTGATCGTGAGTGAAGTCCTGATTAATCTAGCAATGCCTAGCAATTGTTATGTCTTGTTAGTAAGTTTTGTATAATTTTGGGGTTTTAAGGACTATCTGGAAATATCATGTTCATTTGTGAATGTGCTGAAATAGGGACTTCTAATCAATTGTAACTGAAAAAAACTGACGCCAGATTAGTGTTCAGCATGCCGATAACTGCTAGAAATCATTTCAAGCCAATCTAATTTTTTCTAAAAATATTGCAAATTTTGCAAGGTGTATGCCTTGATTTTTTTTTTAAATCCCATTTTGTTTCAATAAATAAAAAAATATGGCAGATAGATGCAACATGGTATATAGATAAATGTGAAAGCAGAGCAAGCGCTATATTTGGCGTGAAGCAAAAAAATATTGATTGGTAAATAACCGAGAAAATAGCCATATTCGTACATTTATACAAAATATAAAAATTTCCGACAACATGAGGTGTTTTGACAAAGCCGAGTACGCCATCATGTAGAACACCGCAAGATGAACCTTTGTTTACTCCATAAGTTTCTTAAGACTCATAGTTTTGTGGCAAAATAACAAAAAAGATTTCGTCAATTTTGGAATATTTTTGAGCAGCCAGAAATACGAAAAAAAAAAATTGCCTAGTAATTGGAAATGGCGGGGATAACAATTATAGATCCATACATTTACAATAACTTTTGATTGGGTAAGGTGTTTTTTTTTTTTTTTTTTTTTGCTGTGTGCGAAACAACTTGAGAGCGCTGATACGCGTTATAGTAAAATTATATAGTTCATACTTCAGAAAGCGTTCATGATAGGGTCAGTGTTAGGCAGAGAGAGTGTTGCCACCCAGTGTAGGGGAAAGACTAGGCCAGGATGTCAAGGTTCCCTTTCGGTGAGAAGAATGTCTCGTACGTAATTGGTACCGTCAAACTGTTTTGAGCGCGATGGATATCGTAGCACCGACGCTTGAAAGGTCAAGAAACGGAGACATCGCACAGACCATGTTTTCACCATTTCCTTCGGCGGGCCCTGATCCCCATCTGATCGCCGGTAAGGTTAGTTATGTTAGGTTAGGTTAGGTTAGGTTAGGTAATGTAAGGTTAGGTTAGGTTATGTTAGTAAGTAAGGTAGGTAAGGTAAGGTAAGGTAGGTTAAAGTGTTAGGTTAGGTATAGTTAGGTAAGTAAGGTTAGGTAAGTAAAGGTTAGGTTAGGTAAGGTAAGGTTAGGTAAGGTTAGGTATTAGGTTAGGTTAGGTTAAAGGTTAGGTTAGGTCAAGTTCGGTTAGGTTTAGGTTAGGTAAGGTTAGTTAGGTTAGGTCAGTTAGGTTAGGTTAGGTAAGGTTATGTTAGGTTAGGTCGTTAGGTTTAGGTTACGGTAAATACAACACCAGCATCTGTGGGGTATATCCATGTTCTCAACCTGCCATCTGTGGTGGTGTGACCAAGTCGTGTGGGATATGAACTGCCAAAACACTGCAGCACGGAGGTCATAAACGTGTGGTGTGTGTCATGCTTCCCGGTGCAGGGCCAGGCTGATGGCGAGGCCCACGGCAGGAAGCCCCCGAGGTGGCCTAGCGGTCGGCAGTAATTGGGCGGCGGAAGGGCAGGTAGCGGGTGTTGGCGTTGCCCCATCTAACAAGGCAGGGATTAATTAACCTCTGAGACCCAGAACATAATTTATATAGAAATTACTAATATATAAAGCCTATAAATAATAAATATAAATAAGCCATAAAATAGCCTCTCTCCCCCTAATAGCTATCAAATCTATCAATCTATCAAAATACTTCAAGCTATCTGTAGGCGAGGAGAGACAGACAGGACGCAGACAGACAGCCAGACAGACAGACAGAAAGACAGACAGACAGACAGACAGACAGACAGACAGACAGACAGACAGACAGACAGACAGACAGACAGACAGACAACCTCAAACAACGTAAAATAAACCTCAAACAACGTAAAATAAACCTCAAACAACGTAAAATAAACCTCAAACAACGTAAAATAAACCTCAAACGTAAAATAAACCTCAAACGAAAAAAAAACCTAAAAACACGTAAAAAAAAACCTAAAAAACAACGTAAAAAAAAACCCTCAAAAAACCCTAAAATGCCCCTAAAATAACTAAAAAAAAACCAAAAAAAAAAGCTAAAACACCTAAAACCCCTTTTAAAAAAAACCGGGGGGGGGTTTGGGATGTTTAGTTTTGGGGGTTTGTGTGTGGGTTGTGGGGGTTTGGGGGTTAGTGGGGGGGTTTTGGGGGGGGTTTTTGGGGAAGGTGGTGTGGTAGGGGTTGTGGGGGGGGGTGTAGAGATTTTTTAAAATACCTAAAAAAACCCAAAAAAAAGGGAAAAATCACCTAAAATCGTTTAAGACTGCCTTTCTGATTTTGAGTAAGGTGATCGCCTAAAGGCTTTTAAATGTGTGGTTCTGTACAAGGCAATGGAAAGTCAGCCAGGTGAGAAAAAACACCCAACACACACACACCCCACACCACAACACACAGACTTTCAAACTAAAACTCCCAACACTTGAGAAAAAAAAGAGAAAGGGAGAGTAAAAGCGTGTACAAAACATCAAGGGGTCTGGAAAACATGGTAGGGGAAGATCTGTTTGTGTGGGGGGGACAGAAGTAAAAGGGGTCATGAAGAAATTAAAAAGGAAAAAACATCAAGAGGGATATAACAAAATAAAATTTTCCCGTATAGAAGCCTAGAAAGCCGGGAACAACCTTGATGCAAAAGGGGTTCATGCAAGAAGTTTTCAGGACTTCGGGGGCAAACACACACACACACCCACAAAATAAAACCCGGGAAAAAACCTTTGAGCAAAAGTGACCCATGCAAAAGTTTTCGGGACTTAAAAGGAAAGTGGATAATAGTACATTTGAGACGGGAAGTACGAGCAAAAACCTTTCCTGTTGTTCAACTAGCAAAATTTCACCCCACACACCACACACACCCACACACAAAAACACACCAAAACCCCACAAAACACACCTGGCTTGAGACATTCCTTTTGTGTGTGGGTGCTTGGGGGAGCCTTCCCCCCCCCCACCAAGATTTGCATCGTACCCTTTTTGGGCCCGCTGGGCCCTCCCCGGGGGCGCTGGCTTTTGTGCCAGGATTTTTGGAGATAGACGAGGTGCGGGACAAAAACAACAAAAAACAACACGGGTTTAATTTTTTAAAAACCCAACCCCCTTGTAGAGAAAAAAAGGAAATTTAGAAAATCTGAAATTTAAAATGCATGAAACTGTATCTTTCTGTGTGACTTGATAAGATAGACAGACGACCGCTGGGGACAAAAAGGGCACGGGTTAAGTTTTGGAGCCACCCTAAAAAAAAGGCCAAAAAAGTCACCAATTCCGCTTCTAATTATACTCATGTCATTTGTTCCCCTTTTACTAGAAGATAGATAGTAGTTTAGATAGTAGATAGTTTAGATAGATAGATAGATAGATAGATAGATAATAGATAGATAGTTTGATGGATGGTTTGAGGGAAAGGGATGGATGGATGGATGGAGGGATGGATATAAAGAGAGAGAGAGAGAGAGAGGGGAAGAGAGAAGGGGAGAGAGAGAGGGGAGGGGGGGAGAGGGGAGAGAGAGGAGAAGAGAGAGAAGGGGAGGGGGAGAAAAGAGAGAGAGAGAGGGGAAAGAGGGAGAGAGAGAGAAGAAAAAGAGAGAGAGAAAAGAGGGGAGAGAAGGGGAGAGAGGGGAGAGGGGAGAGAGAAAATAGATAGATAGATGTGGCCCAAAACAGACAGACAACAGACAGACAGCCAGAAGCCCAGACAGACAGACGGGACAGCAGACAACAGACAGACAGACAGATAGATAGACGCCCGGGCCAGACAGATAGATAAAACAGAAAAATTAGATAGATGAAGATAGATAATAGGTAAATGACGACGTGCTGACGGAACAAAAAACACCACAGGTTAAGCTTCGTATCCCCCGGGATTTATATTTTTATTTTTTTCTTTGGAGTGGTAGGCCTGGAGTTTATTCGTTTTTTATAAATAAACGGACATAAAATTGAGGATTAGCTACAGGAAAAATCCCAACCCCCGACCTCCAAAACCCCACTTGCCAAACAACCGACGGGTTTCACCACCACATTGTGTCTTGGCGCTGATCCGAGGTTCCCAGTTTGGGAACTTAAACCTGTATAACACACATTTCAGCAAGTTTTTTTATTGGAGTGGTTTTCGTAACCCAAAGAGGGTTTTGGACCAAAAAAACACTACTTTTTTCCCCCTGTGACCCCCAGCACTGGGGGAAAAAGGGGCTCTCTGTACTTTTTTATGTTCGGCTGCCCTTGGCCAAACCCCCTTCGTCCTTCCCACAGGAAGTTGTCCCCCAAGGCTCGAGAGTAAAAAGTGATCTCCGGCTGTTATCTGCCAAGCTGACCTTTAGACAGAAAATTCCCAAAAACTTTGGGACTTGCCCCAAAAAACCGGGACTTTTTCCCCACCCCCCTTTGTGCCCCTTTTTTTTTGGCCATTTAGGGGGACTTTCTACATGACAATGTCGTCTAAAAAGTGCAAAAACGTAGGAGTGTTGTTTTAAACATTAAAACGAAAGGAATATTTTTAAGGAAATTTTAGAAAAAGGGTTTTCCTAGACAAGATATAGGTGGGGAAATTTAAAACATCGGCAAAACGACTTTTGGGGACTTTTTAGGGACATCCGAACATCCAACTTCCAATTTTTTCCGCCTACCTTCCCCCCCCCCGGGTGGAAAATTTAATGCGGTTGAATTTCCCCCAAAACTCGGCAACCTGGGGCCCAGCGCCGGGGCCGAGAAATTTGGTTTTTTTCCAATTTTTAGAACGTGATATTTTAAAGGGGGAAAAAAAGCATGAAAATAAAAATCCCCAAAACAAAACCTGTGGGAATAAAAAAAATAACAGTGTACACAACTCTACAGTCCAACCCCATTGAAAAAATTTAACCAAACAAAAAAACGGCGGAAAAACCCCAGGGGCCTAGTGTGGTGGCACCCACGGCCTAGTGGGGTTTGGCCCAACCCAGCGGCCTAGTGTGGTGGCCCCCAGCGACCTAGTTTTGGGGGCACCCAGGGCCCCTAGTGTGGGGCACCCGGGGCCTAGTGGGGTGGCCCCCAAAGCGGCCGACCCGGCAACTACGCCCAGGGTTTTGGGTTTCTGCCTTTTTTGGAAACCCCGAACCATACCGATTTTTTGGGTTTTTGCCAAATTCTTGGGATGCCCATTTGGGGAAAATTTCCCCCCTGTACTTACTTAGCCCTTGTGATTACAAATCCACGCCCATCTGATTTTCAGTTTTTAATAACGAACATTTTCACTGTAAAATACCCCTAAATATTTTTAAACTATGAAATGACCGGGTATAAAAATACACGTTTCTCTACGTCAAACCCCAAGGGGGCGATAGGGGTTAAAGGGTTCCCAAACGGGGCACCCAAAGACTCGGCAACAAAAAAAAACTCGGCTAGGGTTTCGGGTTTTTCCAAAAAACCCGGGGCAGAAAAAACCCAAAAACCCCGGGCGTAGTCCGGGGGGGTGGGCCGCGGGGTCCCCACCCCCAATGGGCCGCGGGGTTTTTTCCCGCCGATTTTTTGTTGTTATTTTTCAGTGGGTTGTGACTGTAGAGTTGTGTACACTTTTTATTTTGTTTTACTTCTACAGGTCTTTTGGGGGGATTATGGCTCCCAAACGCCCCGGAAACCCCTACTGGGGGAAGTGAAAAAAAAGGGAAGAACAAGGGGGTTTTAAAACTATTTTGAGAAAATTGATTTTTTGGGGAAAAAGGTTGGTTTGTTTTTTTTCCCCCTTAAAAATATCAAAGTCTAAAAGTGGGAAAAATTCCTTTTACCGCTGGGGCGCTGGCCCCGGGGGTTGCAGATTTGGGGGAACTTAAACCTGTAGTGAAAGTAGAGTAGTAGTAAGTAGTAGTAGTAGTAGTGGGAGTAGTATATTAGTAGAAATCTTTGTAGTATAGTTTAGTAGTAGTAGTGGGTAGTAATAGTAGTAGTAGTAGTAGTAGTAGTAGTAGTAGATATTATAGTATTTAGTATAGTGTAGTAATAGTAGTAGTAGTAGTAGTGGTCGTAGTAGTAGTAGTAGAGTATTTATAAGTAGTAGTAGTAGTAGTAGTAGTAGTATTTAGTAGAGTAGTAAAATAGTAGTAGTAGTAGTAGTAGAAAAGTAGTAGAGTATAGTAGTGGTGTAGTAGTAGTATAGTAGAAAGTAGTAGAGTAGTAGTAGTAGTATAGTAGTAGTAGTAGTAGTAGTAGTAGAAAGTTAGCGTAGTATTAGTAATGGGTAGTATAGTAGAAAGTAGTAGTAGTAGTGGGAGTAGAGTAGTTAGTATAGTAGTAGTAGTAGTAGAAATGGTCGTAGTAGTGTAGTATTTAGTAGTGTAGTAGTATAGTATAAAAGCCCCGTAGTATTAGAAAGGGGTAGTCGTAGTCGTAGCCCGATTTCCGTACCCCTTTAGTGGGATTCGTAGTCGTAGTAGTATAGTAGTAGTAGAAAGTAGTAGTAGTAGTATATCTTTAGTATTATATTAGTAGAAAGTAGTAGTATTTATTATTGTTAGTGGGTTGGTGGTAATAGCCCCGGGGAAAGGGCATAAAAAACCCCACAGGATTGCTATGTATTCCTATTTTTTTAATAAGCACTTTGACAATCGCATGGGTGGCCAAAAGGGATTAAAAATACTAATACAAACTAAAAAATACAAATACTGATCGTTGTATTAAAGGGTCATTTTAAATCTACCCAATGCCTAGATATTGTTATGTCTTGTAGAAAGTTTTGTCAAAATTTGTGATTTTTTTAAGGACTTTCTGGAAGTATCATGTCATTGTAAATTTGGGCTGAAATGGGGGACTTTTAATCTTTGTAACTAAAAACTGACTCCAGATTCGTTTTCGCATGCCCGAAAACTGTGGGAAAAAATTTTCAAGAAAAATCTATTTTTAAAAAAAATTTTGCAATTTTTGAAAAGGGGTAAAAAATATTGAAATTTTTTGGGGGGGGGGTATTCCCGGGATTTTTTTTTTAAATCACTTTTTTTTTAAAATATATAAAAAAACTATGGCAAATACAAAAAAACTAGGGGGGATAGAAAAAATGGGAAGCAGATCAAGGGCTTTTTTTTGCAAAAACCAAAAAAAATTTGATTGGTAAAAAACCCCGGAAAAAAATAGCATTTTCCCGTTTTTTATACAAAATTTTTAATTTTCTCGACAACCAGAGGTGTTTTGAAAAGCCGTTTAACTGGGTCTGTAGAACCCTCAAGATGAACCTTTTTTTATTCCATAATTTTTCTTACGACTAAAGGGTTTGTTCCCCCCAAAAATAAAAAATACCTGTTTTCCGTCAATTTTGAAATATTTTTGGGGAGCCAAAAATCCAAAAAAAAAAATTTGCTAAAAATTTGGGAAAATTTCCCGGGTTACAATTATAGATCCAAACCCATTGCCCATACTTTTGAGGGGTAAGTGTGGCTGTGTGAGAAACAATTTTTTGAGCTGAACGCGTTTTTAGAAAAAATATAAGTTTATAATTTGAAACCCTTTATGATAAAGGTTTAGCGTAGACGCGAGACCCGTGTTGCCCCCTCAGTGTAGGGGGAAAGGGGCTAACTTTTCATGATAGGTCAGGTAGACGCGAGAGCAGTGTTGGGCCCCCTCATGGGAAGGGGGGGGGAAAGGGAAATAAAGGCCCGCGTTCCCTGGGAATGTTCCCTTAGGTGAAGAATGGGCCCTTTGTCACGTAAAATTGGGACCGTCAAAATGTTTTTAAGGCCCCGACGGATTCGTAGCACCCGCGGTGAAAGGGAAACAAAAGAAACATTTGCACAGAAACCCCCTTTTTACCCTTCCCTTCACGGGGCCCCGATCCCCCTGTTCCGGGAAAGGGGTTTGGTTAGGGTTGGGTTTGGTTAGGTTTTGGTTAGGTCAAATTTGGTTAGGCCAGGTTAGGTTTTGGTTTTTTTAGGTCAAATTAAGGGGTTTGGGTTTTTTTAGGTTAGGTTAAAGGGAAGGTAAGGTTAGGGAAGGTTAAAGGTTTGGTAAGGGGTTTTTGGGAAGGGTTTGGTTAGGTAAGGTTTGGTTTTTGGGAAGGGAAGGTTTGGTAAGGTTTTTGGGAGTTAGGTTTTTAGGGTTTTAAAGGGTTTGGTTAGGTCAAGTTTGGTTTTGGTTAGGTTTTAGGTTTTAAGGGTTTGGTTAGGTTTGGTTAGGGGGAAATTAGGTTTTGGTTAGGTTTGGTTGGTTAGGGGTTTGGGGAGGTAAAAATAAGGTTTTGGGAAGGTTTGGGTTGGTAAGGTAAGGTTAGGTTTGGTTTGGTAGTTTTGGTTAGGTTTTGGTGGTTTGGTTTGGTCAAGGGTTTGGTTTTGGTTTGGTTAGGTAAGGGTTTTGGTAAGGTTAGGTTTTGGGCCAAATTAGGTTTGGGTTTGGTTAGGTTAGGTTAGGTTTAAAGGAAGGGAAAATTTGGGAAGGGTTTGGTTTGGTAAGGTAAGGTTAGGTAAGGTTTTGGTTTTTAGGTTAGGTTAGGTAAAGGAGGGTTTGGTCAAGTTAGGTTAGGTTTGGGTTTGGGGAAAGGGTTTGGTTAGGTTTTGGTTAGGGCAAGTTTGGGTTTGGGGTTTGGTTAGGTTGGTTAGGTTAGGGTTTGGTAAGGTAAGGTTTGGTAAGGTTAGGTTTGGTAAGGTAAGTTAGGTTTAAAGGTTTGGGAGTTGGTTAGGGTTTGGGAAGGTTAGGTTAGGTCAAATTTGGTTTTGGGTTGGTTTGGTAAGGGGTTGGTTTGGTTAGGTTTGGTCAAATTAGGTTAGGGGGTTTGGTGGGGGTTAGGTATTTTAGGGAAGGTAAGGGAAGGTTAGGTAAGGTTTGGTTAGGGAAAAGGGAAGGTTTTGGTAAGGTTAGGGAGTTTAGGTTGGTTGGTAAAAGGGTTTTGGTTTTGGTCAAGTTAGGTTAGGTTAGGTTTTGGGAAGGTTAGGGTTTGGTTAAAGGGTTTGGTCAAGTTAGGGGGTTTTGGTTATTTGGTTTTGGTTGGTTTGGTAAGGTAAAGGGTTGGGAAGGGAAGGTTAGGTTAGGTAAAGGGAAAGGGAAGGTAAGGTTAGGTAAGGTTAGGTGTTAGGTGGTTTTGGTAAGGTTTTGGTTTTGGTCAAGTTAGGGTTTGGTTAGGTTAGGGAAGGTTGGTTTTGGTTTTGGTTTGGTCCAAATTTGGGGTTTGGTTTTGGGTTTGGGTTTGGTAAGGTTTGTTAGGTTAAGGGCGTTAGGTTAGGTTTGGTAAATACACACCAGCCACTGTGGGGGATTTTTTCCCGTTCTCACCTGCCATCTGTGGGGTGTGAGCCAA
Organism: Chionoecetes opilio; assembly: GCA_016584305.1. Lineage (NCBI taxonomy): Eukaryota > Metazoa > Arthropoda > Malacostraca > Decapoda > Majidae > Chionoecetes > Chionoecetes opilio. The sequence continues at coordinate 53,253 of JACEEZ010023990.1, forward strand.
GTCGGGGATATAAATGCCCAAACACTGCCGCCCCAAAAGGTCCCTAAAACTTGTGGGGGGGTCATGTCCCTTGGGGCAGGGCCGGCGATGGGGGGGCCCAGGCAGGAAATCCCCCAGGTGGCCTGGCGCGGACGGTCACACCGTCGCGAATGGGGCCCGGGAGGAAGGGCGGGTTTGGGGGTTGGCGTTGCCCCCTCTAGCAAGGTGGGGTTAATTTAAACCCCTTTTAGACCCAAAAACTAATTTTTAAAAAGAAAATTAAAAAATAAAAAAAAAGCCCATAAATAAAAAAATATAAAAAAACCTATAAATAAAAAAATATAAATTTAAAACCCATAAAAAAAAAAAATTAAAAAAACCCATAAAAAAATAAAATAAATATAGGGCCCTTTAAAAAAAAATTTAAAAAAAAAAAATATAACATTTGGGTACACTTTTTTGAAAGCAATGGGGAAAAGGGAATGGGAAAATCAGGATTTTTCCCAACCCCTTGAGGCCCAGAAAAAATTGGGCCCTTTTAATTTTTGTACCATTAGGGGCGATTTTTGTGAGTATAAGCAATGTTTTTTTAGCTAGGAAACCCTTTTTGTATCCTTGTCCCCTAACTACTGTGGTATTTCGTGACTTTTCCTTTTTTTTGGCTCAACAAAAAGACCAAATTTTTTATGCCAAAAGGAAAAATCTGAGCGTGAAGGGTAACACCCAGCTATCCCTAACGGGCCTTTATATGTGGAAAAGCCTGGAAAAGGGGCAGTAATGAAAAAAAGAAAAGGTGAGGCTACAAACCCCCTTTCCTAGAGGAGGAAAAGGCTAAAAAACCCCTTTCCAAGGAGGAAAAGGCCCACAAAACCTTCCTAGAGGGGGAAAAAGGGTACAAAAAACCTTACCTAAGGGGGAAGACCCACAACAACCTTTCCTAGAGGAAAGGGAAAAGGGTACAACAAAAATTTAAATAGAGGAGGAAAAGGCCCCAACAACCTTACATAAGGAGGAAAAGGTACAAAAAACCTTACCTAGAAGGGGGAAAGGTACAACAAACCCTTTCATAAGGAGGGAAAAGGGTACCCCCACCTTACCTAGAGGAGGAAGAAAGGGTACAACAACCTTAACCCAGAGGGGGAAAGGCTTAAAAAACCTTCCAGAGGGGGAAGGTCTTTCAACAACCTTACCCAGAGGAGGAAGAGGCTCCCAAAAAAACCTTTCCTAGAGGGGGAAGAGGCACAACAACCCCTTTCCTAGAGGAGGAAGAGGCTACAAAAAACCCTTTCCTAGAGGAGGAAAAAGGTACAACCAAAAATTTCCTAAGGAGGGAAAAGGGGTAAAAACAAACCCTTTCCTAGAGGGGGAAGGGGGCCCACAAACAACCTTTCCTAGAGGGGGAAGAGGCTACAAAAAAAACCTTTAAACCCAGAGGAGGAAGAGGCTACAACCACTTTTCCCAGAGGAGGAAGAGGCTACCAAAAAACCTTCCCTTTGGAGGAAGAGGGGTAAAAAACAAAACCCTTTCCTAGGGAGGAAGAGGCTACAAAAAACCCTTTCCCCAGAGGAGGGGAAAAGGGTACAACCCCCCTTCCTAGAGGGGGGAAAAGGCTACAAAAACCTTACATTTGAGGGGGGAAAAGGCTACAAAAACCTTACCCAAGGGAGGAAGAGGGGTACAACAAACCCTTTCATAGAGGAGGAAAAAGGCTAAAAACCCCCTTACCTAGAGGAGGAAGGGGGCTACAAAAAACCTTTCCTAGAGGGGGAAGAGGCTTTCAAAAACCTTACCTAGAGGAGGAAGAGCTACAACAACCTTTTCCTAGAAGGGAAGAGGCTAAAAACAAACCCTTTCCCAGAGGGGGAAAGAGGCTTTCAACCACCTTACCTAGAGGAGGAAAAAGGCTACAACAAAACCCTTTCCTAGAGGAGGAAGAGGCTACAACCAAAACCCTTTCCTAGAGGAGGAAGAGGGGTACAACCACCTTACCTAGAGGAGGAAGAGGCTACAACCCCCCTTCCCAGAGGAGGAAAAAGGCTACAAAACCCCCTTACCTGAGGAGGAAGAGGCTACAACAACCCTTTCCTAGAGGAGGGAAAAGGCACAACCAATTTTCCTAGAGGAGGGAAAAGGGTCAACAAAACCTTTTTCCTAGAGGAGGAAAAGGCTAAAAACAAAACCTTTCCTGAGGAGGAAGAGGCTACAACAACCTTTCCAGAGGAGGGGGAAAGGCTACAAAACCTTACCCCGAGGAGGGAAAAGGGGTAAAAACAAACCCTTCATAGAGGAGGGAAAGGCTACAACAACCTTCCTAGAGGAGGGAAAAGGCTACAACAACCTTTCCTAGAGGAGGAAGGGCTACAAAACTTACCCCGAGGAGGGGAAAAGGGTACAACAACCTTAAATAGAGGGGGGAAGAGGCTACAAAAAACCTTAAAAAAGAGGAGGAAGAGGGTAAAACAACCTTAAATAGGGGGGAGGGAAAAGGCTAAACCAAACCCTTTCCCAGAGGAGGGAAAAGGCCCACAACAACCTTACATGAGGGGGAAAAGGATTTAAATGGGGGGGTATTTTTGTGGAGAGGGGGAAAGGGGAAGAAACAAAAAGAAAAAAAAACAGTTTTTTTGGGTGACCCGAGAAAATAAGAAGAAAGAAAAAAAAAGGGAAATAATAGGGTAGAATAAGAAAGACAACTTTTTAAAAACCCAGCAGCAAGAAGAAAAACCCTCAGGGAGGGCCCCGGAAAAAAAAACCAAAAATCCCCACCCACAACTGAAAAAAGGGGCAGGGAAAATTAAAAGATGCCCCAAAAAAAATTTTTTACGAAGGGGCCCTTTTTTGTGGGGACTAGGGAAAGGCAAGGGGCCCTTGCCTTACCTCTGGGGGCCCCGCCCGGGGTGGTTGGAACCACGGGGGCGGGTCCCCCGTCCTTTTTCCCCCCTTGGCCCGGGGAAAGGGGGGGGAAAAACCGTGGTGCTTGGGTTGGCGGAGAGACGGCCGTGGGAGAAAAGACACAGCTAAGGGGGGGTGGACAGGAGGCTTCCCCCCCCACAAGGATTACCGTGACAGCGGGGCCCCGCAAACCCGCCTTTAAAAAACCCTTTTCCCTCTTCTGACGAAGGGGGGCGAGAGTGGCCTTTTTGGGGGGGCCCGCGTGGGCCCTTTAAAATCTGGCGGGACTGTGGGGGAGGGGCCGGGCAAAAGGGCGGGGCCCCGTACAGGGGGTTGTAGCGGCCCCACACAGTGTTTGAGTCGTGGGGGTTTGGGGACGGGGTGTATAGTACACGGAAGAAAAAGTGGGGGGTGTCTGTGGCGCTGGGGTGAGCCCGTGTTCGTGGGCGAGCAGGCAAGGGCCCGGGGCCCCTGGAAAAGGGCAGTGACTCGTGGGTGTTTGGGGTGTGTCCCGCCCCTTCCCCGTGTGAGGGCAAGGGCGGCGCCCCCGAAGAGACAGTGACTCGTGGGTGTTGGGGTGGTTTCCCCCCCCTTTCCCCTGTGAGGGCAAGGGGGGCGCCCCTGAGAGAGTGGGGCTCGTGGGTGTTGGCCTGTTCCCGCCCCCCCTTTCCCCTGTGAGGGCAAGGGCGGCGCCCCTGAGAGAGAGAGTGACTCGTGGGTGTTGGGGGTGTGTCCCGCCCCTTTCCCCTGTGAGGGCAAGGGCGGCGCCCTGAGAAAGGGGGTGACTCGGGGGTGTTTGGGGCCCGTGTCCCGCCCCCCTTTCCCTGTGGGGGGCAAGGGGGGCGGCCCCGGGGAGAGAGAGTGACCGTGGGTGTTGGCGTGGTCCCGCCCCCCTTTTCCCGGGGGAGGGCAAGGGCGGCGCCCCTGAGAGAGAAAATTTAATCGTGGGGGTTGGGTGTGTCCCGCCCCTTTCCGTGTGAGGGGAAAAGGGGGGCGCCCCCGAGAGAGAGAGTGACTCGTGGGGTTGGCCTGTGTGCCGCCCCTTTCCCGTTTTGAGGGGCCCAAAGGGGGGCGCCCCCGAGAGGACCGGACTCGTGGTGTTGGCCTGTGTCCCCCCCTTTCCCGGTTTTGAGGGCAAAGGGGGGCGCCCCTGAGAGAGCAGTGACTGTGGGGGTTGGCCCCGTGGGCCTTGGGGAGAGAAACAAGTGATTGTAATAGTAAATAGTGGTTAAAAAAAGCCGTCACAGAAGTAAGTTCTCCCCTTTTATCCTTCCCCACCACTCCTTGGCCCCCAGCCCTAAGTGGTGCCAAGTGCAGGGTGGTGGATGACCCCCCCCCCCCCTGGTTTCGTAACAGTATTCTGTTTTTAAACCCCTTTACGCCCAGATCTTTTTCCTTTGGGGATACAAAATTGCAGTGTGTTGTGGGCCCTAAATTCCCAAAAATCACTGAATATACCAAATTAGTTAGTCGACAAGGGGGTTCCCCTTATACGAGCATTCGGTTTTACGGAATCCGATGATACGGATGTGTAAATTAGGGTCTATTTTCAAAATAAAGAGACGAAAATCCCAAAGTTCGACATTTTAAAATGGGGGGAGTTTAAAATTTACGAAAAGTAAAAGAATATCCCAAAAATTTGTTAGTCGACAAGGTACTTTTTTAATAAACAGGGCTATCAGGCGCCAGGGAATTTAAAAGACACAAGCGCCCCTTTTTTAAAAAAAACTGAGAAAAAAAAGCGCTAAAATTTTAATTTTAAGAAAAACAAAATATGAAAAAAAGCAAACGGCCCCCTTTTAAAAAAAATGAGAAAAAAAGCGCTTAAATTTTTTCTAAAAAAATCAAGATATGAAAAAGCCAAAAAGCGCCATTTTTATCAAAGAAAAAAAAGCACCCCAAATGTTTTCAAAATAACTCAGCAACAAATGGGGGATATTTGGGAAAGGGGTTTGTTTTAAATTTGCAAGCAAGGTGGCGGTGGGTTTTTTTTTATTAGTGGCGCTTTTGCCGTTTTTAATTCTAGGCCCTGATACTATAAAATATTGCTTATTTGTCCCCTAAAAAACATCTAAAGGTAGCCAGGTTACAAGGCAGACGTTATGGGGCTAAGGGGAAAGATAAAATTTCCCCATTTTTAGACAAGAGGACCCGGGGACAGTGTAACTCCATTTTGTAGATCCCCCACCTTTGGTCCTTCTTGGGAAAAAAAAAAAAAAAAAAAATTTGCGACATAAACGGTTTTGCAGGGTTCATTTACAACACATAAAAAAAACACCCCGAAAAGCATAAGACACTCAGAAAATTGTTGGTAGGGTGGAACTAAAATTTTCCCGGGATGACTTTTAAGCAAGTTGAATGGTCACCCCCTATGGGGCACCCGTGAAATAAATCAAGTGTGAGGGGGCACCTCTGGCCCCCTTTTCTTTGGCTCAGTTCTTGGGGGTGGAACTGCAGTGAGCCACGTTCCAGCCCCCCTTAAATCATTTCCTAATTCTCATTAAAGGGGTTTTTTTATGCCCCAAAAGTTTCTTTCAGGGCCCCCGTTGATTTTTACGCATACTTGGAAAGTTGAAAAAGTTTAGCTTTAAACCCACAATAAATTTGGAGTATTTTTCGCTAATTTCTCATTAAGGGGGTTGTTTTACGCAAAAAAAAATCTTTTCCACGACCCCCCCCTTGATTTTTAAGCAACTTTCCTTTTCATGTCAAATGTCAGCTCAATTTGACAATAATTAGTTAGTTTTGTTTTACACTTTTTGGCCCCAAACTTGGGTTTTCCACCCGGGCTGATGGGGAAGCGACCCGCGGCGAAAAACAAGCGGGCTATAAAACTTAAGAATAAAACTCACCAAAATATTGATCACTATTTTCCTAAAAGTGTTTTTTAACTGCGTCATAAATATTTATAAAAGGGTTTATTTCCTTTCATAACGGGTCTTAATTTTGACATTTTCCCGTTCCCCAGTCTTTACTTGTGACTAAGTGAGCATAAGAACATAAGAAAAATAAGAAAAAAAGAAGCTACAAAAAGGGTGCAGGCCCAACCCCGTGGTTTTTTCCTGTCCCTATCACTACCTACATCCCCCTTTCATCCCCCTCCATAAAACCCCCCCCTTTTCCCTTTTAAAATCCCTAAGGACTTTCCCCCCCTTTAAATACCCGGCTACTGAGTCCATGCCCGTCATTCACCCAAAAATATTGGTGAACCAGTTTTTTCCCTATTTCCTTTCTAAAAACTACGCTTTTCCCCCTTTATCCGTGACTTTTTGTTCTAACCCCCGGTTTAAAAACCGTCCCGAACTTTTCCTTTCTCTCCTTTAAATTTTATCCCCCCTTTTTCCCCTTTTAAAAAAATTGACAACCCTTTAACAACGGGAAAAGGGGCGGGTTTTGCCGCCCCCCGCCCCCAGGAGCCCCCGAAAAATTGAGACTCCCCCGGGGGGGCCGACCCCGCCCCCTCCCGGCCTGAAAGCCCGGGCCCCGCGTTTGGGGTTTGGGGCTAAATCCGGTACTTAATCCTCACCCCGCCTGCTAGGGGAATTTCCCCTTTAATATTCCCAATTAAAAATAAATTGGGTAAAGGAATTTTAAAACGTATCTTTTCCCTTAACCCAATTTCCCCCCGCCCCAAATTTTGACCCGGAGAACCTGGTTTATCCGGGACCCTCGGGGGGGGGGGCATTGCCCATAACTCATTTTGCCGTTGGTTTTGGGGAGTTAATCTTATGGAATCCCCCCAAAAACCCCCTTTTTTTTTTTTTTTTTTTTTTTCCCACACCCAAAGGAAAAAGGGGCCAAACCCCCCAAAAAAAATGGGTAAACAAAGTCTGCTTTTGCCAGTCCCTATAAAGAAGACAGTAAGAGAAAAAAATAAAAAGAGGGGTGAGCCCAAATTTTGGAGGGAGGTGTCCCTTTTTACTCCTCCTTTAAAAAGTAAGGGTTAGGAAAATGGGGAAAAAAAGAAACGGAAGAGAGTTCCAGAGTTTATCAGTGGGAAAAAAGAAGAAAAAAAAAAAAACCCCGGGTGAATGCCGTTTTTTTTGAGGCCGGGCCCTGTTTTAATACCGGTTAAAAAGGTTCTCCTTACCCATTCGGGGGAAAATTACGATATTATTTTTTTCTCCGGGGTTTTTAGGGTATATGTTTAAGTTCCCAAAAATCGGTCCCCAGACTCCCGGGGAAAACCCCCAAAAAAATTGGCTATGGTTTCCCCGGGTTTTCCAAAAAAACGGGAGAAAAACCCCAAAAAAACCCCGGGGGTAGGGCCGGGTTTTGGCCGCTGGGGCCAAAACCCCACTAGGCCCCTTGGTTTTTTCCCCCGCCGATTTTGGGTTTTTTGTTATTTGTCAGTGGTGTTTTGACTGTGATTTTGTACAATGTTATTTGTGTTTTCTACAGGTCTGTTATTGGGGGTTATGGCCCCCCAAAAACCCTTTTTTCCCCCCTTTTATATCTACGTTCCATTTGGGAAAAACCCTTAATCCCGGTCGGGCTTTGGGCCCGGGGTTTCCGAGTTTTGGGGAACCCCCAACCCCCGTTTTATAAAATGATAGCAAAATGTCCCCGTCCCCCAAAACACTGAATGACACACATAATGTCTCGCTCATAGAAAACTTTGCCATGAATTTTTTCAATGCATGTTATAACAGACATCAGAAACTACCGTAGATAACAGTAAAGTCTCCACCTGCACTAATGTCGCCAGGCGCCAAAATATTACAAATTATAGATTACAAATGATTTCTATGTGCCACTGAAGATGATACACAGTAGTTTATCATGACTGTATAATCTACCCTGTTTCAGCATTGTTTTATGCTTTGTAGCTGAAAGTATAGACGGTTTCAATTTCGCTACACGTTTTTTTCCGGGCGACGACGACGGCGGTACGACACTCAGTAAAAAAACACTAGTGGCGACTTCACTGTTGGTAGCCACTTTGTAGATATTTTTGTTATTTGTTCATTTATACCCCTACTATGACACAGATGAAGACACAACATGACACAGACTCTCCAGATAGCCCTTCTAACTGTCCTGAAATCATGGATGTAGAAATGAAAACTATTAACGCCACCACACGGCTGTAAACACAAGAATAATTTGTCCTGGCGACTTTACTGTTATCTACGGTAGGTAACTAAACAAAAATTTTCCAGGAATGTCATCCCAACCCAAAGCTTTTCAGGCCCTAACCCTTTAGCCTTGTCCTCCTAGTCAATAGCCTATTACACTCGGCCTTTCTACCTCTCGCCCCAGTCATTCCAGCCTGTATTCAAGTATTTTGGCCCTCCCATCGTTATCATGATAGAAGTTTTTAAGTGGATAAAGGGATTTAATAAAGGAGAGGTAGGAAAAGTTCTTACGGCTTTTAACCGGGTAGAACAAGAAGAAAACGGATTCAAGCTGGAAAAGCCTAGATTTAAAAAAGGAAATAGGGAAAAACTGGTTCACAAATAGGGGGGTGAATGATTGGCATGGACTCAGTAGACAGGTAGTTAGTGCTGAGTCATTGGGGAGCTTTTAAAGGGAGCTGGATAGGTTCTGGATGGGGAGACGGGTGGATGTAGGTAGTGTTAGGTGCCCAGACTACCACGTGTAGGCCTCGCGGCCTCTTGTAGCTTCCTTATTTTCTTATGTTCTTATCATTCCTGCTTATAGGCTGACTCTTAGGGGACAATTTCAGGCCCGTAGCCAGGACTAGAAATTTGTGGGGGCTGTTGCCAGGGTAGGGGCGGCTATACATGTTTATACTGTTGCCATTTTCCGTTTATACTTTCCATGTATATTTCAACTAGAGTGTCTTTCCACTGCACTACACTAGTATGTCTTTTACTAGAATTTCTACTGGAATGAATGAATGTTAACGTATTGTTCAGCCTCTGTGGTGCACAGTCAAGTCAATAAATCTATAAGAATAAAACTCACCAAATATTGATCACTATGCTCGTATAAGTGTGTCATTGCTAATCATAAAATTGGTCGGATAATTTATAGTGTCCCCCAACCAACGATTGTCTGATGCCCCTTTTAGTTTTTCTGGTGTGTTTTGATGTGTTTGGAATGTATCTGCCAAACGTTTCTGTCCCAATTATTAGTATTTATTTTTTAGGTAGATAAAGGTTAGTTGTTGTTTTTAAGTTAGGTAAAGGTTAGGTTAGGTATGGGTTAGGTATGGGTTAGGTATGGGTTAGGTTAGGTATGGGTTGGGTTAGGTTAGGTATAGGTAAAGGTTAGGTTAGGTTTAGTTTAGTTTAGTTTTTTTTTTGTCATTTTTGCAATAAAAAAAAATAATAATACATTTGCGACATAAACGGTTAGCAGATTCATTCACAACACATAAAAACACACCAGAAAAGCATAAGACGCATCAGAAAATTGTTGGTTGGGTGGAACTATAAATTATCCGCATGACTGTTAAGCCAAGTTGAATGGTCAGCCTCTGTGGTGCTCAGTGAAGTAAATCAAGTGTAGACGACCAGCCTCTGGCCCTTTGCTTGTGGCTCAGTTCTTGGGGCTGGAATGTGACAGTGAGCCACGTGACAGCCAATTAACTCATTACGCTAATTACTCATTAAGGGCTTGTTCTATGCCAACAGTTTCTTTAACAGACCCCCGTTGATTTTGACAGCACTACTTGCATGTCGAATGTCAGCTCAATCTGACAATAATTAGGAGTAGTTTACGCTAATTACTCATTAAGGGCTTGTTTTACGCAAACAAAATCTTCCGACGACCCCCATTGATTTTGACAGCACTACTTGCATGTCAAATGTCAGCTCAATCCGACAATAATTAGTAGTAGTTATACACTTTTTGGCGGAAACTTGGTGCCACGGGTCTTAGGGTAAGCGACAGCGAGCGAAGCAAGCTGTCAATAAATCTATAAGAATAAAACTCACCAAAATATTGATCACTATACTCCTATAAGTGTGTAACTGCGTCATAAAATAGTCATAAGGATTTATACCTACATAACGGGTGTAGACTTAATCTTGACATTTTCCAGTTCTCAGTCTTTACTTGTGACTAAGTGATGCATAAGAACATAAGAACATAAGAAAATAAGGAAGCTACAAGAGGCTGCGAGGCCTACACGTGGTAGTTTCCCGTCACCTATCCCCTACCTACATCCACCTTCATCCCCCCTCCATAAAAACTGTCAGCCTCCTTTTAAAGCTCCCTAATGACTCCCCACTAACTACTACTACTACTGCTACTACTACATCCATAACACTGTCCAGCCTCCTTCTAAAGCTCCCTAATGACTCCTCCTCCTCCTACTACTACTACTACTACTACTGCTGCTACTACTACTACTACTGCTACTACATCCATAACACTGTCCAGCCTCCTTTTAAAGCTCCCTAATGACTCCCCACTAACTACCTGTCTACTGAGTCCATGCCAATCATTCACCACCCTATTTGTGAACCAGTTTTTCCCTATTTCCTTTCTAAATCTACGCTTTTCCACCTTGAAAACCGTGACTTCTTGTTTTACCCTGGTTAAAAGCCGTCAGAACTTTCCTACCTCTCCTTTATTGTATCCCTTTATTCCACTTAAACATTTACAACTGAAAAAACGGGAACAGGACAGGGATCGCCCCCCCCGCCCCCAGGAGCCTCGACACCTTGAGACTCCCGAGGGTGCCGACGCGCCCCTCCTCGGCCTGACGCAGGGCACGCCGTTAGGGTTTTGGCTAAGTCCAGGTACATTAATCCTCACCACGCTCTGCTAGGGAATTTCATGAATATCTAATTAAAACTATTGATATGGAATAATACGCTATCTTTTCCTTCACTAATTATCCAGCCCAATATATGTACAGGAGAACCTGGTTTATCCGGCACCCCCGGGGGGGGAGCGCATGCCGGGATAACTCATTTTGCCGTTGTTTTGAGAGTTACTCTTATGGAATCCCCAAAATCCCCCTTTTTTTTTTTTTTTTTTTTTTCCCATCACAAGGAACCGACCAGGGACAACAAAAATGGGTAACACAAAATCCGCTTAGTTGCCAGTCCCTATAAAAGAAGACAGTAAGAGAATAAAATAAAAAAAGAGGGGTGAGCCAATTTTGTGAGGGAGGTGTCTTGTTACTCCTCTCTGAAAAGATGTAAGCATAGGAAATGGAAAAATAGAAACAGGAGAGAGTTCCAGAGTTTTTCAGTGGGAAAAAAGAAAAAAAAAAAAAAAAAAACCTGGGTCGTTTAGTGCCGTTGTTTTGAGGCTGCCGTTGTTTTGAATGCCGGTTAAATGAGGTTCTCCTGTTTCCTACGTTTGGAAATATTACGATATTTTTTTTTTCTCCGAGTCTCAGATATATGTTGAAGTTCCCCAAAATCGGCATCCCAAGACTCGGCAACACCCAAAACTCGGTATGGTTCCGGATTTCCAAAACACGGCAGAACACCCAAAACCCTGGGCGTAGTTGCCGGGTCGGCCGCTGGGTGCCACCACACTAGGCCGCTGGGTTTCTCCCGCCGATTTTTTTTGTTTTTATTGTTCAGTGGTGTTGTGACTGTAGAGTTGTGTACACTGTTATTTGTGTACTTTACAGGTCTGTTATTGGTATTATGGCTCCCAAACCATTTTTCCCCCTTAATATATCTACGTTCTCAGTCGGAAAATTTCCCTTACCGGCTCGGCGCTGGGCCCGAGGTTGCCCAGTTTGGGGAAATTCAACCTGTAAATATAAATATGATAGCAAAACTGTCCCCGTCAAAAAAAAACTACTGAATGACACACATAATGTCTCGCTCATAGAAAACGTGCCATGAATATTTTCAATGCTGTTATAACAGACATCAGAAACTACCGTAGATAACAGTAAAGTCTCCACCTGCACTAATGTCGCCAGGCGCCAAATATTACAAATTATAGCATTACTACTGATTTTTATGTGCCACTGAAGATGATACACAGTAGTTTATATCATGACTGTATAATCTACCCTGTTTCAGCATTGTTTTATGCTTTGTAGCTGCAAGTATAGACGGTTTCAAATTTCGCTACACGTTTTTTTTTCCGGGCGACGACGACGGCGGGAGACACCAGTAAATAAAAACTAGCTGGGGACTTCACTGTTGGTAGCCACTTTGTAGATATTTTTTTTTTATTTGTTCATTTATAGCCCTACTATGACACAGATGAAGACACAACATGACACAGACTCTCCAGATAGCCCCTTCTAACTGTCCTGAAATCATGGATGTAGAAATGTAACTATTAACGCCACCACACGGCTGTAAACACAAGAAAAAGTTGTCCTGGCGACTTTACTGTTATCTACGGTAGGTAACTAAACACAATTTTCCAGGAATGTCATCCCAACCCAAAGCTTTTCAGGCCCTAACCCTTTAGCCTTGTCCTCCTAGTCAATAGCCTATTACCTTCGGCCTTTCTACCTCTCGCCCCAGTCATTCCAGCCTGTATTCAAGTCATTCTGGCCCTCCCATCGTTATCATGATAGAAGTTTTTAAGTGGATAAAGGGATTTAATAAAGGAGAGGTAGGAAAAGTTCTTACGGCTTTTAACCAGGGTAGAACAAGAAGTAACGGATTCAAGCTGGAAAAGCCTAGATTTAGAAAGGAAATAGGGAAAAACTGGTTCACAAATAGGGTGGTGAATGATTGGCATGGACTCAGTAGACAGGTAGTTAGTGCTGAGTCATTGGGGAGCTTTAAAGGGGAGCTGGATAGGTTCATGGATGGGGATGACAGGTGGATGTAGGTAGTGTTAGGTGACAGACTACCACGTGTAGGCCTCGCGGCCTCTTGTAGCTTCCTTATTTTCTTATGTTCTTATCATTCCTGCTTATAGGCTGACCTCTTAGGGGACAATTTCAGGCCCGTAGCCAGGACTAGAAATTTGTGGGGGCTGTTGCCATGGTAGGGGCGGCTATACATGTTTATACTGTTGCCATTTTCCGTTTATACTTTCCATGTATATTTCAACTAGAGTGTCTTTCCACTGCACTACACTAGTAGGTCTTTACTAGAATTTCTACTGGAATGAATGAATGTTAACGTATTGTTCAGCCTCTGTGGTGCACAGTCAAGTCAATAAATCTATAAGAATAAAACTCACCAAAATATTGATCACTATGCTCGTATAAGTGTGTCATTGCTAATCATAAAATTGTTGGATAATTTATAGTGTCACCCAACCAACGATTGTCTGATGCGCCTTATGTTTTTCTGGTGTGTTTTGATGTGTTTGGAATGTATCTGCCAACCGTTTGTGTCCCAATTATTAGTATTTATTTTTTAGGTAGATAAAGGTTAGTTGTTGTTTTTTATAGTTAGGTAAAGGTTAGGTTAGGTATGGGTTAGGTATGGGTTAGGTATGGGTTAGGTTAGGTATGGGTTGGGTTAGGTTAGGTATAGGTAAAGGTTAGGTTAGGTTAGGTTAGGTTAGGTAATTATTTTTTTTTTTTTTTTGTCATTTTTGCAATAAAAAAAAAAAATAATACATTTGTGACATAAACGGTTAGCAGATTCATTCACAACACATAAAAACACACCAGAAAAGCATAAGACGCATCAGAAAATTGTTGGTTGGGTGGAACTATAAATTATCCGCATGACTGTTATGCCAAGTTGAATGGTCAGCCTCTGTGGTGCACAGTGAAGTAAATCAAGTCTAGACGTGCAGCCTCTGGCCCTTTGCTTGTGGCTCAGTTCTTGGGGCTGGAATGTGACAGGGAGCCACAGTGTTCCAGCCAATTAACTCATTACGCTAATTACTCATTAAGGGCTTGTTCTATGCAGAAAGTTTGTTTAACAGACCCCCATGATTTTGACAGCACTACTTGCATGTGAATGTCAAGCTCAATCCGACAATAATTAGGAGTAGTTTACGCTAATTACTCATAAGGGCTTGTTTTACGCAAAAAAACATTCTTCCGACGACTCCATTGATTTTGACAGCACTACTGGCATGTCAAATTTCAGCTCAATCCGACATTATTTAGGAGTAGTTATACACTTTTTGGCAGAAACTTGGTGCCACGGGTCTTAGGGTAAGCGACAGCGAGCGAAGCAAGCTGTCAATAAATCTATAAGAATAAAACTCACCAAAATATTTATCACTATACTCCTATAAGTGTGTAACTGCGTCATAAAATAGTCATAAGGATTTATACCTACATAACGGGTGTAGACTTAATCTTGACATTTTCTAGTTTCTCAGTCTTTACTTGTGACTAAGTGATGCATAAGAACATAAGAACATAAGAAAATAAGGAAGCTACAAGAGGCTGCGAGGCCTACACGTGGTAGTTCCTGTCACCTATCACTACCTACATCCACCTTTCATCCCCATCCATAACACTGTCCAGCCTCCTTTTAAAGCTCCCTAATGACTCCCCACTAACTACCTGTCTACTGAGTCCATGCCAATCATTCACCACCCTATTTGTGAACCAGTTTTTCCCTATTTCCTTTCTAAATCTACGCTTTTCCACCTTGAATCCGTGACTTCTTGTTCTACCCTGGTTAAAAGCCGTCAGAACTTTTCCTACCTCTCCTTTATTGTATCCCTTTATCCACTTAAACATTGACAACTGAACAACGGGAACAGGACAGGGATCGCCGCCCCCCCGCCCCCCAGGAGCCTCGACACCTTGAGACTCCCGAGGGTGCCGACGCGCCCCTCCTCGGCCTGACGCAGGGCACGCCGTTAGGGTTTGGCTAAGTCCAGGTACATTAATCCTCACCACGCTCTGCTAGGGAATTGCATGAATATCTAATTAAAACTATTGATATGGAATAATACGCTATCTTTTCCTTCACTAATTATCCAGCCCAATATATGTACAGGAGAACCTGGTTTATCCGGCACCCTCGGGGGGGGAGCGCATGCCGGATAACTCATTTTGCCGTTGTTTTGAGAGTTACTCTTATGGAATCCCCTAAAATCCCCCTTTTTTTTTTTCTTTTTTTTTCCCATCACAAGGAACCGGCCAAGGGCACAACAAAAATGGGTAACACAAAGTCTGCTTAGTTGCCAGTCCCTATAAAGAAGACAGTAAGAGAATAAAATAAAAAAGAGGGGTGAGCCAATTTAGTGAGGGAGGTGTCTTGTTACTCCTCTCTTGAAAAGATGTAAGTCATAGGAAAATGGAAAAATAGAAACAGGAAGAGAGTTCCAGAGTTTATCAGTGGGAAAAAAGAAGAAAAAAAAAAAAAAACCTGGGTCGATTAGTGCCGTTGTTTTGAGGCTGCCGTTGTTTTGAATACCGGTTAAATGAGGTTCTCCTGTACCTACGTTCGGAAATATTACGATATTATTTTTTTCTCCGAGTCTCAGATATATGTTGAAGTTCCCAAACTCGGCATCCCAAGACTCGGCAACACCCAAAACTCGGCTATGGTTCCGGATTTTCCAAAACACGGCAGAACACCCAAAACCCTGGGCGTAGTTGCCGGGTCGGCCGCTGGGTGCCACCACACTAGGCCGCTTGGTTTCTCCCGCCGATTTGTTTGTTGTTATTGTTCAGTGGTGTTGTGACTGAGAGTTGTGTACACTGTTATTTTGTGTACTTCTACAGGTCTGTTATTGGTATTATGGCTCCAAACCATTTTTTCCCCCTTTAATATATCTACGTTCTCAGTCGGAAAATTCCATTACTCGGCTCGGCGCTGGTCCCGAGGTTGCCGAGTTTGGGAACTTCAACCTGTATATATAAATATGATAGCAAACTGTCCCAGTCAACAAAAAACTACTGAATGACACACATAATGTCTCGCTCATAGAAAACGTGCCATGAATATTTTCAATGCATGTTATAACAGACATCAGAAACTACCGTAGATAACAGTAAAGTCTCCACCTGCACTAATGTCGCCAGGCGCCAAATATTACAAATTATAGCATTACTACTGATTTTTATGTGCCACTGAAGATGATACACAGTAGTTTATATCATGACTGTATAATCTACCCTGTTTCAGCATTGTTTTATGCTTTGTAGCTGCAAGTATAGACGGTTTCAAATTTCGCTACACGTTTTTTTTCCGGGCGACGACGACGGCGGTACGACACTCAGTAAATAAACACTAGCTGGCGACTTCACTGTTGGTAGCCACTTTGTAGATATTTTTGTTATTTGTTCATTTATAGCCCTACTATGACACAGATGAAGACACAACATGACACAGACTCTCCAGATAGCCCCTTCTAACTGTCCTGAAATCATGGATGTAGAAATGTAACTATTAACGCCACCACACGGCTGTAAACACAAGAAAAAGTTGTCCTGGCGACTTTACTGTTATCTACGGTAGGTAATTAAACACAATTTTCCAGGAATGTCATCCCAACCCAAAGCTTTTCAGGCCCTAACCCTTTAGCCTTGTCCTCCTAGTCAATAGCCTATTACCCTCGGCCTTTCTACCTCTCGCCCCAGTCATTCCAGCCTGTATTCAAGTCATTCTGGCCCTCCCATCGTTATCATGATAGAAGTTTTTAAGTGGATAAAGGGATTTAATAAAGGAGAGGTAGGAAAGTTCTTAGGCTTTTAACCAGGGTAGAACAAGAAGTAACGGATTCAAGCTGGAAAAGCGTAGATTTAGAAAGGAAATAGGGAAAAACTGGTTCACAAATAGGGTGGTGAATGATTGGCATGGACTCAGTAGACAGGTAGTTAGTGCTGAGTCATTGGGGAGCTTTAAAGGGGAGCTGGATAGGTTCATGGATGGGGATGACAGGTGGATGTAGGTAGTGTTAGGTGACAGACTACCACGTGTAGGCCTCGCGGCCTCTTGTAGCTTCCTTATTTTCTTATGTTCTTATCATTCCTGCTTATAGGCTGACCTCTTAGGGGACAATTTCAGGCCCGTAGCCAGGACTAGAAATTTGTGGGGGCTGTTGCCATGGTAGGGGCGGCTATACATGTTTATACTGTCGCCATTTCCCGTTTATACTTTCCATGTATGTTTCAACTAGAGTGTCTTTCCACTGCACTACACTAGTAGGTCTTTACTAGAATTTCTACTGGAATGAATGAATGTTAACGTATTGTTCAGCCTCTGTGGTGCACAGTCAAGTCAATAAATCTATAAGAATAAAACTCACCAAAATATTGATCACTATGCTCGTATAAGTGTGTCATTGCTAATCATAAAATTGTCGGATAATTTATAGTGTCACCCAACCAACGATTGTCTGATGCGCCTTATGTTTTTCTGGTGTGTTTTGATGTGTTTGGAATGTATCTGCCAACCGTTTGTGTCCCAATTATTAGTATTTATTTTTTAGGTAGATAAAGGTTAGTTGTTGTTTTTTATAGTTAGGTAAAGGTTAGGTTAGGTATGGGTTAGGTATGGGTTAGGTATGGGTTAGGTTAGGTATGGGTTGGGTTAGGTTAGGTATAGGTAAAGGTTAGGTTAGGTTAGGTTAGGTTAGGTTAATTTAGTTTTTTTTTTTTTTGTCATTTTTGCAATAAAAAAAAAAAATAATACATTTGTGACATAAACGGTTAGCAGATTCATTCACAACACATAAAAACACACCAGAAAAGCATAAGACGCATCAGAAAATTGTTGGTTGGGTGGAACTATAAATTATCCGCATGACTGTTATGCCAAGTTGAATGGTCAGCCTCTGTGGTGCACAGTGAAGTAAATCAAGTCTAGACGTGCAGCCTCTGGCCCTTTGCTTGTGGCTCAGTTCTTGGGGCTGGAATGTGACAGGGAGCCACAGTGTTCCAGCCAATTAACTCATTACGCTAATTACTCATTAAGGGCTTGTTCTATGCAGAAAGTTTGTTTAACAGACCCCCATTGATTTTGACAGCACTACTTGCATGTTGAATGTCAAGCTCAATCCGACAATAATTAGGAGTAGTTTACGCTAATTACTCATTAAGGGCTTGTTTTACGCAAAAAACATTCTTCCGACGACTCCCATTGATTTTGACAGCACTACTGGCATGTCAAATTTCAGCTCAATCCGACATTATTTAGGAGTAGTTATACACTTTTTGGCAGAAACTTGGTGCCACGGGTCTTAGGGTAAGCGACAGCGAGCGAAGCAAGCTGTCAATAAATCTATAAGAATAAAACTCACCAAAATATTTATCACTATACTCCTATAAGTGTGTAACTGCGTCATAAAATAGTCATAAGGATTTATACCTACATAGCGTGTGTAGACTTAATCTTGACATTTTCTAGTTTCTCAGTCTTTACTTGTGACTAAGTGATGCATAAGAACATAAGAACATAAGAAAATAAGGAAGCTACAAGAGGCTGCGAGGCCTACACGTGGTAGTTCCTGTCACCTATCACTACCTACATCCACCTTTCATCCCCATCCATAACACTGTCCAGCCTCCTTTTAAAGCTCCCTAATGACTCCCCACTAACTACCTGTCTACTGAGTCCATGCCAATCATTCACCACCCTATTTGTGAACCAGTTTTTCCCTATTTCCTTTCTAAATCTACGCTTTTCCACCTTGCATCCGTGACTTCTTGTTCTACCCTGGTTAAAAGCCGTCAGAACTTTTCCTACCTCTCCTTTATTGTATCCCTTTATCCACTTAAACATTGACAACTGAACAACGGGAACAGGACAGGGATCGCCGCCCCCTCGCCCCCCAGGAGCCTCGACACCTTGAGACTCCCGAGGGTGCCGACGCGCCCCTCCTCGGCCTGACGCAGGGCACGCCGTTAGGGTTTGGCTAAGTCCAGGTACATTAATCCTCACCACGCTCTGCTAGGGAATTGCATGAATATCTAATTAAAACTATTGATATGGAATAATACGCTATCTTTTCCTTCACTAATTATCCAGCCCAATATATGTACAGGAGAACCTGGTTTATCCGGCACCCTCGGGGGGGGAGCGCATGCCGGAGGATAACTCATTTTGCCGTTGTTTTGAGAGTTACTCTTATGGAATCCCCCAAAATCCCCCCCTTTTTTTTTCTTTTTTTTTCCCCATCACAAGGAACCGGCCAAGGGCACAACAAAAATGGGTAACACAAAGTCTGCTTAGTTGCCAGTCCCTATAAAGAAGACAGTCAGAGAATAAAATAAAAAAGAGGGGTGAGCCAATTTAGTGAGGGAGGTGTCTTGTTACTCCTCTCTTGAAAAGATGTAAGTCATAGGAAAATGGAAAAATAGAAACAGGAAGAGAGTTCCAGAGTTTATCAGCGGGAAAAAAGAAGAAAAAAAAAAAAAAAACCTGGGTCGATTAGTGCCGTTGTTTTGAGGCTGCCGTTGTTTTGAATGCCGGTTAAATGAGGTTCTCCTGTACCTACGTTCGGAAATATTACGATATTATTTTTTTCTCCGAGTCTCAGATATATGTTGAAGTTCCCAAACTCGGCATCCCAAGACTCGGCAACACCCAAAACTCGGCTATGGTTCCGGATTTTCCAAAACACGGCAGAACACCCAAAACCCTGGGCGTAGTTGCCGGGTCGGCCGCTGGGTGCCACCACACTAGGCCGCTGGGTTTCTCCCGCCGATTTGTTTGTTGTTATTGTTCAGTGGTGTTGTGACTGTAGAGTTGTGTACACTGTTATTTTGTGTACTTCTACAGGTCTGTTATTGGTATTATGGCTCCCAAACCATTTTTTCCCCCTTAATATATCTACGTTCTCAGTCGGAAAATTCCATTACTCGGCTCGGCGCTGGTCCCGAGGTTGCCGAGTTTGGGAACTTCAACCTGTATATATAAATATGATAGCAAACTGTCCCAGTCAACAAAAAACTACTGAATGACACACATAATGTCTCGCTCATAGAAAACGTGCCATGAATATTTTCAATGCATGTTATAACAGACATCAGAAACTACCGTAGATAACAGTAAAGTCTCCACCTGCACTAATGTCGCCAGGCGCCAAATATTACAAATTATAGCATTACTACTGATTTTTATGTGCCACTGAAGATGATACACAGTAGTTTATATCATGACTGTATAATCTACCCTGTTTCAGCATTGTTTTATGCTTTGTAGCTGCAAGTATAGACGGTTTCAAATTTCGCTACACGTTTTTTTTCCGGGCGACGACGACGGCGGTACGACACTCGGTAAATAAACACTAGCTGGCGACTTCACTGTTGGTAGCCACTTTGTAGATATTTTTGTTATTTGTTCATTTATAGCCCTACTATGACACAGATGAAGACACAACATGACACAGACTCTCCAGATAGCCCCTTCTAACTGTCCTGAAATCATGGATGTAGAAATGTAACTATTAACGCCACCACACGGCTGTAAACACAAGAAAAAGTTGTCCTGGCGACTTTACTGTTATCTACGGTAGGTAATTAAACACAATTTTCCAGGAATGTCATCCCAACCCAAAGCTTTTCAGGCCCTAACCCTTTAGCCTTGTCCTCCTAGTCAATAGCCTATTACCCTCGGCCTTTCTACCTCTCGCCCCAGTCATTCCAGCCTGTATTCAAGTCATTCTGGCCCTCCCATCGTTATCATGATAGAAGTTTTTAAGTGGATAAAGGGATTTAATAAAGGAGAGGTAGGAAAAGTTCTTACGGCTTTTAACCAGGGTAGAACAAGAAGTAACGGATTCAAGCTGGAAAAGCCTAGATTTAGAAAGGAAATAGGGAAAAACTGGTTCACAAATAGGGTGGTGAATGATTGGCATGGACTCAGTAGACAGGTAGTTAGTGCTGAGTCATTGGGGAGCTTTAAAGGGGAGCTGGATAGGTTCATGGATGGGGATGACAGGTGGATGTAGGTAGTGTTAGGTGACAGACTACCACGTGTAGGCCTCGCGGCCTCTTGTAGCTTCCTTATTTTCTTATGTTCTTATCATTCCTGCTTATAGGCTGACCTCTTAGGGGACAATTTCAGGCCCGTAGCCAGGACTAGAAATTTGTGGGGGCTGTTGCCATGGTAGGGGCGGCTATACATGTTTATACTGTTGCCATTTTCCGTTTATACTTTCCATGTATATTTCAACTAGAGTGTCTTTCCACTGCACTACACTAGTAGGTCTTTACTAGAATTTCTACTGGAATGAATGAATGTTAACGTATTGTTCAGCCTCTGTGGTGCACAGTCAAGTCAATAAATCTATAAGAATAAAACTCACCAAAATATTGATCACTATTCTCCTATAAGTGTGTAACTGCGTCATAAAATAGTCATAAGGATTTATACCTACATAGCGTGTGTAGACTTAATCTTGACATTTTCCAGTTCTCAGTCTTTACTTGTGACTAAGTGATGCATAAGAACATAAGAACATAAGAAAATAAGGAAGCTACAAGAGGCTGCGAGGCCTACACGTGGTAGTTCCTGTCACCTATCACTACCTACATCCACCTTTCATCCCCATCCATAACACTGTCCAGCCTCCTTTTAAAGCTCCCTAATGACTCCCCACTAACTACCTGGCTACTGAGTCCATGCCAGTCATTCACCACCCTATTGGTGAACCAGTTTTTCCCTATTTCCTTTCTAAATCTACGCTTTTCCACCTTGAATCCGTGACTTCTTGTTCTACCCTGGTTAAAAGCCGTCAGAACTTTTCCTACCTCTCCTTTATTGTATCCCTTTATCCACTTAAACATTGACAACTGAACAACGGGAACAGGACAGGGATCGCCGCCCCCTCGCCCCCCAGGAGCCTCGACACCTTGAGACTCCCGAGGGTGCCGACGCGCCCCTCCTCGGCCTGACGCAGGGCACGCCGTTAGGGTTTGGCTAAGTCCAGGTACATTAATCCTCACCACGCTCTGCTAGGGAATTGCATGAATATCTAATTAAAACTATTGATATGGAATAATACGCTATCTTTTCCTTCACTAATTATCCAGCCCAATATATGTACAGGAGAACCTGGTTTATCCGGCACCCTCGGGGGGGGAGCGCATGCCGGAGGATAACTCATTTTGCCGTTGTTTTGAGAGTTACTCCTATGGAATCCCCCAAAATCCCCCCTTTTTTTTTTCTTTTTTTTTCCCCATCACAAGGAACCGGCCAAGGGCACAACAAAAATGGGTAACACAAAGTCCGCTTAGTTGCCAGTCCCTATAAAGAAGACAGTAAGAGAATAAAATAAAAAAGAGGGGTGAGCCAATTTAGTGAGGGAGGTGTCTTGTTACTCCTCTCTTGAAAAGATGTAAGTCATAGGAAAATGGAAAAATAGAAACAGGAAGAGAGTTCCAGAGTTTATCCGTGGGAAAAAAGAAGAAAAAAAAAAAAAAAACCTGGGTCGATTAGTGCCGTTGTTTTGAGGCTGCCGTTGTTTTGAATGCCGGTTAAATGAGGTTCTCCTGTACCTACGTTCGGAAATATTACGATATTATTTTTTTCTCCGAGTCTCAGATATATGTTGAAGTTCCCAAACTCGGCATCCCAAGACTCGGCAACACCCAAAACTCGGCTATGGTTCCGGATTTTCCAAAACACGGCAGAACACCCAAAACCCTGGGCGTAGTTGCCGGGTCGGCCGCTGGGTGCCACCACACTAGGCCGCTTGGTTTCTCCCGCCGATTTGTTTGTTGTTATTGTTCAGTGGTGTTGTGACTGTAGAGTTGTGTACACTGTTATTTTGTGTACTTCTACAGGTCTGTTATTGGTATTATGGCTCCCAAACCATTTTTTCCCCCTTAATATATCTACGTTCTCAGTCGGAAAATTCCATTACTCGGCTCGGCGCTGGTCCCGAGGTTGCCGAGTTTGGGAACTTCAACCTGTATATATAAATATGATAGCAAACTGTCCCAGTCAACAAAAAACTACTGAATGACACACATAATGTCTCGCTCATAGAAAACGTGCCATGAATATTTTCAATGCATGTTATAACAGACATCAGAAACTACCGTAGATAACAGTAAAGTCTCCACCTGCACTAATGTCGCCAGGCGCCAAATATTACAAATTATAGCATTACTACTGATTTTTATGTGCCACTGAAGATGATACACAGTAGTTTATATCATGACTGTATAATCTACCCTGTTTCAGCATTGTTTTATGCTTTGTAGCTGCAAGTATAGACGGTTTCAAATTTCGCTACACGTTTTTTTTCCGGGCGACGACGACGGCGGTACGACACTCAGTAAATAAACACTAGCTGGCGACTTCACTGTTGGTAGCCACTTTGTAGATATTTTTGTTATTTGTTCATTTATAGCCCTACTATGACACAGATGAAGACACAACATGACACAGACTCTCCAGATAGCCCCTTCTAACTGTCCTGAAATCATGGATGTAGAAATGTACCTATTAACGCCACCACACGGCGTAAACACAAGAAAAAGTTGTCCTGGCCGACTTTACTGTTATCTACGGTAGGTAACTAAACACAATTTTCCAGGAATGTCATCCCAACCCAAAGCTTTTCAGGCCCTAACCCTTTAGCCTTGTCCTCCTAGTCAATAGCCTATTACCCTCGGCCTTTCTACCTCTCGCCCCAGTCATTCCAGCCTGTATTCAAGTCATTCTGGCCCTCCCATCGTTATCATGATAGAAGTTTTTAAGTGGATAAAGGGATTTAATAAAGGAGAGGTAGGAAAAGTTCTTACGGCTTTTAACCAGGGTAGAACAAGAAGTAACGGATTCAAGCTGGAAAAGCCTAGATTTAGAAAGGAAATAGGGAAAAACTGGTTCACAAATAGGGTGGTGAATGATTGGCATGGACTCAGTAGACAGGTAGTTAGTGCTGAGTCATTGGGGAGCTTTAAAGGGGAGCTGGATAGGTTCATGGATGGGGATGACAGGTGGATGTAGGTAGTGTTAGGTGACAGACTACCACGTGTAGGCCTCGCGGCCTCTTGTAGCTTCCTTATTTTCTTATGTTCTTATCATTCCTGCTTATAGGCTGACCTCTTAGGGGACAATTTCAGGCCCGTAGCCAGGACTTGAAATTTGTGGGGGCTGTTGCCATGGTAGGGGCGGCTATACATGTTTATACTGTCGCCATTTCCCGTTTATACTTTCCATGTATGTTTCAACTAGAGTGTCTTTCCACTGCACTACACTAGTAGGTCTTTACTAGAATTTCTACTGGAATGAATGAATGTTAACGTATTGTTCACCCTCTGTGGTGCACAGTCAAGTCAATAAATCTATAAGAATAAAACTCACCAAAATATTGATCACTATGCTCGTATAAGTGTGTCATTGCTAATCATAAAATTGTTGGATAATTATAGTGTCACCCAACCAAACGATTGTCTGATGCGCCTTATGTTTTTCTGGTGTGTTTGATGTGTTTGGAATGTATCTGCCAACCGTTTGTGTCCCAATTATTAGTATTTATTTTTTAGGTAGATAAAGGTTAGTTGTTGTTTTTTATAGTTAGGTAAAGGTTAGGTTAGGTATGGGTAGGTAGGGTTAGGTATGGAGGTTAGGTTAGGTATGGGTTAGGTTAGGTTAGGTATAGGTAAAGTTAGGTTAGCTAGGTTTGTTAGTTTTTTTTTTTTGGTCATTTTGCAATAAAAAAAAAAAATAATTACATTTGCCCGACATAAACGGTTAGCAGATCAGTCACAACACATAAAAACACACAGAAAAGCAGAAGACACAATCAGAAAATTGTTGGTTGGGTGGAAACTATAAAGTATCCGCATGGACTGTTAAGCCAAGTTGAATGGTTCAGCCTCCTGTGGTGCACAGTGAAGTAAATCAAGTGTAGACGACCAGCCTCTGGCCCTTTGCTTGTGCTACAGTTTCTTGGGGCTGGAAACGTGGGACAGTGAGCCACGTGACAGCCAAATTAAATCATTACGCGAATTACTCATTAAGGTGCGGTTTCTATGCCACAGTTTCTTTAACAGACCCCGTTGATTTTGACAGCACTACTTGCATGTTGAATGTCAGCTCAACCCACAACAATTAGGAGTAGTTTACGCTAATGACTCATAAGGGCTTGTTTACGCAAAAAAAATCGTCGACGACCACATTTGATTTGACGCACTACTTGAGTAAAATCAGCTCAATCGACAATAATTGGTTTAGTGTTATACACTTTTTTGGTGGAAACTTGGTCCACGGGTCTTATGGGTAAGCGACAGCGAGCGATAGCAAGCTGTGCAATATAAATCTATAAGAATTAAAACTCACCAAAATATGATCACTATTCTCCTATAAGTGTGTAAACTGCGTCAAACCAATAGGCATAAGGATTTATTACTACATCGCGTGTGTAGACTTAATCTTGACAGTTCTAGTTTTCAGTCTGTACTTGTGACTGTAAGTGATGCATAAGAACATAAGAACATGAGAAAATAAGGAAGCTACAAGAGGCTGCTGAGCCTACACGTGTATTCAGGTCACCTATCACTACCTACATCCACCTTTCATCCCCATCCATAACACTGTTCCAGCCTTCCTTTATAAAGCTCCCTAATGATCTCCCCACTAACTACCTGTCTACGAGTCCATGCCAATCATTCACCACCCTTATTTGTGAACCAGTTTTTCCCTATTATCCTTTCTAAATCTAGCTTTTCCACCTGAATCGTTGACTCTTGTTCTACCCTGGTTAAAAAGCCTCATGAACTTTTCCTACCTCTCCTTTATGTATCACCTTTATCCACTTAAAAACATTGGAACAACTGAACAACGGGAACAGGACAGTGATCGCCCCGCCCCCCGCCCCACAGGAGCCCGACACTTGGAGGACTCCCGAGGGTGCCGACGGCGACCCTCTCGGCCTGACGCAGGGCACGCCGTTAGGGTTTGGCTAAGTCCATGTACATTAATCCACTCCACGCTCTGCTAGGGAATGCATGATATCTAATTAAAAACTATTGATATGGAATAATACGCTATTTTTTCCTTCACTAAATATGCAGCGGCTAGATGTACCTACGTTCGGAAATATTGCTTATTATTTTTTCTCTCAGTCTCAGATATAGTTAAGTCCCAAACTCGGGCATCCCAAGACTCGGCAAACACCAAAAACGGGCTATGGTTCGGGATTTTCCAAAACCCGAGAACACCCAAAACCCTGGGCGTTAGTTTGCCGGGTCGGCCGCGGGTGCACACACTAGGCCGCTGGGTCTGCCACACCACTAGGCCGCTGGGTGCCACCACACTAGGCGCTGGGTGACACCAACTAGGCCGCTGGGTTTTCTCTCGCCGATGTTTGTTGTATTGTTCAGTGGTGTTGTGACGTAGAGTTGTGTACACTGTTATTTTTGTGTATTCTACAGGTCTGTATGGGATTATGGCTCCCACAAAACCATTTTTTGTCCCCTAATATATCTACGTTCTCAAGTCGGAAAAAATTCCATTACTCGGGCTCGGTGCGCTTGGTCCCGAGGTGCGAGTTGGGAACTTCACCGGTGTAGCAAAATATGACAGCAAACTGTCCCCGGAGTCAACCAAAAATAGCTGAATGACACACATAATGTCTCGCTCATAAGAAAAAAAGTGCCATGAATATTATAATGCATGTTTATAACAGACATCAGAAACTACCGAGATAACAGTCAAGCGCACTGCACTAATGTCGACAGCCGGCAAATATTACGATTATAGCATTTACTACTTGATTTTATGTTGCCACTGATAGGATGATACACAGTAGTTTATATCATGACTGTATTAATCTACTTTGCAGCGTGTTTATGCCTTTTGTTTTTGTAAGCTGCAGGGTTATAGACGGTTTCAAATTCACTACGGGTTTTTTTTTCGGGCGACGGACGACAGTGGTACGCACTCAGTAAATAAAACACTAGATGGCGACTCTACTGTTGGTAGCCACTTTGTAGATATTTTGTCAGTCAGTTTATAGCCCTACTATGACACAGATGCAAGACACAAAATGACCACAGACTCTCCAGTAAGCCCCTTCTAACTGTCCTGAAATCATGGATGTAGAAAAAGACTCTCCAGATAGCCACTCTAACTGTCAGAAATGAGGATGTAGAAACAGACTCTCCAGATAGCCCCTTCTAACTGTCCTGAAACATGGATGTAGAAACAGACTCTCAAGATAAGCCCCTTCTCACTGTCCTGAAAATCATGGATGTAGAAAAACAGACTATCCAGATAGCCCCTTCTAACTGTCCTGAAAATCATGGATGTAGAAAACAGGACGCTCAGATAGCCCCTTTTAAAACTGTCCTGAAATCATGGAATGTAGAAACACTCTCTCCAGATTTAGGCCCCTTCTAGCTGTCCTGAACCATGGATGTAGAACAGACCTCTCCAGATAGCCCTTCTAAAATGTCCTGAATCATGGATGTACAAAGTAACTATTAACGCCACAACACGGCTGTGTAAACACAAAAATAAGTTGGTTCCTGGCGACTTTACTGTTAATTACGTTAGTGGTTAGTGTTGGGGTGGGACCAGGTCATGTCACCCACCACCACCACTGCAACCGGTATAACTGTCGCCGATAGGGAACTCTGGCCGCCGTCGTTAGTGTTCCAATTCTTGATATACAGACCCAATATATACATTTACTTCAAGTGTTATCGCGTTTGTGCATTCAGGGAGTTAATACTATGTTAGCTGATCAGTTAGGTTAAGGATATAAGTCGAGGGAGAGAGATGAGAGAGAGAGAGAGAGAGGAGGAGAGAGATGAGAGAGAGAGAGCGAGAGAGAGAGAGAGAGAATGAGAGAGAGAGAGAGAGAGAGAGAGAGAGGAGAGAGAGAGATAGAGAGAGGGGGAGAGATTTATATGATAGCCAAGAGAGAAAATATATATATTAGAGAGAGAGGGCCAGATATATTGAGAGAGAGAGAGAGAGAGAGAGAGAGGGAGAGGAGAGAGAGAGAGAAGATGAGAGAGAGAGAGAGAGAGAGATTGATGAGAGGACGAGAGAGGAGGGAGAAGAGAGAGAGAGAGAGGAGAGAAAGAGAGAGAGAAATGCTGTTTATTGTGCTTTGGGGGGCATATATATTGATAGCGAGAAAAGGATATATATATAATAGAGAGAGGGACAGTACTATATTTGAGAGAGAGAGAGGAGAGAGAGAGAGGAGAGAGAGAGAGAGACTTGAGAGGAGAAGAGAGATTTCGAGGAGATGAGGGGAGAGAGAGAGAGGGGGGGGGGAGAAATATTGATAGCGAGAGATATATATATAGAGGAGATATATTGAGAGAAGAGAGAGAAGAGAGAGAAGAGAGAGAGAGAGAGAGAGGAGAGAGGAGGAGCGAGAGAGAGAGAGAAGAGAGAGAGAGTTAAGTTAGTGCCATGTTCAGGTTAGGTTAAAACATTTCCACGTCGACGAGCGTTCCAGGTTAGTGTTTCGGCGAGAATTCGGCGAGTGTCTATCACGGCGACAGTTCAGGCACCAAACAAGTGGTATGGAACTGTCGCCGATCGGAACTCTCGCCGAAACACCAACCCAGACACTTCACCGACATTGGAACACTCGCCTACTGTGACATTTTCGGCGACAGTTCAACTTTTATAATGTATGAAAAGGAAGCTAACCTGAACCTAACCACATAACTGAGCAATAACATCAGGCTAGTGTGGTATTTTAATCATGAATGCAGAAAACACGGGAATGGAGAACACTGTTACGCCAGGATAAATAGGAACACTCGCCCACGTGAAAAATAGGAAACACTCGCCCACGTGAAAATAGGAACCACTCGCCCACGTGAAAAATAGGAACACTCTCCCACGTGAAAAATAGGAACACTCGCCCAAGTGGAAAAAATAGGGGAAACACTCGCCCACGTTGAAAAAGGAACCTCCGCCCACGTGAAAAATAGAACACTCGACCACGTGAAAAAATAGGAAACACTCGCCCACGTGATAATAGGAAAAACTCGCCGACGTGATAACTAGGAACACTCGCCGACGGAAAAAAAATAGGAACACTAGCCCGACGTGATTAATAGGAAACACTCGCCGACTGAAAAATAGGAACACTCGCCGACGTGATTAAATAGGAACACTCGCCTGAAGTGAAAAAATAGAACACTCGCCCACGTGAAAAATAGGAACACTAGCGACGTTGTATTAATAGGAAACACTCGCGACGTGGAAAAATAGAACACTAGCCGACGTGATTTATAGGAAGACTCGCCGACGTGAAAACATAGGAACACTCGCGGACGTGATTAATAGGAACACGCGCCGACGTGTTAATAGGAAACACTCGCCGGGGGGGAAGTGAATTAATAGGAACACTCGCCGACGGTGACAAAATAGGAATACAGCGAGTCGGCGAGGTTCCTATCAGGCGACCAGTTCCATCAACCCCACCAAAACACCACAACTTCACTTATACTTACACCATCACCCACCCACGTTCACTATCCTTACAAGGGTGTGGCATGTTGTTGACAAGCCTTGTAGTAATGGTCAGCCGTCCATTGGCCCAGTCGAGGACCACTGCGGGGGGCCACCATCACCGAGGGCCAGAATGTGTTTGGTCACCATGGTGGAGGTTAAGAGCTTGAAGAGCTGCCACAATAACTGCGACAATATATAAGTCGTCCCTGCAGCTGTTGGAGGCTGACCCGTGACCTATAGGGGATATGCAGGCGGCACTATGGAGGTCAGGGGGCATCAGGGCGTACTTACCAGGGAGCTCAATGGTCGGGGTCAGAGGGACCACTCGACATAAAATAACAAAAACACACAAGTCAAAAACATTATGGCGGAAAACAGCTGATTACAAAGGATTACAAGGTGGAGAGGAAAAGCCACTGGTGTCTAATGTCTTATTTCATTCCTGAATCTATAGTGTTAACGGTCTCAAGTCATGACTACTATATCAGTATATTATGAAGAGCGCGTCATTGTATTCCTAGGAGCACGTGTAATGGCTAAAGGATCACTAAATAACACTTTCGAGGCTCACAGACAACAAACCGAACAGAAGTACCAAGCGATAAAAACAACTGATCCTTTCAAGGTCAAGTTTCCTCTTCTTCTCTGTGGCCTAATCGCTAAAATATCTTTTATCGGTTCTCCTACACTTTTGCTCTGCTAGCTAACAGGCGGGTCCACTCTATGTATCCTTAGGAGGACGTGGTTTAATGGCTTGAAAGGATCTACTAACGCTTTCAGAGGGCACAAGCAGCACGAAGCCAAAACAGCTTGACCATTTCCCGGTCAAGTTTCCTTTCTTCTTCTTGTGGCTTATTGCTAAATATGGCGTTTATAGCTCCCTACAGCTTGGTCTGATTAACTAACAGGCGGGTTCACTCTAGGCTAGGTTATGTCACTGCTGGGACACTAAAGTCAAGCTAGACATGAGTTTTCGATCATTTCTCAGCATTGCACTTTTCAAGGTCAACTCTTCTTCTTCCTCTTCGGTAGCTCAGTGATGGATCGTGGCTGCCGCAGTGGGGTTGCAAATTGACCAGATAAAATGTCCTTGTTTTGGAAAATATCATTCCTGCTTTTGGCCTCAGAATTTTCCCTATCACACACCACACACACACACCACCACACACCTCCAAATAATTTAAAAACACCCCTAAACACCTAAAAAAAAAAAAAAAAAAAAAAAAAACCAAAAAGGGGCCAAAATTCCCCTCCAAACAGCTAAAATGTGGCACTCATGCGTCGTGGCTGGACAAGTAGGGTTGCCAGATTTCTTGCATAAAATGACAGAATCCTCATGCTTATTAAAAGGACAATTAATAAACCGGCGAGGGGATAAGAGAGAGAGAGACGAGAGAGAGCAGAGAGAGAGAGAGAGGAGAGAGAGCCAGCTTTCTCTTCTTGACTTAGACTCTCTCTGGAAGAGCAGAGAGAGAAGATATTGAGATTATCTATATTACCATAAGAAAACATAGAAATAAGGAAGCTAAAAGTAGGCGCGAGGCCTACACTTGGTAGTTCCGTCAACCTAAACACTACCTACATCCACGACTTTCATCCCCATCATGAACCTAGCCAGCTCCCCCTTTAAAGATCCCCAAGATCAGCCACTAACTACCGCTACTGAGACCATTCCATTCATTCACACACCCTATTTGTGAACAGTCTTCAAATATGTCCTTCTAAATCTGCGCTTTTCAGCTTGAATCCGGACTCTTGTTTTTTTTTTTCTACCCTGGTAAAAAGCCGTCAAGAACTGTTCCATACCTTCTCTTTATTAATCCCTTACTCCACTTTAAAAACTTCTATAAGATCGCCCATTAGTAGGGGCCTGCCTACCGGTCAATTCTTTGGGGCACAGCCTATACACAGGGGCGGCGCTCCTGGGGGAAGGGGAGCATCAGTGTTAGGAATAGGGAATAGGAGGGACAGTGGAGGACTTGAGGTATCGCCCCCACCCTCCTTCACGCGTTAGCGGGAATGACTATGGGAAAAGGAGGAGAGGAGGGACCCCCGACGCGTCGACGAAAAGACAAAATAAATGGATGCAAGCTGTAATGAAAGATTTGAGAAAGAATGGAGTCATGACCAGGGTGTGAGGTGTGAGACAGCTGGAGTAGATTAACCAGGGTGGAGGGTGAGACAGCTGGAGTCATGAACCAGGGCTTGTGCCTGGAGGTGATGTGAGACAAAGGAGAGTATAAGGAAAAAATGAGAGAGGTGGACACAAGAGAAATGGGTGAATGAAATGAATGAAAAAAGCAAGTTNCCCCCCAAAAATTTTTTTGTGTGTCTTTTGTGTTTTTTGTGTAACTGTTCCTTTCTTGTTTTATTAATCGTTACTTTGTGTTTGGTTTAATGGTGGTTTTTCTTTTTTTGTGGTATATGTTTTGTGTTTGTGTGTGTGTGGGTTTGTGTGTTGTGTGTGTGTGTGGTGTGTGTTGTTTTTGGTTTTTGTGTTTGTGTGTGTGTGTGCCCTTTTTTGGGGGTGTGGTTGTGTGTGTGTGTGTGTGTGTGTTGTGTGTGTGTGTGTGTGTTTTTTGGGTGTGGTGTGTTGGTGTTGTGTGTCTTTGTGTTGTCTTTGGTGTGTGTGTGTGTCTTTGTGTGTGTGTGTGTTTTGGTTGTGTGTTGTGTGTGTGTTGTGTGTGTGTGTGTGTGTGTTGTGGTGTGGTGTGTGGTGTTCTTTGTGTGTGTGTTGTCTTTGTGTGTGTGTGTGTGGGTGTTGTGTGTGTTGTGTTGTTGTGTTTGAATATGTAGGGGTTTGCAAAGAATATTTAATTTCCTTAAATATAAATAAAAGTATTTTAGCATAAAAATAATATTTTTCCTATTTGCTCAAGATCTTTAGTCAATATGAAAATCATCTATTAGTTATTTCATAGACCTTTTTTCATCAGTATAAGTTGTATATTTTTTTCTTCACTTTCTTATCAATTAAGTTTATATATTTTCTATTTCTTTTTTTTTCTTTTATTACGTTTTACAGTTTCTCCCCATGTCCAAACTTTCTCTCTCTATTTGTATTGTATTCAGCGGGGCGGAAAAACGGCTTTTCATTATAGCCAAACCCGCCACTCACACAATTTTCGCCTCATTCCCCCACGTCAACAAATATAAACCGCCGTCCATCTATAGTTTATCGGCGCCGCGACAGCCTGCCAGCAGACTTTCAGAGGGTTTTAAGAGACTATCAAAGAGGTGAATAGACTACCACGGACTCTCTCTCTTCTCTCTCTCTCTCTCTCTCTCTCTCCCTTCTCTCTCTCTCTCTCTTCTCTTCTGTCTCTCTCCAAATTCAAAATTAAATTCAGAGAAGGGGTTTTTGCCTCAGAACAAAAATATGCTTTTATTATACATAGAAGGAACCCCTGCTGGCCCGTAATGGTAGAAATTTTAACAGCCCCTTAAGTAATCGCCGCCATTTCACATCCGATTTAATGCAGTAAAATAAGCTGTGGTATATAAACTATGTTGTCAACTTTGGGATCCGTCACCGTTTTAATGATCCGCATTAAAATCTGTAATTCCCCCGAGCTCTCAAAAAAATGCGGACAGCAGACGACGCCCCACGGTCGGCAAGTCACACGAGTGACCCTCCCAGCCCTCCTGATACAATCGGGGAGACACGGAGAAATGTTATTGGGAATTTGGTGTTTCTGATTTTTTTTTGCGATATGCTTTATACTTGCATCCTTCATGGTAAACAAGAAGCTGTGCCTTTGCAGAGAGTTAGCCCATTTCCGACCTATTTGACATGATAATGTCTGTGCAGCGCCTGACAGTGGCGGGTGAGAGGGCCCCGGTGTGAAGCACATTGTCTAGCCGCGCTCCTCCCCCCCGCCACTGCCAGCGCTGCACGGGACATTATCATGGTAAATAGGTCAGAAATGGGTGCTAAGCTCTCTGCAAAGGCACAGCTTTCTTGCTGTATCCTTTGAAGGATGCAAGTATTGCCACATCCCCAAAAAAAAAAATATCAGAAACACCCAAAATTCCCCAAGTACTACATTTTTTCTCCGTGTCTCCGTGTTTTTCCCTATAGTGCCGGGCTGGGAGGCTCACTCGTGTGACGTCGCCAGCAGTTTCCTGCCACGGCTGGAATGGGGCTTTTGTTTTCCCGCGTTTTTTACAAAAGTCATGTTTCTAGGGAAAATAAGGCGTGAAATGAATAATTTTTTGTGGTTTTTAGGTATTTTGAATGAACATTCAACATAATTATGCAAAGAAAAAATGGGTCTGGACGATTACTTTAAATATAAATAGTTTAATATATTTTTTGTCATTAGCTTAGCATTGGTGACATCTTTGTAAAAGTACAAAACATGATTATTATGTCTAATTACGTATACAGGATAAAAAAAAATTTACGCAAATAGTCGGAAATATCATATAAGCAATTTAGAGCAATGGACACTCATACTTACATATTCACGCATAAACACTAAACTCATACCCTCATACCTTCACATAATACATATGAATTATGTACATGATTATACATATACATCTATATACATAATCCCCTTATGTGTTCTCGCATATACACTTTTGAACAAAAACTTTAAAAACGATATAAACATATATTGTAGTATTAAATAGCCCAAGGACGTCTAGCTAGTACCGACTTAATAAGTAGGTTTTGTTTTTATTTAGAACGTTTCTTTGTTTTGTATGATCTTCAAGTTGTCAGGTAGGTCATGAAAAGAATACACTATAATAATATAAGCGAAAGTGTTTTGTGTGTGTGTGGGGTGTGTGGGGTGGTTTTGTGTGTGTGTGGTCCGCGATGGTACCGGGGCCCCCTACCCCCAATCCCATCATATGGCACAGTTTTGGAACCAGCTCCACCAGGGCAACCCTTTTAAGCCCACTTATGAGATGATCGATCCTTTTTTTTTTTTTTAGCAGCCTATTACGAGAATTGTGAAAAAAATGTGGGTTGCGAGAATAAGGAAACCTGTGTAGGTGATGGGAATAAAGGTTTAGTGAATGGGTGGGGTGATGGAATGGGTGTGGGTGATGGGTGAGTGAATTTGGGGGTGGGGGTGAGGTGATGGGGAGGGAATAGGTGGGGGGTGATGGGTAATGGGGTGAGTGAATGGGTGTGTGGTGATGGGTAAAGGGTGATGGAAGGGGTGGGGGGTGATGGGTAATGGGTGAGTGAATGGGTGGGGGGTGATGGGTAAGGGGTTAATACCACATTTCTCATCATTGATTTCAGGAATTAGCAGGGCTTATCTGGGGGAGTCTGTGTTTGGTGGGCCTTCCCACCAAAACACAGTTCCAGAAAGCTGTGTTTTTGGGGGCCGAGGGCCACCAATAGCCCTCCGCAGGGCTAGCCAAAAAGTTCGCCGTGGGGCGGCTTGCGGCTAGTCATAATAAGTGACAACCTTTTTGTAGCTCTTCTTCTATCTCTCTCTCTCTCTCTCTCTTCTCTCCTCTCTCTCTCTCTCTCTCTCTCTCTCTCTCTCTCCCCTTTTCCATACAACTGCGTGCCCAGCGAGACCACGAAAAGCACTAAAAATTATGATTTTTTTTCCAGCATTCTGTATGTATGGGGCGGTGTGCCCTGGTGTGTCACGGATTAATTATACATGTTTGGCAATATTTCATGTACTCGGCCTGTCCCCTCTTTGAGCGTAATAAATTGATAAAAACAATCTCTCTCTCCTTCTCTCTCTCTCTCTCTCTCTCTCTCTCTCTCTCTCTCTCTCTTCTCTCTCTCTTCTCTCTCTCTTTTCCCCTCTCTCTCTCTCGAGTAAACCCAATTATACTCTCCCCCTCCTAACACACACACACACACACACACACACACACACACACACACACACACACACACACACACACACACGCACGCACGCACGCACGCACGCACGCACGCACGCACGCACGCACGCACGCACGCACGCACGCACGCACGCACGCACGCACGCACGCACGCACGCACGCACGCACGCACACACTACCACCACGTAATACATACTAAAATAATCCCCTATTTCTGACCGCCTTTTGCTCCTATACTCAGCACAAAGTAACCAATAGAGATTCAGGAGAGCATGTGTGGAGTGCAGCACGCAATCACACAACGCTACCAACTAGACCACGCAGGATAGAGGCATGAGCTTATCTCGCCGCACGTTAAGTTGGCGAAAATGTGGCCCCTTCACTCCCCCCTTTCGAACACACGGGATTGGCTGAGGCGTTGGGTGTTGGGGCTTTAGGGCGGAACTTGGAGTAAGGCATTCTCACCCAACACCCAACACCTCAGCCAATCCCGTGCGTTCGGAAGAGGGGAGTGAAGGGGCAACATTTTCGCCAACTTAACGTGCGGCGAGTATAGTTAATCTTGCTATATATAAATATGAGACGAACTTACCCTTCCCTCCTCTTATCTAGTACTGTGGTAGTGTTTTTTTTGTTATTAGCTAAGGTTTAGTGTTTTAGGGTTAACGAAGAGATGAGAGAGAGAGAGAGAGAGAGAAGAGAGAGAGAGAGAGAGAGAGAGAGAGAGAGAGAGAGAGAGAGAGAGAGAGAGAGAGAGAGTTTCCTTCCTTTTTTTAATCTCCAGTTTGTTCCTTCTGCAAACCCTTCAAAAATATGTCAAGTTTTATCCTTTACACTCTCTCTCTCTCTCTCTCTCTCTCTCTCTCTCTCTCTCTCTCTCTCTCTCTCTCTCTCTCTCTCTCTCTCTCTCTCTCTCTCTCTCTCTCTCTCTCTGCGGGTATGTACAGTACATGATATTAATAAGACATATTTTTGTTGTGTCTGTAAATTGTCAGTCGCCGCTCATGGAAATCTGACCCTTTGAACGCAGACATCAGATATTTAACATGTCAATATTTCAACCTTCTGCACGAAACTTCTAACAAATTCCTTGCGTTGTTTTGCAGAAATAGTTGATTCTAGTCACGAGGACTCTGGGATTTTTAACGTTTAGTCAAACATTGCATAAAATCAACGACTTTAATTACCTCCGCCAACGAAGTTGGAGGGAGGTTATGTTTGCACCCCGATCTGTCTGTCTGTCTGTCTGTTTGTTTGTTTGTTTGTTTGTTTGTTTGTTAGTGTACAGGATTTCTTGAAAAGTTATGAATAGGTTTGGACCAAACTTTGTATACCGAGTCTATTTGGTATAAGGAAGAACTGGTTTAATTTTGGATGAAATCTATTGACAACTGTTGCCATGGCAACCAATTGATGAAATATTCGGGCGGAGGTATGCGCTCTACTGAGTGCTCCCCCCCTCGGTTAGTTAATGCAATTGTCTTTTTTTGTTTCATTATGTAAATTGTTTTCTCTGAGTATGTTTGTTGTGAAATGTAGATTATTTTCCTGTTGTTTTTCAAGTTTTGTATAATTGATGTGTGTGTGTGTGTGTGTGTGTGTGTGTGTGTGTGTGTGTGTGTGTATTTGTGTGTGTGTGTGTGTGGTGTGTGTGTGTGTGTGTGTGTGTGTGTGTGTGTATTTGTGTGTGTGTGTGTGTGTGTGTGTGTATTCATCTAGTTGTATTTAACAGGGCCTGAGCTACACTCGTGTGGCCCCGTCTGCATATTCCCGTTCTCCATGCCAGGCTGTGGTTTCCTAGTGAAGACGCTTGGCTGTAGCTCCGAAACTAACCATAGGATCTTCTCGAAAATACCCTCATTGTGATTCCCACACAAAGTTTCCACGGGAGACCAGGGAAACTTATCCTACCCTATCCGTAACCTAACGTAACCTAACCTGACGTGTTCAAGAGTAAACGCCACATACTCTTCTAGAAAACGGGAATATGCGCCCCGTCTCCATAGCTACATTTATATTTTGCTTCCTTAGTAGTTAGTGTTGGGGGAAGCCACCACCCCGGGAGGCGGGTCACAAATCACCGGCTAACACCCGGTACCCATTCACTGCTGGGTGGACAGGGGCTCGGGTTTTAAGGAGACCGCCCATCTTTCTCCTTTCCGCCCAGGGATCGAACCCGGGACTTGCGCTAACCACTACACTACGGAGTACCTTCCGACACTACGGAGTGTGTGTGTGTGTGTGTGTGTGTGTGTGTGTGTGTGTGTGTGTGTGTGTGTGTGTGTGTGTGTGTGTGTGTGTGTGTTCAAGTTCAAGGTCAAGCCGTTCATTACCGGAATAATAGTCACAAACAATATGTACATCAGTAATAATTCCCTGGTAAGGTCTGCTGAGGGAGCCTCGTTAGCAGACGCAATGGTGAACCAAGTTAACAGTCGCTCATGCCAGAGAGGAGACTATCAAAAATTTTTTTTTTTTTTTAAATCAGAGTAGACTCAATTTTTAATCAGAGAGGAGACTATCAGATATTTTTATTTTTTATTTATTTATTTATTTAGTTTAATAAGCGAGTAGACTATCAGAAAAATACTCATACATGCATACACATGCACACATACATACATATATACAAAAACATAACCCAGCATATTTTCCTATAACACACACACATACTATACGACAAAAACTAAAAAAAATAGATAAACAATCAAAAGATTAACGTGGTGTTGTGTGTGGTGGTGTGTGTGGTGGGGTTTGTGTGTTGTGTGTGTGTGTATTCATCTATTGTTGTTTTTTCAGGCCCTGAGCAACGCTCGTATGGCCCGTCTCCATATAACTTTTTTATCATTCATCCTTAGTGTTTAAATTTTTGGCCGAAGCCACAACCCGGAGGCAGGTCAAAACCCCCGGCTAACACCCGGTACCCATTCATGCTGGTGGACAGGGGTGGTTTTAAAGAAACAACCATCTGTTTCCGCTCCGCCCGGGATCGAACCCCGGGGATTTTCTCGGTTTGTGAACCGAGCGGCTTCCTATACTCGGAGACCCTGAAAAATGAAAGAAAGTAAATGTGTGTGGTGTTTGTGTGTGTGTGTGTGTGTGTGTTTTAAGTTGGGAGGGGGAGAAATCTTTTTTAATCCAGCATCTAAATTTTGTTCCCTTTAAAAATGTTGAACATTGGTGTAACAACTTCTGGGTAATCCCCTCATTACGGGCCTTTTTTCCTGGTGTGTGTGTTGTGTGTGTGTGTGTGTGTGTGTGTGTGTTGTGTGGTGGTGTGTTTTTTTGTGTGTGCCTCCCTCTTAATCCTTTGCAAAAACTGGGATCCCCTTTAGAAATACTGTTACCGTGTATTTTGTAGTGCTTCTGTATCCTCTCAAACTGTTTATACTTTTATGCAGAAATTTTGGAATATATTTTTTTATTTTTTTTTTTTACATCACAAAGGAGGGCCAAAGGGCAGAAAAAAGAAGGTAAAAAAAAAGCCGCTTAGTTGCCAGTCCTTTTAAAAAGACAGTAAGAGAAAAAAAAGGGGGGGGTGGGCCAATTGAGTTCAGGAGGTGTCTTTTTTACTCTTTTTGAAAAGATTTAAGTCGTAGGAAGGTGGAAAAAAAAGAAACAGGAGAGGTTCCAGAATTGACCATGAAAGGGAGAAAGAGTAAAGATACGAAAATCTGCATTAAAGAGGACAGAATAGGGTGAGAAGAGTAAAAGTTTGGGCAGCGGGGCCGCGGGGGGGGGGTAGGCATGCATTTAGCAAGTCAAAGAGCAGGGCATGAAAAAAACGGTAGAAGATAGAAAGAGAAGCAACATTGCAGCGGTGATTTAAAGATTGAAAGACAGTCAGTCCGAGGGGGGGAGTTGAGAGACGAAAAGCTTTTGATCAACTCTGTTTAAAATTCCTCCTCTCTCTTCTCTCTTTTCTCTTTCCTCTCTCTCTTTTCTCTCCTTCTCTCTTCTCTCTCTCTCTCTTCTCTCTCCTTTTTAAAATTATTATATAATAATTTTATTTTATATATAATATATATTTATATATATAATATATATAACAAGTATTAGGAATATATGGATTTTAATTATTATATATTAATATATATTTATATTATTTTATAATATATATATAGATAATGTGATAAAAGATTAATAATATATTGGATATATAATGTTATAATAATATATAATATATATATAAAAAAAAATATTTATATATATATATAGAAGATAAAGATATAGATGAAAATAACGTATATCTATATCTATCTATCTATCATTATATATATATATTATTATATATATTTTATATAATATATAGGAAAGAGAGAAGAGAGAGGAGGGAAGAGAGAGGAGGAGAGAAAAGAAGAGAGAGAGAGAGAGATAAAGAAAAAAAAAAGGGAAAAAATAGATAATAAATAAAGGAATAATAAAATAAATAAATCCGAAGGTTAAAAAAAGGTAATCCCAGAAAGGAAAACAGTGTTTTTGAACTTTGAGGAATGCAAATAAAGTTTTGTTGATAATTTGAGGCAATGAAAAAAAACAGTTTTGTTGAATTTTGAGGCAATGCAAATAACAGTTTTTTGATACTTTGGGCAATGCAAATAACATTTTTGTTAACTTGAGGCAATGCAAATAACATTTTTTTGATATTTTTGGGGCAATGCAAAAAACAGTGTTGTTGATACTTTGAGGCAATGCAAATAACAGTTTTGTTGATACTTTGAGGCAATGCAAATAACAGTTTTGTTGATACTTTGAGGCAATGCAAATAACAGTTTTGTTGATACTTTGAGGCAATGCAAATAACAGTTTTGTTGATACTTTGAGGCAATGCAAATAACAGTTTTGTTGATACTTTGAGGCAATGCAAATAAAAGCAAGATTAAAAACAGGGCCTTTCACACACCGGATTTCTTTATATTTAGCCTGTTTTTGTGTTTTTTTTCTTTTATTTTCGGGGGCGTGTGGCTTCGCGGTGTTAAAAGAAAATATGTATGACTAAAAATATAAAGAATATTGCGGTGACGAGCATCCATAGTTAGGCAGGGGAATTTTTATTTTCTATTTTTGCATTCGTTCGATCGGTGGAATTTTTTTGGCAATTGTTGATATTAGTATTTTTGTTTTATGTTTATGTTATGTGGTGATGTTTTGTGGTGAAGAGTGGTCGAGGGAAAGACTGGGAAGGTTATAATCCTCCTCCTCCTCCTCCTCCTCCTCCTCCTCCTCCTCCTCCTCCTCCTCCTCCTCCTCCTCCTGTTCCTCCTTATCACCACCACCACCGAACAGGCATCAGCATTTTAAATTTTCTCGGGAACAAGAAAATATTGGCTTGTTTATTTCCTTAGTGTTTTACGTCTGAAAACTGATCTTGAGAAGAGAGAAATATTTGATACTTGATAGTTTATTTGGCGGTGAAATAATATGTTCAAATCAATATACTCATATAAAGCCACGGTCCATTAAGCCAAGCTCTTTTATGGCCTCATGCTATGAAATTTTCGTTGTCTCTAGGGGGACAAAAGTGGACATTGAAAACATTGAATACTTCATGTTTCAAGTAAGATAAGTGATGAAAACAATAACCGCATGTTACTGGGAGTAGTAATAAAATAATAAAAAAAAAAGCGCAATAATGGTAAAATGAAAAAAAACAAATATATTATAGTAAAAAAAAAACAA
Organism: Chionoecetes opilio; assembly: GCA_016584305.1. Classification (NCBI taxonomy): domain Eukaryota; kingdom Metazoa; phylum Arthropoda; class Malacostraca; order Decapoda; family Majidae; genus Chionoecetes; species Chionoecetes opilio. Next base: position 93,846 of record JACEEZ010023990.1, read on the forward strand.
TAAAAACCAATAACGATGAAAAATGTGTAAAATAAAAATAAAGAAATAGCAATAATGGTAAAAAAGAAATAAGATAAATGATGATATAATAATAGGATAGAAATTAATCGAAAAACAAGTGAGAAAATTTTAATTATAATAAAATATGATAATAATAGTCATTATAACAAAAATATCATACGAATATCAAAAGAAAAATGATAAAAAATTTAAATTATAAAAAATGTTTAAGATAATAGTAATAAAGATACGATTGAAGAAATCTGTTTGTTTCAATAACAAAAACAGAATTATAGATTGAAAAAAAAAAAAAACCGAATAAATAATCAAAGTCAAGGGCAATAAATCCCCCCCATTTCCAAAACAGTCTAAAAAAGGAGAGAAGAGAGGGGGAAAGAGAGAGAGAGAGGAAAAAGGGGAAGAAGAAGAGAGGGAGAGAGAGAGAGAGAGGGGAGAGAGAGGAGAGAGCAGAGACAGACACAGACACTGACAACCAGAGATAGACAGATAGATAGACACAGAAACAATCAGACAAATCAACACAGAGACAGACAGATATACAGAAAGACAGACACAGAGACAGAAAAAAAATATAATAGAAAATATACGATGGAAAAACATTAAGATAAACACTCACCCATCATGCCGACAGGAAACTCTGGTGGCGCATCGGCGTTGCTCTGAATCACACTCTGCGTCACGACCACGGTATTTGGGCCCTGTAGGGGGGAGGAGAGGGTCAGGTTAGGTCAATAGCAGGGAGGAGAGGTCACGTTAGGTCAAATTAAGCCACACTACTACACAGAGACAGGCAGAAACAAAGAGACAGACAAAGAGACAGAGACGGAAACAGACAAGACAGATAGAGACAGAGACAAACAGACAGACAGACAGAGAGACATAAACAAACTGACAGGCAGAATGAGACAGAAACAGACAGACAACTTAAGCCAAACTACTGATACTTATTAACCTTAAATCATAGACACTACAAACTTAAAGGAAAAAGTAATGAAATAAGGTCGAAAAATATTTGTTCAGGGAAATATTTTTGAGGGTTAGTGAAGTGATTTTAAAATTATATTTTGTTCTGTTATGAATATTTATAGAAAAGATAATATATATAGTATAGTATATAAAAAATTACATCATATTTTCAAAATATTTAATTTAATAATACTATTAAAAAAGAGGAAAAAACTCTGATCTATAAAATCTGACTTGTATAAAAATATGGGTTTTTACGTCAACACAAAAATAAATGCACATGCTTAATACATATAAAAAAAGGAAAATAACATAATACATTTTTTTCTTAACTAAAACCAAACGCTACTTGATATTATGATGCATTTAAAGTAAAAAAAACAATATCTACACATAAAAAAGGAGAAAAAAAATTAAGCCAATATATTTTTTTTCAACTTAAACTTAATACCACTCAACATTATATTTTCATTTCAAGTAAAAATAATCAGAAAAAAATTGAGGTGACATAATACTTGTATGTATTTAGCAAACACATCACACCGCTTAACATTTTATTTCACTCAAAGTAAAAAAAAAAAAGTATTGCTATCTAAATTTCTAAAGCAAAAAGAAAATAAAGATTATAATAAATGTAAGTCGTGTGGCGGTATTCCCCCCCCCCCAAAAAAAAAAAATATAAAACTACACAGCATATTTTTTCATCACTAAAATTCAACACAATTTTAATTAAAAAAATATTAGTTTACTCTTTCTTATATTTTCATTTTGTTATGAAGTGTAGATTTATTTTTAACTTTAAATGCATTACAACGTCAAGACGTGGTGATGAAAAAAGACGTGGTTCAGAAAAAAATGGAGTATGTCATTTTCCTTTTTAATAAATCAGACTTAAGGCTAGTCATGGTGTGCCCGCGTACCTGTGAGGCCCTGGTGCTTGGCGGCCGTGATGGGGGCGGCCTCGGCGCGCGTGGAGTAGAGTAAGAGATGCGCGACTCGGGCCCACCCGGGGCGCCAGGTCCTTTTCGGGGTCACTCACCACCGTGCTGGTCTGGTGCCCTTGGGGGGGGGGATATTATTAAAACACTATTGCCACCCATAGTCCTTTCACATAGTACATTGCCATCTTTTCGTTTGCATCTCGTAAAATCTTTTTTGTCTTCATCTTTAGGCCCCCCTCAGACGCTGCCACTCAGCAGCGCTGCGCGTGGCGTGTTGGCAGCGCCCCAGCCGCTGCGCTGTGGGGGTGTTTGGGGCGCCTCAGCACGGGTGCGCTGTGGGGTGTTGGCAGCGCCTCAGCAGCGTGCGCTGTGGCGTGTTGGCAAAGGGTCAGCAGCGCTGCGCTGTGGGGTGTTGGCAGCGCCCAGCACCTGCGCGGTGGCGTTTGGGAGCACCTCAGCCGCTGCGTGGGCGTGTTGGCAGCGCCTCAGCAAACGCTGCGCTGTGGCTGGTTTGGGAGCGCCTAGCAGCGCTCGCTGTGGCGTGTTTGGGAGCGCCCAGCACGCTGGGGCTGTGGCGGTTGGGGAGCTCCCAGCGGGGCTGCGCTGTGGCGTGTGCAGGCCTCAGCACGCTGCGCTGTGGCGTGTTGGGAGCGCTCAGCAGCGCTGCGCTGTGGCGTGTGGGAGCCTTCACGCGCTTTCGTGGGCGTTTTGGCAGCGCCTCAGCAGCGCTGGCTGTGGCGTGTGGGAGTGCCTCAGCCCGCCGGGGGGGGGTGTGGCGTGCTGGCAGCCCTCAGCAGCGCTGCGCTGTGGCGTGCTGGGCGCCCCACAGGCTCGCTGTGGCGGCTGGCGGCCTCACAGCGCTCGGTGGGTGCGGCAGCGCCTCAGCAGCGCTGCGCTGTGGCGTGTCGGCAGCGCCTCAGCAGCGCTACTCACAAGCGTCGGTAGCGCTGCTGAAATCTTTTAAAAATAACTTTTCAATTTCATTGATGAAATCTTCTGTATTGAAAATTTCCCCCAGCAATTCCTTGTCCGACGCCATTCTCACTACATCCTGCACTGCAACCACCGCGTTGCCTGTCACGCCCAGACGGGCGGTGTTGGGGCAGGGAGTGTGGAATGGAGTGTGGCGTTAGCAGCGCTACAGTCGCGCCACGTACGCGCTGCTAAGATAGTGGCGCGGCGGCCGCTAAGTGTGAAAGCTACCATGGAAGGTATAGTGACGAGCAGCGCTATTTTTTGTGGTCGCCACCGGCGGCGAGGCCAACTACTCAAACCGTCTGCAGCGCGAGTTTTTCGTTGTCGTGGCTGCGTGTGAAAACCTCCATTTAAATAACTCCAGTCCTTACAAGCGGCAGGCTGCTGAGAAGCGCTGCTCAGTGGCCGGTCAGAAAGGGGCCTTAATCCGTTTTATTGATTCCTACACCTCCGCCTCCTCCCCTGAAAATTTAAAAAATCATCTTGACCTGACCCTTTGGGGGGGGAGCTCTGCGATAGGCCGCAGGGCCCCGGGTGAATGTTGTGACCCGCTATGAGGGGGGTCCCCCTGCGAAAATTAGGCCACGAGTACCCTGCACTGGACAGCAGGGCCCCGGCCCGGTGCTCGATGGAGGCGCGAGCTGCAGCTGCGGGCTGGACGTGCGCTGCGGGGCGGAGGTGCCGGGAGGAAGATGGCGCGTTTAAGGGGGGGGGGATGAAAGGGGGGAAAAATTGATGATGTGTAATGAAAAATGATGGGTGTTTGAGGGGGAGGAGGAAAAACGGTGGGGGAAAGGGTGTTTTTTGAGAAAAGAGAGAGAGAAGGAGAAAAGGGTGATAGGAAAGTGGATGATGGAGAGAGGTAGAAGAGGGGGGAGGAAGATGGGGGGGATGGGGTGTCAGAGAGAGGAGAGAGGAAAGAATATGGGAAAATAGGGTGTGAGAAGAGAGAGAGAGAGAGGGGAAAAGAGAGAGAAGAGAGAGGAGAGAGAAGAGAGGAAAAGGGGAGAGGGGAGAGAGAGAGGAGAGAGAGAGGGGGAGAGAGAGAGAGAGGGTAGAAAATTTTTAGCATCGTTGATATTATTGAGTTTTGTGTTGCGAGCGAGTTTTCAATTGCACATTTATATTGCCAGGGTTTGGGTGGTTTTGTGTGTTTGTGTGATGTGTGGTAAGTGTGTGTGTTATGTGTGTTGTGTGTCTGTTTTTTTTGTGTTTGTATTATTTGGTGTTTGTATTGTGTGTGTTGTGTGTGTGTTTTTTTGGGGTGTTTGTGTGGTGTGTGTGGTGTGTGTTTGGTGTGTGTGTTTTTTTATAGGTAAAAATTTTGAATATCAAAAAAAGGAGAGAAAAGGGGGGGAAAGAGGGGAGATAAAGAGAGAAGGGAAGGGGAGAGAGAGAGAGAGGAGAGGGAGAGAGAGAGAGGAGAGAGAGAAGGGGAGGGGAGAGAAAAGGGGGAGAGAGACTCACATCCCCGCCCACAGGAATTTATAGATTGGTGAAAAGTTTTTTGAGTGATGAAAAAAGGGGGAAAAAAGAGAGGAGAGAGGGATGAGGGAGAGAAGAGTAAGAGGAAAAGGGAGAAGAGAGAGAGGGGAGAAGAGAGGAGAGAGAAGAAGAGAGAGAAGAAAAGAGAGAGAATGTTGAAGGAGGGGACGGAAAGATTTCTGTTTTCAAAGGGCATTAAGATTATTTTAGAAAATTAAATGATTGAAGCCTAAGTTATGTTAGGGTTTATTTCTCTCTCTCTCTCTCTCTCTCTCTCTCTTCTCTTCTCTCTCTCTCTCTCTCTCTCCTCTCTCTCTCTCTCTCTCTCTCCTCTCTCTCCCTGAGTCACAAGCAGAAAATTACCAAATTTGGCCCAAAACCGTGATAAAAATAATAATAATAAAAAAAAATATAATAATAATAAAATAAAAATGTTCCCCCCCGTCCTAAGGGCCGGGGCATTTAAAAGGGGAAGAAAAAAGGGGTTAGTACTTAATTAAAGGGTTTTTTTAAATTTTTTATTGATGCATTTATCTTTAATTTTTTATTTTTCCTAATCTTCCCAGTCTTTTATATATTGTTCTCATTTTTTCAAACTTTTCTGGTTTCTTATTGACGTTTTGTCCTTTTTATATATATTTTGTATTAGTACAGGTGTTATATTAAGTCTATAGTACGTATATTTATCTTTGTTGTATTTATCTATTTCATATAATTTTATCCTAATCTTCCGTTTCTCATATTTTTTCTCTCTATTTAGCAGCATTTTAGTTTACATTGTATTATCTCTGCCTTTTTTTTCCATCTTTCATTTTTTGATCCATGGAATTCACGTTTTTCAGCGCATCTGTCTCTCTCTCTCTCTCCTCTCTCTCTCTCTCTCTCCTCTCTCTCTCTCTCTCTCTCTCTCTCTCTCTCTGACGTCACAAGCAAGAAAATGACTCGATTGGACTCAAAATCTTGTTAGTAGTTAATTATCTTCATGCCGGTATTTGATTATTAATGAAATATTTTCTGCATTCTGGTGGTTGGAAAAAGTAGGTAAAATATTAACTTTTATTTAATACTTTATTTTTACTTCGTTGTATTTTTTTCGTGTTGTATTTTTATTGTCGTATTTTTTCAGTTTCTTGTTTGATGTGTTGATTGTTTTTTATTTTGTTTTATTTGTTTTTTTCTGAATTATGTTTATGTCAGTATTTTTTTTATTACGTTTAATCCAAATTTTCGTTAGTTTTGTAATTTTCCTTTTTTTCTTTCCTGCCTCCTCCTCCTCCTCCTCCTCCTCCTCCTCCTCACTTCCCTCCTCCTCCTCCTCCTCCTCCATCTCTTACTCCTCCTCTTCCTCCTCCTCTTCAACCTCCTCCTCCTCCTCCTCCTCCTCCTCCTCCTCTCCTCCTCCTCCTCCTCCTCCTCCTCCTCCTCCTCCTCATAACTTCTTAGTAAATGATAATAAGAGTATGGCGTCCGTACTCAGTGATTACTTTAATGCGGTTTTTATTAAAGAAGACGAAGCCCCATTACCAGAACCAGTAAACATGTTTGCGAGATTGAGAGATAACAGTAGACGAAATATCAAAGTATTTGCAGAAACTTGACCCAGCAAAATCCGTGGGGGTTGACGAAATCTCGCCGAGATTACTTCGCGAATGTCACAGTCAACTTTCGCTCCCATTAAAGACTATTTTCAATAAATCGCTAATGGACAAAAATGTTCCTAGTATGTGGAAATTTGCTAATGTTACACCGATATTCAAGAAAGGGAGTAAGAGCCTCGCAAGTAATTACCGTCAAATTAGTCTAACGTCTGTAATTGTTAAACTATTTGAGAAATATTGCGGGATAAAATAGTGTCTTTTCTCGATGAAAATAACTCAATATTAAACTCCCAGCATGGATTTCGAAATAAGAGATCCTGCTTAACAAACCTACTCGATTTTTTTAATGTCATGTATTCAAACTGGGACGCTAAGATTCCCTCGAATATAATATACCTTGATTTTCAGAAAGCCTTCGATACAGTTTCCATAAGCGACTTTGACCAAGCTAAGGGCACATGGCTTAGGAGAGCGATTATGTTCATGAGCTGCGAGGGGTTTTCCCAAATCGTAAACAAGGGGAAATTTAATAAAGGGGAGGCTTTGGGACGGGTTAGATGTACTAGGGGGGGGCCTCAGGGCTCGGTCTTGGACCCCACTTTTTTTCGATTAATAAAACCGACGGGGATGGGGGATTTGTCCCAAAAATATAAAAAATTTCCCCCCGTTTGACCCCAAAATTTTAGGGGGTAAACATATACTGGGAGGAAACTCCCAAACCCCAAAAAACTTTGATCTCGAAAAAAAAAAAACTACAGATTGGGGTGATAAAGGCTATTAAAATTAATTCCGAAAAATGTAAAGTAATGTAATGGGCAACGAAAAACCTCAAAATAAAAACTATAAAATCCCAAAAAAAAAATGTTAACTGAAGTACGGGCAGGAAAAGGATTTAGGTTCAAATTGTAATGATTTTAAAAACCCAGTACGCAATGCCTAGCTGCCAGAAAAAGGCGAAAGATGTTGGGTTTCATTAAACGAAATTTTGGGAACAAAAAAACTCCGAAAAAAAGGGACACGGATTTACAGTGTTTTCCCGGGTTTTTGGTTGGGCCCCCATTTAGAAATCCCGTTAAATTCGGGTTTCCCCTTGGTTCGTAAAATCAACCCCAAATTTGGAATCAGTTCAAAAAAAAGAGAAACCCCAAAAAAAATTTCCCTTTCCTCTGCAAAATTTCATCTATGAAGAGAAAATGCGGAATCTTAATTGTTTTCCCAAAAGGATCGTAGAATCCGTGGGGACTTGATAAAAACCTTTTAAGACCCAAAAAAGGGATTTGAGTCATTAATAAGAGAACCTTTTCGAGCTTTCTCCTCAAGTGCCAACAAAAAAAATAAGGGTTTTTTAAATGAACGGTCAACGTTGCATCATTTTATCTCCGAAAAAAAATTATTTCAATGTTAAATTTTGGGGAATCGTTTGTTTCAAATTAAAAACAAATTACCAGCAAATGTTGTCGATGCTGTCTTTTTTAAAAACAGATTTTGATGCGCACTTTTAAAGAAAAAGGGGGTTATTGTATTGCCCTGCAAATTTTCAAATATGGGTCCCCCGGATCGATTAGTTTTATTGGATTTTTAGTTAGTATTTTCCTATCATTCTTCAAAAACGAAATTTTAAAATTTCCCTATCTTCTTTAGGGACATGGTATCTTTTTTCCCAACTGTTTTCTTACATGTTTTGATAGTTTTAGTATGTGTAAAAAAGATACCCTCGTTATGGACCCAAAAGGTCTCCTGGGTCTGTTATTCCTATGTATTCCTTCTCCCCCCCTCCCCTCCCCCTCCCCCCTCCTCCTTTCCCCCTCCTCCCTTTTCCCCCCTCCTCCCCCCTCCCCCCTCCTCCCCCTCCATTCTTTCCCTCCCCCCTCCCCCCTCCTCCCTTTCCCCCTCCTCCTCTTCTTCTCTTTCCCCCTCTTCCCCCTTTTCCTCTTCCCCCCCTTTCCCCCTCCCCCCTCCTCCTCCTCCTCCTCCTCCCCCTCCCCCTCCTCATTTCCCCCTCCTCCTCCTTTCCCCCCTCCTCCCTCCTCCTTTTTCCTCCTCCCCTCCTTCCCCCCTCCTCCCCTCTCTTCCCCCTCCTCCCCCCCTTTCCCCCTCCCCTCCTCCCCCTCCCCCCTTCTTCCCCCCTTCCTCTCCTCCCCCTCCTGCCTTTGCCAGTTAAAAAAAGGGAAAATGATGTTGGGGTTTTTAAACGTAAATTCTATTTCTTCTTCTATCATCTATAATAATAAAAAAGCGAAAGTGTGTCGTCTGTCTGTCTGTCTGCTGTCGGTTTTGTCTGTCTGTTGTCTGGGCTGTTGTCTGTCCGTCTGTGTGTGGTGTGTGTGTGGTATAGGGTTTCCCCCCCCCGTGGCGCAATCACCTCAATGGCACATTTTTTGGGAAACCGGGGTTTACCAGGGGAAGGTCATTTAAACCCACTTATGAGGGGGGGGGGGTTTTTAATCCCCAACACCTTTTTTTTTTTTTTTTTTTTTGGGAGCCTATTAGCATAATTTTGAAAAAAAAAGTGGGTTGCGAGAATTGAGGAAACCTTGATGAGGGTTTGGGGGTAATGGGGTTTAGTGAATGGGGGGGGGATGGGTAATGGGGGTTTGGGGTGGGTGGGTGAGTGAATGGGTGGGGGGTGATGGGTTGGGGGGGGATGGGGATGGGGGAGGGGAAAAGGGGGGGGGTGATGGGAATGGTAAATATAAGCGAAAGGTGTTGTCTGTTGTTGTCTGTGTGGGTGTGTGTGTGTGTGTGTGTGGGGTGTGTGTGTGCTGGGATAGGTTCCCCCCCCCGTGGCGCAATCACCTTTATATGGCCCCATTTTTGGAACCCGGGGTTTAACCCGGGGAAGGTTTTAAGCCCAATTATGAGATGATCCGATCACTTTTTTTTTTTTTTGCAGCCTATTAGCGTAATTTTTAAAAAAAAGTGGGTTGCGAGAATTGGGAAAAACCTTTTATGTAGGGTAATGGGTGAGTGAATGGGTGGGGGGGTGATGGGTAATGGGTGTGGGGTGATGGGGTGAAGTGAATGGGTGGGGGGGAGGGTTGGGGGTGATGGGTGATGGGTGGGGGGAATAGAGGGGGGTGAATGGGTAATGGTAAAATAAGCGAAAGTGTTTGTCTGTCTGTCTGGTGGTTTTGTGTGGTTGTGTGTGTTTTGGGGGGGTGTGTGCGTTGGTATTTGGTTCCGCCCCCCCCTGGCGCCCAAACAAAATCATATGGCAATTTTGGAACCGGGTTGACCAGGGGAAGGTTTTTTAAACCCAATTAGGAGATGAAACCGATAACTTTTTTTTTTTTTAGCAAAACCATTTGCGTAATTGTGAAAAAAAATTTGGGGTTTCGAGAATTGAGGAAACCCTTGGGTGTAGAGTGATGGGGAATGGGTGGGGTGAATGGGTGGGGGGTGATGGGGGGGTGGGTGGTGAATGGGTGGGGGGGGTGATGGGTGATGGGTGAGGGAATAGGTGGGGGGTGATGGGTAATGGGTGAGTGAATGGGGGTTTTGGTGATGGGTAATGGGTGAGTGAATGGGTGGGGGGTGAGGGTAATTTTTTGGTTTAAGTTTTAATGGGTGGGGGGGGGGGGATGGGTAAGGGGGGAGTGAATGGGGGGGGGGGGAAATACATAAATTTTTAAAATCCCCTGATTTTAGGAAAGTTTGAAAGGGGGTATCCCGGAGAGTTTAGTGTTTTGGGGGGCCGAAAGGCCCCAACCCAAAAACAAAATGGTGGGCCAAGGCCCCACCACCAAAAGCCCTCCCCAAGGGGTAGCCAAAAAAAATCCCCCGGAGGGCGGTTTGCGGCTAGTAATAATATAAACGAAAGTGTTTTTCTTTTCTGTCGTGTGTGTGTGTGTGTGGTATAGGTTTCCCCCCCCCGTGGCGCAAAAAAACCTCATATTTGGGACATTTTTGGAATCAGGTTTACCAGGGGAAAGGTCATAAGCCCACTTATGAGATGATCCGATCACTTTTTTTTTTTTTTTTTTTTTTTAGCAGCCTATTAGCGAGAATTGTGAAAACAAAAGTAGGTTGCGAGGATTGAGGAAACCTTGATGTAGGGTGATGGGTAATGGGTGAGTGAATGGGTGGGGTGATGGGTAATGGGTGTGGGGTGATGGGTGAGTGAATGGGTGGGGGTGTGATGGGTTGGGGGTGATGGGTGATGGGTGAGGGAATAGGTGGGGGGTGATGGGTAATCTATAATAATATAAGCAAAAGTGTGTCTCTCTCTGTCTGTCTGTCTGTCTGTGTGTGTGTGTGGTGTGTGTGTGTGTGTGCGGTGTGCGTGTGTCTGGTATAGGTTCCGCCCCCCGTGGCGCAATCAACTCATATGGCACATTTTTGGAATCGGGTTGACCAGGGGAAGGTTTTAAGCCATTTATGAGTTGATCCGATCTTTTTTTTTTTTTTTTTTTTTTTAGCAGCCTATTAGCGATAATTGTGAAAAAAAAGTGGGTTGCGAGAATTGAGGAACCTTGATGTAGGGTGATGGGTAATGGGTGAGTGAATGGGTGGGGTGATGGGTAATGGGTGTGGGTGATGGGTGAGTGAATGGGTGGGGGTGATGGGTGATGGGTGAGGAATAGGTGGGGGTGATGGGTAATCTATATTAATAAAAGCGAAAGTGTGTCTGTCTGTGTGTGTGTGTGGTGTGTGGTGTGTTGTGGTATAGGTTTCCGCCCCCCGTGGCGCAAACACCTCATATGGCACATTTTTAGAATCAGGTTGACCAGGGAAGGTCATAAGCCCACTTATGAGATGATCCGATCACATTTTTTTTTTTTTTTTTTTTTTTAGCAGCCTATTAGCGAGAATTGTGAAAACAAAAGTAGGTTGCGAGAATTGAGGAAGCCTTGATGTAGGGTGATGGGTAATGGGTGAGTGAATGGGTGGGTGATGGGTAATGGGTGTGTGGGGTGATGGTGTGAGTGAATGGGTGGGGGGTGATGGGTGATGGGTGAGGGAATAGGTGGGGGGGTGATGGGTAATCTATAATAATATAAGCAAAGTGTGTCTCTCTGTCTGTCTGTCTGTCTGTGTTGTGTGTGTGTGTGTGTGTGTTGTGTGTGTGTGTGTGTGTGTTGTGTGTGTGTGTGCGTGTGTCTGGTATAGGTTCCGCCCCCCGTGGCGCAATCAACTCATATGGCGCATTTTTGGAACCGGTTGACCAGGGGAAGGTTTTAAGCCCCAATTATGAGATGATCCGATCTTTTTTTTTTTTTTTTTTTTTTTTTTTAGCAGCCTATTAGCGATAATTGTGAAAAAAAAAAGTGGGTTGCGAGAATTGAGGAAACCTTGATGTAGGGTGATGGTAATGGGTGAGTGAATGGGTGGGGTGATGGGTAATGGGTGTGGGGTGATGGGTGAGTGAATGGGTGGGGGGTGATGGGTTGGGGGTGATGGGTGATGGGTGAGGAATAGGTGGGGGTGATGGGTAATGGTAAATATAAGCGAAAGTGTGTCTGTCTGTGTGTTGTGTGTGTGTGTGTGTCTGGTATAGGTTCCGCCCCCCGTGGCGCAATCACCTCATATGGCACATTTTTGGAACCGGGTTGACCAGGGGAAGGTTTTAAGCCCAATTATGAGATGATCCGATCACTTTTTTTTTTTTTTTTAGCAGCATGTTTAGCGATAATTGTGAAAAAAAAAGTGGGTTGCGAGAATTGAGGAAACCTTGATGTAGGGTGATGGGTAATGGGTGAGTGAATGGGTGGGGTGATGGGTAATGGGTGTGGGGTGATGGGGTGAGTGAATGGGTGGGGGGTGATGGGTCGGGGATGATGGGTGATGGGTGAGAGAATAGGTGGGGGGTGATGGGTAATGGGTGAGTGATGGGTGGGGGTGTGATGGGTAATGGGTGAGTGAATGGGTGGGGGGTGATGGGTAATGGGTGAGTGAATGGGTGGGGGGAATACATACATTTCTACATCCGTGATTTCAGGAAAGTTAGAAGGGGCTATCTGGAGAGTCCGTGTTTGGTGGGCCTTCGGCCCACCAAACACAGGTGGTGGGCCAAAGGCCCACCACTAATAGCCCTCCGCAGGAGCTAGCCAAAAAGTCCGCCCGGAGGGCAGCTTTGCGGCTAGTATCTATAATAATATAAGCGAAAGTGTGTCTGTCTGTCTGTCTGTCTGTCTGTCTGTCTCTCTGTCTGTCTGTGTGTGTGTGTGGTATAGGTTCCGCCCCCCGTGGCGCAAACACCTCATATGGCACATTTTTTAAATCAGGTTGACCAGGGGAAGGTCATAAGCCCACTTATGAGATGATCCGATCACTTTTTTTTTTTTTTTTAGCAGCCTATTAGCGAAATTGTTAAAACAAAAGTGGGTTTGCGAGAATTGAGGAAACCTTGATGTAGGGTGATGGGTAATGGGTGTGGGGTGATGGGTGAGTGAATGGGTAGGGGGTGATGGGGGATGGGTTGAGGGAATAGGTGGGGGGTGATGGGTAATGGGTGAGTGAATGGGTGTGTGGTGATGGGTAATGGGTGAGTGAATGGGTGGGGGGTGTGGTAATGGGTGAGTGAATGGGTGGGGGGTGATGGGTAATGGGTGAGTGAATGGGTGGGGGTGATGGGTAATGGGTGAGTGAATGGGTGGGGGTGATGGGTAATGGGTGAGTGGAATGGGTGGGGGGTGATGGGTAATGGGTGAGTGAATGGGTGGGGGGTGATGGGTAATGGGTGAGTGAATGGGTGGGGGGAATACATACATTTTTACATCCATGATTTCAGGAAAGTTAAAAGGGGCTATCTGGAGAGTCCATATTTTTGTGGGCGAAGGCCACCAAACACAGGTGGTGGGCCGAAGGCCCACCAATAGCCCTCCGCAGGAGCTAGCCAAAAAGTCCGCCCGGAGGGCGGCTTTGCGGCTAGTTGAACATAAAACTCCGAAAGTAATGACACAATTATACACGTCCTTGGTTAGGCCGCACTTGGAATATGCCGTTCAATTCTGGTCGCCCTGTTTCGTAAAAGATCAAGCCAAATTGGAATCAGTGCAAAGAAGAGCAACCAAACAAATTCCATCTCTGCGAAATTCATCTTATGAAGAGAGACTGCGGAAACTTAATATGTTTTCCTTAAAGGATCGTAGAATCCGTGGGGACTTGATAGAAACCTTTAAGATCCTAAAAGGTTTTGATGTCATTAATCAAGAGAACCTATTCGAGCTTTCAACTCAAGTGACAACAAGAAATAATGGTTTTAAACTAAACGGTCAACGTTGCATCACCGATCTCCGTAAAAATTATTTCAATGTTAGAGTCGTTGATCGATGGAACAAGTTACTAGCAAATGTTGTCGGAGCCAACACAATGACTACATTCAAAAACAGACTTGACGCGCACTGTAAAGTAAATGGGTATTGATAGTGCGAATTCGTATCTAGTCCCCCGTATCGATTAGTTGTAGTGGTAGTGGTAGTTGTAGTTAGTATTTTTCATATCCTATCATTCTGCACTATGAAACTTCCATGTTCTTATCCTCTTTAGGGACATGGTATAATTTTCCAACTGTTTTCTTACAAGTAGTTGATAGTTAGTAGTATGTAGTTCAGCAGATACCCTCGCTATGGACCAATAGGTCTCCTTGTGTCTGTTATTCCTATGTAATCCTATGTAATCCTCCTCCTCCTCCTCCTCCTCCTCCTCCTCCTCCTCCTCCTCCTCCTCCTCCTCCTTATCATCATCATCATCAGCGTTGCTTTTTTTTCTCCTTGCTATCTTTCCGCTCATTAAGGGAGTGCTACGGATTTTCAAGAGTAACGATAAAAACTAACTTACCAATTTCTCTGTGAAGATGTGTATACTTTCCCTATCCAATGACCTAACTTTCCCCCCAAATTTCATGTCTTTATGTCTTATAGTTTTTGTGTGGTGAATTTTTTTATGTGTGAAAAAGTGAAAATTTTCACGATTTTCAAAAAAAAAAAAAAAAAATATATTGCTCACACATTCAACTTCTAGCATGGAAATGAAAGGTTTGAGTCAGGACAACACTTTCCGTATTGAAGATTTTACAATTATCTTCTATCTTTTTTTTAAATTATTTTTTTACTGATAAGATTGTAAAAAAATGGCAAAACACGGCAAAATACAGGTTTGAAAAAATATACAGGAGTTATGGTTAACAATATTTTATTTTTGCAATACGGATATTCATGGCACACCTTTTCTCTTCAAAATAAACAAACAGAAATAAATAGCATAGAAATGGTGGAGATTTTAGCTCCGAAAGAACAAAAACTTAAACTTTCCAGGAGGGGCGATTTAAAGTTTCGCGAGGCCATTTTAAAAGGCACCGGCCTTATATTCGTCCCCTTCACCCTCTAGTTTCTTTTTTTTGTTCTTCAAACGATTCCTTTCACGAATTTGGTCGATTCTTTTCATGTAAGACTCCTGCAGCCATGTGAAGGGTTCCCCAAACTCGGCACCATAAACCCCCCTGTACCCAACATTGTAGTCGAGCACTGCTTGTGCCACTGCAAAGTCTAGAATGTTTTTATTAGCATTTTTGTACTTGGAGCAAAATCTCCAAATACGAGAGTGTAATGTTTCATTTGGGTTTTGCGTTTTACCTAACAAACATGCTTTCAATAATTTGTCTGTAGTTAGCCTCTTATATTCAGGCCACACTTTTTGGCGCATTTCTGACGGCAATACAAAGTGTACTCTCATAGTTTTGTGTGATGGGGGAGTCTTCTTATTTGCGATGGCACTTTGGTAGAAGCAGTAGCTCTCGGTAGACTTGGGGCACAGTTGGTGTTGAGGGTTTTCATCACTTGATGAGCAATGAAGGAATGAGGCATAAATGTCATTCCTCATGTCCTTCACGCTCCCTCCCACATGACGTCTGATTGCCGCACTGTAGTATTTTTGCAATTTTCCTATCACAAAATCAGTCAGTTTTCCTTTCCCTCCCATCACTTTCAACCTTCTTGTTTTTCCTGTTTTTGTCTTTGTCTCGGTTACCACTTGTTCCCTCACTTTTTCTCAACGCTGTTCCTAATCTTTTCCCAACATGATTTATGCACTCCCCTTTTTCTATACTAACACCCTTATAGGGGCCTTTATTATTGTTCAATGCACATAGAGCGTTATAGGCAAACTGTCACCGTCGGAAATAAACACTGTGTATCGTAGGTTGTAGGTCAAGCTTCTCCCAAACAACTTCAGTGCCGCAGCTGTCTCCATGCCACCAGAACTCCCGTCGTAGTTTTTCTGGCATTCTTGTTTGTGTCCTTTCTTCCACTCTTCCATATCCTTCTTACTAATTTTGGTATTCTCCTTCTTTGTGCACTTTTCACAGAACTTGCTGACAGTTTCGAAATCAATTACACAACCTGTGTGTGCCTCGACTACTGCCCCACAGCAAGTTTACTCGTGTGGCCTCGTTTTTGCCAACTCCCATCGTATATGACCTTTATATTATAAATACCGTCTTGATCTGGTGTGTAGTGTCTTTTCACAGCATCCCTGGTCTTTTCCATCACCTCTTTTGCCTTCTGTTCGTCTTTTGTAGAATATGCCTCTGCGTGTCCTGGTACTTGGCATATAACGGGGTCATACTCATGTTGCTGATGAGTTTGTTGTAGGAAGTGAACCCTAATCCCAAATTCCATGGTTGAGTACACCAACGTGTTCGTAATTGGGGTGTCATCAAACCCTTTCCGTCGCCACATTCGTTCCCGCAGTCCTCACATTTCAGGTGGAGTTTAAAATCCAAGGATTTGTTTACAAACTGGACCTTTAACTTTGCCCATAACATTGGCTGCACGCAACGTTGGTGAAAAGTTCTCGTAGGTAGCTTTGCTTCAATATGATGTTCTCATCATTGATGGGAACAATGTCTGCAGCTGTTTTTTTCCCACCTCCAACTTCCTTTTCTTGGCAGATGAAAGTGAGCAGTGGTGTTGTGGGAGGTACAAGGTGTGGCAGGTGTGGCTGGCTGTGCGTTGCTGGTGGACGCTGTAGGCTGCTCCCTCTCCCTCTCCTTTTTTCTCTCTTCCTGCTTCCTTTCTTTGCTTCTACAGCTTTCTTTATGTTCTTTATGTTCTGTAGTTTAGATCTCGTCACTCTTCCCATGTTTTAACAAGTGTAGGGGCAACAATAAGGGCAAACAATGGGTCAAGGTCGAAGGTGGCAGGGAGAAACGTCCTTCCACCTTGACTCTATGAAGGCACTGAGCGTGTGAGAGGGTGGCTTGGTGTATATGAGCGCGTGGACACGATGCCAGACACCTCCAGAACCATATTACCCGCAAAACAAAATCAATTCTATCAAAATTTTGAGTACAGTAACCATTCAAAAATAGTTTTTGACGCATCAAGGGTTGCCAGATGTTGCAATTATTATATTTATTTTATTATATATAAAAAAATTGAAACGTGATACAGCCACAAAACTTTGTGGAAGTGTAGTTATCGTACTTTGGCACCTTTTGGCATCAAAACATGAAATTTGGTAATGTACGATGAATTTCGTCATTTTCACCATGGTCACTCCCTTAACTCTTCATTAATTTTCTTTTGCTTTTAATACGCCTTTAATTTCTCTCCTCTCCTCTCTCTCTCTTCTTCTCTCTCTCTCTCTCTCTCTCTCTCTCTCTCTCTCTCTCTCTCTCTCTCTCTCTCTCTCTCTCTCTCTCTCTCTCTCTCTCTCTCTCTCTCTCTCTCTCTCCTGGTCTCTATTATCTCCCTGCCTACCCTTTCTTTCTCTATCTTGCTGTCTCGCATAGTCATCACTACTCCTCTCTCTTGTCTTCATTGTCTTCCCTTGTTCATAATTCGTCTCTCAGCTTCACATGAATGCCAGTCAATCATTTATTGTCACAGAAGACTACAGGATGACAACACTTGACAGCGACCTGACTGCCAAGCCTACCAAGGACACTCTTTCCTTCCTTCCCTTCCTTCCTCTCCTCCTTCCTCCCTCTCCTCATTCTTTCCTACTTCTTCTCTTCTTTCCTTCCTTCCTTCCCTCTGTCTCTTCCTTCGTTGAACTGTTATCACACACACACACACACACACACACACACACACACACACACACACACACACACACACACACACACACACACACACAGAGCTCAGGCAAAGATCATGGCAAAAATGATGACTACAATGAATTACTAACTAAACTTCTAATGGATAACTACTGATAGTCACATTACAGGCTGTATAGAGTTGTTTGTATACTACTGATAGTCACATTACAGGCTGTATAGAGTTGTTTGTATACTACTGATAGTCACATTACAGGCTGTATAGAGTTGTTTGTATACTACTGATAGTCACATTACAGGCTGTATAGAGTTGTTTGTATACTACATAACTGAGTTTTACATGTACACATTACAGGCTGTATGA
>JACEEZ010023990.1:111978-130559 GCA_016584305.1 Chionoecetes opilio
TGTGTGTGTGTGTGTGGTGTGTGTGTGAGAGCGCTTTAATTTCTTCAGTTAATATTCTTATTAACGGTCATTTATCGCTATATAATTTCTTTCATGTATTTCTATTCTATTCTTACGTTGCTAATATATTTTCTCTTAATTAGTATTTTATTTTCCATCTCATCATCGCTCTGTGTCCTTTTTTTCCCTGTGCTTTTTTGATCCATTAAAATAACGTCTTTCAGCACGTCTTTCATCCCTTCACTAATCATCATTGTATTTTTTCTTCAATCTGATTATGCATATCATTAATTTGTGTTCCTTTTTGCCTTGATACATTGCACAGTCTCTTTCTTGCCTTACTTTGTGTCTTTTATTATTTATTATTTTTTATTATTGTTCTCTTCATCTCTCTATTTGTCCTTTTTTCCCTCATTGCAATGATCCCTTTCCTCCATGTCCTCTCTTTATCCCTCATGCTTCTTCTCCTTGCTACTTTTCTTCTTCCTATTTCACAAACTCCCTCTTCTTCACTTCTCTCTCTTTTCTCCCTCCCTTTCATTTACTGTAATTAACCCTTTCTGCCATTACTCTCCTGCCAGGTCTTTGCAATCGTCTTCTCATTCATAAATTCCACGAAGATTTCAACTCGTCGGCGGAAAAAAAGTCAAGCATAGTCATTCTACTTCATTAGCTTTTTTTTCTTCAATTCGTCAGCTTCTACCCATAGTACTTTATTCTGTTTTGCCTTTTAAGATGAAGAGTTTATGTCGTTATAAGCTCAGTACAGCAATGCCTCGGTTGTAACAAGCAAAAGGCTGTGTATAGTAACTCACCCATTGTTTACCTGCGCGGGTTGAATTAATAACTAAAAGCGATACTCAAATAAACAACGCAAAAAAAAAATAATCGGAAGTGAAGAAAAAGAAGCCAGTGTCAATGTGCACGCGTTGAATTAATAACCACAAGTGAGCGTCTACTGAAGCAACGCGTACAAAAAGAACGAGTCAAACTTTTGTGTATAATGACTTTTTATAGTAACGTTTTTTTGTTGTTGACAACTTCCAACCAGACATTTTTATTTTTTTATTTGAAGGTGAAGAGTTGACGTAATTTTAAGCTCAGTGAAGCAACGGTTGTTAAGAAGAAAGCAATGCCACGGTTGTTAACAAGAAAAATCCCGGGCAAGCTACCACGTTGTTAAACAAGAAAGCAATGCCACGGTTGTTAACAAGAAAGCAATGCCCTGGTTGTAACAAAAGCAAGCCAGGTTGTTTTAAAAAGAAAACAATGCCACGGTTGTTACAAGAAAGCAATTTCCGGTTGTTAACAAGAAGCAATGCCACGGTTGTTAACAAGAAAGCAATACCACGGTTGTTAACAAGAAAGCAATGCCACGGTTGTTAAACAAGAAAGCAATCCACGGTTGTTTAACAAGAAAGCATGCCACGGTTGTTAACAAGAAAGCAATACCACGGTTGTTAACAAGAAAGCAATGCCACGGTTGTTAACAAGAAAGCAATGCCACGGTTGTTAACAAGAAAGCAATACCACGGTTGTTAACAAGAAAGCAATGCCACGGTTGTTAACAAGAAAGCAATGCCACGGTTGTTAACAAGAAAGCAATACCACGGTTGTTAACAAGAAAGCAATGCCACGGTTGTTAACAAGAAAGCAATGCCACGGTTGTTAACAAGAAAGCAATCCACGGTTGTTAACAAGAAAGCAATGACCACGGTTGTTAACAAGAAAGCAATAGCCACGGTTGTTACAAGAAAGCAATCCACGGTTGTTAACAAGAAAGCAATGCCACGGTTGTTAACAAGAAAGCAATACCACGGTTGTTAACAAGAAAGCAATGCCACGGTTGTTAACAAGAAAGCAATGCCACGGTTGTTAACAAGAAAGCAATGCCACGGTTGTTAACAAGAAAGCAATGCCACGGTTGTTAACAAGAAAGCAATACCACGGTTGTTAACAAGAAAGCAATGCCACGGTTGTTAACAAGAAAGCAATACCACGGTTGTTAACAAGAAAGCAATGCCACGGTTGTTAACAAGAAAGCAATGCCACGGTTGTTAACAAGAAAGCAATACCACGGTTGTTAACAAGAAAGCAATGCCACGGTTGTTAACAAGAAAGCAATGCCACGGTTGTTAACAAGAAAGCAATGCCACGGTTGTTAACAAGAAAGCAATACCACGGTTGTTAACAAGAAAGCAATGCCACGGTTGTTAACAAGAAAGCAATGCCACGGTTGTTAACAAGAAAGCATCCAAGGTGTTACAAAAGCAATCACGGTTGTTAACAAGAAAGCAATGCCACGGTTTTAACAAGAAAGCAATGCCACGGTTGTTAAAGAAAGCAATGACCACGGTTGTTAACAAGAAAGCAATCCACGGTTGTTAACAAGAAAGCAATGCCACGGTTGTTAACAAGAAAGCAATGCCACGGTTGTTAACAAGAAAGCAATGCCACGGTTGTTAACAAGAAAGCAATGCCACGGTTGTTAACAAGAAAGCAATGCCACGGTTGTTAACAAGAAAGCAATGCCACGGTTGTTAACAAGTAAAAAAAGCCTGCATATTAAACTCAGCCTTTCCAGTCCAGTAAAGTTTCAGTAAAGCGTTCCAGTTAACACGTAAAAAAACAGTGTATGGCAACTCACCCTTTCCAGTCCAGAGT
This sequence comes from Chionoecetes opilio, assembly GCA_016584305.1. Classification (NCBI taxonomy): domain Eukaryota; kingdom Metazoa; phylum Arthropoda; class Malacostraca; order Decapoda; family Majidae; genus Chionoecetes; species Chionoecetes opilio. The sequence continues at coordinate 114,643 of JACEEZ010023990.1, forward strand.
TATCGGCGTTCCAGGCGATGACGGGGATGCCCAGGTAGCCCGCCAGCTGGAAGAAGTACTGGACCGAGGCGGTGGAGCGTCCGTAGGTCTCTGAGTTGAACAGGTACAGGATGGCAGACACGTTGTTGGGCAGAAAGTTGTCACAGAGAGTCTCCAGGATCTCTGTGGGGAAGACGAGACATGGTTTTGTTAAAAGAATACTAAATGACTATTACTATTTTCTTCTTTCTATATTGTTGTTTAGTTATCTCGTACGTGTATCAAATAGTGTTTTTCTTCTATTCGTGTTTAAGACAGAATAGAAGACGAAGAGAAGAGAGAAGGGAATAGAGAATAGGAGAAAGGATGGTTTTGTTTATATACATACAAATATAAATAATAGAATATATGTAGATTAATAAATAAATTAGGAATCTCTGTGGGAAAGACAAGAAGATATTGGCATTGAGAGAATAAGAAGAGAGTGAATTTAAGAGAGTTAATTAAGAGATATTTAAAGAGTTAAAAGAGAGAATAGAAATGTTTACCCTGGAATTTTATCTCTGCAAGTGTTGTTGTTTTTGTTTTATGATGTAAAGTTCCGTTTGAGAGAGAGAGAGAGAGAGAGAGAGAGAGAGAGAGAGAGAGAGAGAGAGAGAGAGAGAGAGAGAGAGATTTAGCAGTACGTACATTGGAACGCTATTACAATGAACTGAACTGTTATACTACTGATCTGTTTTGTTGGTGTTGACAAAATGAATAAAAAATACATAATAATGAACAAAGTAATAGATCGGAAGATATAGATCAACTAACGTGTAGATGCACAGATAGATAAGGAGATAGAGACGAAGATAGATAGGTACATAGATAGGAAAAGAAACAGAGGTAGATAGATAAACAGATAGACATACTGACATAGATAGATTGATAGATAGACAGACAGACAGGACTAGAAAGATAGATAAACTAACGTGTAGAAGCGCAAATAGATAAAAAGATAGACTAATAGATAGAGAGATAAATAGATAGGCAGTCCAAGAAACAGGTATGAAGTTAAACAGATAGACATACTAACAGGCATAGATAGATAGATAGACAGATAGACAGAACTAGATAGATGCATAGACAAAAATACACCTACAGAAAACACACACACACTTCCATACAATAAATCGCGTCACAACAAAGCCTGCCTAGTGTGCTTGCCAAGGCAGATCGCGTATCGAAACACGAACCACCCTCCTTCTGTGCACACCACCTGGACCTCGCCTCCTCCCCTGTCCCCCTCCCTCCCCCCTTCCTCTCCTCCCGCTCTCCCTCCTCCTTGCCCCTTTTTATTCTCCTTCCCTTTCCCTCTGCATTTCTTCCGCTGCCGTTTCCTCGACTGTTGCACCTTCTCGGGTTCATTGTCCTTCGGCTCGGCATTTTCTGTTTTTCTCTCTCTGTCGTTTTCCTCTATTTCCTCTTTTGCTAGTGGTTTCTATCTGCCATTCCTCTGCCCCGCCCCTCTTTTTCTTCCTTCCATTCTCTTCCTTGCTGTCGTCTTCCTCCATGCATTACTCGTGTTATTGTATCCATCTGTTGTTTTATTTTCGAAGTAAGGAATATAGGGATTTAAAGAAAAGAATTTGAAGGGTCAAGAATTATGATGTTAATAGCCTATACGAAGACATTATGGCTGTTTATTTTTTCTGTTATTATATTTTTGTTTATTTCTGTTTTATTTTATCTGTTTGTTTCTGTTTTCTTTGTGTTTATCTAATATCTGTTTTATTTTCTGTTATTATATTTTCTGTTTATTTAGCTGTTATTATCTTATTTCTGTTGATTTTTCTGTTGTTTTTCCTGTCTTATTCTGTGTCTATCTTATTTCTGTTTTTTTTCTGTTTTTCCTGTCTTATTTCTGTGTCTTCTTATTTCTGTTGTATATCTGATTATTTTTCTTTTCTTCCGTCGCAGAGGAGGTAGGCGTGGGTGATGTCAGACGTCCTGTGTGCCTAGTTCCCGATATCTGCGCCGCCTCAAGGGTAATGTCATTGGTCGTTCTATCATATCCCGACTGGCTTCTAGTTGTCTGCAGGACCAAACTATTGGTTCATTGTACCACTAAATGCTCTCTCTCTCTCGCTCTCTTTAGTTCTCTCTCTCTCTGTCTGTCTGGTCTCTCTCTCTCTCTCTCTCTCTCTTATCCTTCTCGTTCTCCTCGTCTCTCTCCTCTCTTCATGCTCTCTCCTCTTCGCTCCCCTTCTCTCGTCTCTACTCGCCTCTCGTTCTCCAGGGACAGTCATATGGGTTGTTCGCTCCACATAGAAAAAAAGTTAAACATTAGTGACGTATTAGTAATTAATTTAAATCGATTGGGTTTTTGGTTTAGTTAAAAGGATGTTGTTTTCATGAAACGTATTTTTGTCGTATAATAAGGAAAATATTAAAAATTTTGGAACATTTGGAATTCAATTTTTTGAAGAAACACTTTTGGAAGTTTTTTGATTGGAATATTTCGTTTCCTCTCAACTTTTTGTGTTTTCTAATAGTTATTCCCCTAAAAAGTGTTCCTTAACTGCTTGTGATTAAGATACTACTGCTAATTATTTGACTTATTGATTAAATGGCCCGCGTACATCTTATTAGTTACTGCATTCTATTTTGCATTATATTTTATATTTCTAACTTCCTACTACGACTTAGTAAATTTCTTTTTTTCCAACCATCCTCGTACTCTAAGGAAGAAGAAAGAGGAGATGAGGAGGAGGAGAGCTGAGTGAGGAGGAGGAGGGAAGGAGGGAGGAGGAGGAATGTTATAAACGGGAGCAAAAAATCGTGAGGGAAACAGTATGCTTGAAAATTTATGTAATAGATAGAGAGATATGAGTGAGATATAGAGAGTAGAGAGGGAGAGAGAGAGAGATAGAGAGAGAGAGAGAGAGAGATGAGATAGATAGAGAGAGAGAGAGGCAGTATTGGCATCTACAATGATCTACATAGTTGTCTCCGCCACAAATATTGGTTTATCAGGTTTTTGGGTTAAGTTGATCTGCCCAGTAAAAGACATAACAAAATTTTGACATTCCAGCGTCGCGCCAGATCGATAAAACAGCACTGTCCTTTCTACCCCCTTATCAACATAGAGTGAGAGGAGAGAGAAGAGAGAGAGAGAGACGTAGATAGAGATGAGAGAAGAGAGAGAGAGAGAGAGAGAGAGAGGTATACACACACTCACAAAGTTAGCAAGCGTCCTGTGATGTCGTATAGGTAGTCAGTCAGGCTTTCTCGTCCCCTTTCTTCCCTCCCCGTATCTCTGCCCTGCCTTCCCAACCTCCACCTTCTCTGCCAGCCCCTTCAAATACGTGTGGTGTGTTAATGTGTGTGTGTGTGTGTGTGTCGTATGTGTGTGTGGTGTGTGTGTGTGTGTGTAATGTGTTGTGTGTGTGTGGTGTGTTTGTGTGTGTTTGTTGTGTGTGTGTGTGTGGTGTGTGACTGTGTGTGTGTGTGTGTGTGGTGTGTTGGTGTCTGTGTGTGTGTGTGTGCATGTGGTGTTTGTGTGTGTGGTGTGTGCTGTGTGTGGCGTGTGTGTGTGTGTGTGGTGTGTGTTTTGTGTGTGGGTGTGTGTTGCCATGGTATGTGTGTGTGTGTGTGCATGTTTGTGTGTGTGTGTGTGTGTGGTGTGTGGTGTGCGTGTGTGGTGTGTGTGTGTGTGCTGTGTGTGTGTGTCTTGGTGTGTGTGTGTGTATTTGCATGTGTCGTGTGTGTGTGTATGTGTGTGTGTGTGTGTTCTGTGTGTGTTATGTGTGCATGTATGGTGTGTGTGTGTGTGTGTCTTGGTTGCGGTGTGTGTTGTGTGGTGTGTGTGTTGTGTGTGTGTGTGGTGTTTGTGGTGTGTGTTGTGTGCAGTATAGTGTGTGCGGTGTGTGCATGGTGTGTGTGTGTGTGTGTTTGGTGTGTGTGTGTGTGTGTGTTTGCCTGTGTGTGTATTCCGGTGTGTTGTGTGTATGTGCATGTGCGGTGTGTGTGTGTATGTGTGTGTGTGTGTGTGTCTAGTGTGTGTGTTTATGTTTGCGATGGTATGTGTGTGTGTGCTGTTTGTGTGTGTGCATGGTGTGTGTGGTTTGTTGTGTGTGTGGGGCCATCAGTAGTCCTTCCATTAACGTAAAACATATAAAATGGTTCCCGGCATTCATACATACTTAACTGACACCAGGCAACAGTAAGCGAAATAATAAGTAAGAAAAATTTACCAACAAAGTATTATAATGATTATTCCCGAGGCTTTGCAAATATAGTTTGTTTGCAATATATAAATTCTTTAATATATATTTTTTCTTCTCCGCCTTGCTATGACGATAACAATTCTGGTGGTGTCATTTTACCGCCGTATTTCTACCTCAAGGCTATACGCCGGTGAGACAACTGACTCCTTGTCCACGGGAACACAAAAGAAAAGGAAGTAAAGTAAATGAAGGAAAAAGAAACAGGACTCAACCTTGCTCCGTGTCACGAAACAAAGAAAAAAAGATAGAAAGGAAAAAGAAATAAAACAAAAATGAAAGGAAAAGAAAATGAACAAAAACAAAAATTAAATATCCCTAATGACACAGCAATAATCCTTTATGCTTTGTGAAATTAGCGAAAAAAATGTTAAACACTCGGAACAACAACGTAACTCTGGGCTAAAAGCGACAGTCCTTACCGATAGACTTACAGAAACCTGCTTTAATTCACCATAAGAACGCGTACATACTATCAACATTCCACACTAAAGAAAAACTTTATAAATATTGATGACTACCGAGATTAACGTACAATTCGCCAGGACAACTTTTTTGCTGTTTAAGACGGTGTGTGTCGTTAATACTACTTTCTACACTCGTCATGATTTCAGGAATTGAATGGCTATCTGGAGCAGTGTTGTCATTTTGTGTCTTCATCTGTGTCTAGTAAATGGCTATAAATGAAAAAATTACAAAAGTATCTACAAAGTTCTACCAACAGTCAGTCGCCATCTAGTGTTTATTTACTGATTGTCCCGTATCGCTGTCGTCGTTGCGGTTAGCACTAAAAAAAAATAGCGGTAGCGAAATTTAACCGTATATACTTTGCAGATACAAAGCCATAAAACAACGCTGCAACAGAGTAGATTGACAGTCTTATAAAACTACTGTGTATCATCTTCAGTGGCACAAAAAAATCAGTAGTGATGCTATTATTCGTAATATATGGCGCTTGGCGACATCACTGCAGGTGGCGACTTTACTGTTATCTACGGTAGATAAAAATAGTAAGAGAAAGAGTTTGGAAGAAAAAAACTGCACTAGAGACGCAAAATAGCCTTGGAAATCGTATTAAGTCAAAAGAGCCAACTATTTCTTACTAGCCGCAAAGCCACCCTCCGGGCGGACTTTTTGGCTAGCTCCTGCGGAGGGCTATTGGTGGGCCTTCGGCCCACCAAACACAGACTCTCCAGATAGCCCCTTTTAACTTTCATGAAATCATGGATGTAGAAATGTATATTAACGCCAACCCATTCACATCACCCCCAACCCATTCACTCACCCATTACCCATAACCCCCCCACCCATTCACTCACCCATTACCCATCACCCCCCACCCATTCACTCACCCATTACTCATCACCCCCCACCCATTCACTAACCCATTAGCCCATCACCCCCCACCCATTCACTCACCCATTACCCATCACCCCCCACCCATTCACTCACCCATTACCCATCACCCCCCACCCATTCACTCACCCTTAACCATCACCACACACCCATTCACTCACCCTTACCCATCACCCCCACCTATTCCCTCACCCATCACCCATCACCCCCAACCCATCACCCCCAACCCATCACCCACACTCATTCACTCACCCATCACCCCACACCCATTACCCATCACCCCACCCATTACTCTAGAAACACTCACCCATTACCCATCCATCACCCTACATCAAGGTTTCCTCAAATCTCGCAAGCCACTTTTTTTCCACAATTCTCGCTAATAGGCTGCTAAAAAAAAAAAAAAAAAAAAAAAAAAAAAGTGATCGGATCATCTCATAAGTGGGCTTAAAACCTTCCCCTGGTCGACCCGATTCCAAAACTGTGCCATATCAGGGGATTCCGCCACAGGGGGCTGCACCCAGAGCGGACAGACAGACACACACACACACACACACACACACACACACACACTTTCGCTTATATTATAATTATAGAAGATAGAAGATGTATCATTCACTTCTCGCCGTATTGGGAATTAAATCATGAGCTTGAAACTTCGTCAGCCTTCGAAGGAACATGCTAACTAAGTCTCCGTGGTAGTAGTAACAAAACCCTTCTTCTACCCTCCTCTCCGTATACACTTGGTAACTCTCCAAGCTAACAGGACGCGTAAGACCTAAGCCCTAACCACCCTTTTCGTAGTATAGATCGCCCCTGTGTGTGCAGTGTCAGGCGCAGGTGATGTGTCCTTAGGACTGATCAGGGACNCCCTTTTTTTTTGTTTGGATTTTTGTTTGATGGTTTTTAGTTTTGGGGGGGTTTTATTTGTTTTTTTTTTTTTCTGAATTATGTTGATGCCCAGTATTTTTTTTTTTTACGTTTTACCCAAAATTTTTTCGTAATTTTTGTATTTTCCTTTTTTTCTTTTCCTCCTCCCTCCTCCTCCTCCTCCTCCTCCTCCTCCTCCTCCTCCTCCTCCTCCTCCTCCTCCTCCTCCTCCCCTTCTTAGTCTTCCTCCTCTCCCTCCATCTCCCCCAATCTCTTCCTCCTCCTCCTCCTCCTCCTCCTCCTCCTCCTCCTCCTCCTCCTCCTCCTCCTTATCATCATCATCATCAGCGTTGCTTTTTTCTCCTTGTTATCTTTCCGCTCATTACCTCTTCATTAATTTGCTTTTGCTCCTTTTAATTCGCCTTTAATTCTCTCTCTCTCTCTCTCTCTCTCTCTTCTCTCTCTCTCTCTCTCTCTCTCTCTCTCTCATCTCCTCTCTCTCTCTCTCTCTCCTCTCTCTCCATCTCTTCTCTCCTCTCTCTCTCTCTCTCTCTCTCTCTCTCTCTCTCTCTCTCTCTCTCTCTCTCTCTCTCTCTCTCTCTCTCCCTGCCTACCCTTTCTTTCTCTATCTTGCTGTCTCGCATAGTCATCACTACTCCTCTCTCTTGTCTTCATTTTCTTCCCTTGTTCATAATTCGTCTCTCAGCTTCACATCAATGCCAGTCAATCATTTATTGTCACAGAAGACTACAGGATGACAACACGTGACAGCGACCTGACTGCCAAGACTACCAAGGACACTACCAAGGACACAGCAAAAGGCTGTGTATAGTAACTCACCCATTGCTTACCTGCGCGGGTTGAATTAATAACTAAAAGCGATATTCAAGTAACAACGCACAAAAATAATGGGAAGTGAAGAAAAAGAAGCCATTTGTCAATGTGCAGGGCGTTGAATTATAACCACAAGTGAGCATCTACTGAAGCAACGCGTACAAAAAGAACGAGCCCAAACTTTTGTGTATAATGACTTTTTATAGTAACTTTTTTTTTTGTTTTTGGGAAAACTTCCAACCAGACATTTTTTATTTTTTTTTTATTTGAAGGTGAAGAGTTGACGTATTTTAAGCTCAGTGAAGCACGGTTGTTAAAAAGAAAGCAATCCCAAACGGTTGTTAAGAAGAAAGAAATGCCACGGTTTTTAACAAGAAGCAATGCCACGGTTGTTAACAAGAAAGCAATGCCACGGTTGTTAACAAGAAAGCAATGCCACGGTTGTTAACAAAAGCAATGCCACGGTTGTTAACAAGAAAGCAATGCCACGGTTGTTAAAAAGAAAGAAATGCCACGGTTGTTAAAAAGAAAGAATGCCACGGTTGTTAACAAGAAAGCAATACCACGGTTGTTAACAAGAAAGCAATACCACGGTTGTTAACAAGAAGCAATGCCACGGTTTTTTAACAAGAAAGCAATCCCACGGTTGTTAACAAGAAAGCAATGCCACGGTTGTTAACAAGAAAGAAATGCCACGGTTTTTTAACAAGAAAGCAATGCCACGGTTGTTAACAAGAAAGCAATGCCACGGTTGTTAACAAGAAAGCAATACCACGGTTGTTAACAAGAAAGCAATGCCACGGTTGTTAACAAGAAAGCAATACCAGGGTTTTTAAACAAGAAAGAAATACCACGGTTGTTAACAAAAGCATGCCACGGTTGTTAACAAAAAGCAATGCCACGGTTGTTAACAAGAAAGCAATGCCACGGTTGTTAACAAGAATCAATGCCACGGTTGTTAAGAAGAAGCAATGCCACGGTTGTTAACGAAAGAAATACCAGGGTTGGGTTAACAAGAAAGCAATGCCACGGTTGTTAACAAGAAACCAATACCACGGTTTTTAAACAAGAAAGCAATGCCACGGTTGTTAAGAAAAAGCAATGCCAGGGTTTGTTAACAAGAAGCAATACCACGGTTGTTAACAAGAAAGCAATGCCACGGTTGTTAACAAGAAAGCAAAAACCACGGTTTGTTAACAAGAGCAATGCCAACGGTTGTTAACAGAAAGCAATGCACGTTGTTAACAAGAAAGCAATGCCACGGTTGTTAACAAAAAAAGGCAATGCCACGGTTTTTTAAAGAAGAAAGCAATGCCACGGTTGTTAAAAAGAAAGCAATACCACGGTTTGTTAACAAAAAAAGCAATACCACGGTTGTTAACAAGAAAGCATGCCACGTTTTTAACAAGAAAGCAATGCCAGGGTTTTGTTAACAAGAAAGCAAACCACGGTTGTTAACAAGAAAGCAATACCACGGTTTTTAAACAAGAAAGCAATGCCAGGGTTTGTTAACAAGAAAGCAATGCCACGGTTGTTAAGAAGAAAGCAATACCACGGTTGTTAACAAGAAAAGCAATGCACGGTTGTTAACAAAAAAGCAATACCAGGGTTGTTAAGAAGAAACCCAATACCACGGTTGTTACAAAAAAGCAATGCCAGGGTTTGTTAACAAAAAAGCAATACCACGGTTGTTAAAAAGAAAGCAATGCCACGGTTGTTAACAAGAAAGCAATGCCACGGTTGTTAACAAGAAAGCAATACCACGGTTGTTAAAAGAAAGCAATACCACGGTTGTTAACAAAAAGCAATGCCACGGTTGTTAACAAGAAAGCAATGCCACGGTTGTTAACAAGAAAGCAATGCCACGGTTGTTAACAAGAAAGCAATGCCCGGTTGTTAAAAAGAAAGCAATGCCACGGTTGTTAACAAGAAGCAATGCCACGGTTGTTAACAAGAAAGCAATGCCACGGTTTTTTAACAAGAAAGCAATACCACGGTTGTTAACAAGAAAGAAATGCCAGGGTTTTGTTAACAAGAAAGCAATGCCACGGTTGTTAAGAAGAAAGCAATACCAGGTTGTTAACAAGAAAGCAATACACGGTTGTTAACAGAAAGCAATGCCACGGTTGTTAACAAGAAAGCAATGCAACGGTTGTTAAACAAAAAAGCAATACCACGGTTTTTTAAGAAGAAAGCAATACCACGGTTTTTTAAACAAGAAAGTAAAAACCACGGTTGTTATCAAGAAGCAATGCCACGGTTGTTAAAAAGAAAGAAATACCACGTTGTTAACAAGAAAGCAATGCCACGGTTGTTAACAAGAAGCAATGCCACGGTTTTTAACAAGAAAGCAATACCACGGTTGTTAACAAGAAAGAAATGCACGGTTGTTAAAAAGGGAAAGCAATACCACGGTTGTTAACAAAAAGAAATGCCAGGGTTGGGTTAACAAGAAAGCAATCCACGGTTGTTAACAAGAAAGCAATACCACGGTTGTTAACAAGAAAGCAATACCACGGTTGTTAACAAGAAAGCAATCCCAAACGGTTGTTAACAAGAAAGCATACCAGGGTTGTTAACAAGAAAGCAAATACCACGGTTGTTAACAAGAAAGCAATACCACGGTTGTTAACAAAAAAGCAATCCCACGGTTGTTAACGAAAGCAATGCCACGGTTGGTTAACAAGAAAGCAATGCCACGGTTGTTAACAAGAAAGCAATACCACGGTTGTTAAAAAGAAAGAAATGCCAGGGTTTTGTTAACAAGAAGCAATACCACGGTTGTTAACAAAAAAGCAATCCCACGGTTGTTAACAAGAAAGCAATCCCACGGTTGTTAACAAGAAAGCAATGCCACGGTTGTTAACAAGAAAGAAATCCCAACGTTGTTACAAGAAAGAAATGCCACGGTTGTTAACAAGTAAATAAACCTGCCTAATAAACTCAGCCTTTCCAGTCCAGTAAAGTTTCCAGTAAAGTTTCCAGTTAACACGTAAAAAAGCAGTGTATGGCAACTCACCCTTTCCAGTCCAGAGTTATCGGCGTTCCAGGCGATGACGGGGATGCCCAGGTACCCGCCAGCGGGAAGAAGTACTGGACCGAGGCGGGGGGAGCGTCCGTTAGGTCTCTGAGTTGAACAGGTACAGATGGCAGACACGTTGTTTGGGCAGAAAGTTGTCACAGAGAGTCCCCCAGGATCTCTGTGGGGAAGACGAGACATGGTTTTGTTAAAAGAATACTAAATGACTATTACTATTTTCTTCTTTCTATATTGTTGTTTAGTTATCTCGTACGTGTATCAAATAGTGTTTTTCTTCTATTCGTGTTTAAGACAGAATAGAAGACGAAGAGAAGAGAGAAGGGAATAGAGAATAAAGGGGAAAGGATGGTTTTTGTTTATATACAAAACAAATATAAATAATTAGAATATATGTAGATTAATAATAATAGAATCTTTGTGGGAAAGACAAGAAAATATTGGGATTGGAGAATAAGAAGAGAGTGAATTTAAGAGAGTTAAATTTAAAAGATATATAAAAGAGTTTTAAAAAAAAGAATAGAAATGTTTACCTTATAATTTTTACTCTGCAAGTGTTGTTGTTTTTGTTTTGTGATTTAAAGCTCCGTTCGAGAAAAAGAGAGAGAGAGAGAAAAGAGAGAGAGAGGAGAGAGAGAGAAAAGAAAAGAGAGAGAGAGAGAGAGAGAGAGAGATTTAGCAGTACGTACATTGGAACGCTATTACAATGAACTGAACTGTTATACTACTGATCTGTTTTGTTGGTGTTGACAAAATGAATAAAAAATACATAATAATGAACAAAGTAATAGATCGGAAGATATAGATCAACTAACGTGTAGATGCACAGATAGATAAGGAGATAGAGACGAAGATAGATAGATACATAGATAGGAAAAGAAACAGAGGTAGATAAAATAAACGATAGACATACTGACATAGATAGATTGAAAAGATAGACAGACAGACAGGACTAAAAGATAGATAAATTAACGTTAGAAGCGCAAATAGATAAAAAGATAGACTAATAGATAGAGATAAATAGATAGGCAGTCCAAGAAACAGGTATGAAGTTAAACAGATAGACATACTAACAGGCATAGATAGATAGATAGATAGATAGACAGAACTAGACAGACAGAACTAGACAGACAGAACTAGATAGATGCATAGACAAAAATACACATACAGAAAACACACACACACTTCCATACAATAAATCGCGTCACAACCAAGCCTGCCTAGTGTGCTTGCCAAGGCAGATCGCGTATCGAACACGAACCAAATCCTTCTGTGACACACCACCTGACCCCCACCCCCCACCCCTCCCTCCCCCCTCCTCCTCCGTCCCTCCCTCTCTCCCTCCCCCCTTTTTAGTCTTCCTTCCCTCTTCCCTTCTGCATTTCTTCCCTGCCGTTCCTCTACTGTTTCCCTTTCTCGGTTCTTGTCTTTCGCTCGTCATTTATCGATTTTTCTCTCTCTTCTGTTTTCCTCTATTTCCTCTTTTTCTAGTTTTCTATCTGCCATTCCCTCTGCCCCTCTTTTTCTTCCTTCCAATTCTCTCCTTCTGTCTGCCTTCCTCCATGCATTACTCGTGTTATTGCTCCATCTGTTCTATTTTCGAAGTAAAAGGAATATATGGGATTTAAAGAAGAATTTGGAAGGGTAAAGATTATAATTCACTGGGGAACAAATTTTTGTTGAGTTAGGTCTGACACTTGTTATTAAGTAATTTTTGGGTGCTGAATCCAAAACTGATCTCAGTTTTTCTCTATCACGTCAAGTTTTTGAACTGTAGGATTTTCGTTTTCTTAAAAAATATGAAAAATACTGTACATAACAGTAACAGTACTTATTTTATAAGAAGTTGCAGATGTTAACATACAATGAAAAATGAAAGAAATAGGCATGAATAGAATGTTTATTTAACATTATCATGTTTTTAGAAAGGATAAGGCTATAATTGTGTGCAGGTTAAGGTAAAAATTTACGTTTGTAGCTTTGTCTGGAGTGTTCAACTTGAGGACTATCGCGTTTGATGCTCCAACAATAGTCAGCCATCATATGCACATCCCATCTACCCTGGTAACGTTCTTCCATAACCTTCAAATCTTGGTGAAATCGTTCACCTTGCTTGTCGCTAGCAGCACCAAGATTTTCCGGAAAGTTGGCAAGATGGCTATGCAAAAAATGTACTTTAATACTCATGTTGCAACCAAGCGCTTTGTAGCTCTCCAATAGTTTCTGAACAATTTCTGTGTAATTACTTGCACGTGTATTTCCAAGAAAGTTCTTGACGACGTCTTTGAATGATAGCCAAGCATTCTTTTCAAGGTCTGACATAGTACCGTTGAAATGTTCATCTTTGATGAGCTGTCGAATTTTGTGGACCATCAAACACACCGGCCTTGATTTTTTCAATTGACAGTCCAGAAATGCCAAGATGATGTACTTCAAACAGTCGCCATCAGTTGACAATGCTTTTACAAATTGTTTCATGAGACCTAGTTTTATGTGCAGAGGTGGGAATATTATTTTCTTCCTGTCAACAAGTGGCTCATGTACAATGTTGGATCTCCAGGTTTAAGATCAGATCTCGGAGGCCAATTCGTCTGAACCCAATGCTTCTCTCGAGCTCTGCTATCCCACATACAGAGAAAGCAGGGATACTTTGTGTATCCACGTTGTTGACCAAGAAGGAAGGACACCATTTTAAGGTCAACACAGATGATCCAATTGTGTTTGTCATATTGCAATAACTCAATGACTCTCTTTACATCTCCATATTCTTCACGAAGACAGACCGAATGCCCAATAGGGACTGCGCCAAACAAATTGCCAAAACAAAAAAAGTTTTACTACAGCTCACAAGTGGAATTTTGCTTATCTGGAGGGTAAGCTGTGGAGAAAAAACTTGACGTGCTAGAAAAAAACTGACTACAGATTTGGAATCAGCATGCCAATTTTAGTCTAAATAAGCTCAAAAATCTAACTCAACAATTTATTTTTTTCAAATTGTTCCCCAGTGTTATGAATGAATTAAATAGGCCTATAACGAAGGACATTTATGGCTGTTTATTTTTCTGTTATTATATTTTGTTTTATTTCTGTTTATTTTTCTGTTTGTTTCTGTTTTCTTTGTGTTTATCTAATATCTGTTTATTTTTCTGTTACTATATTTTCTGTTTATTTTTCTGTTATTATCTTATTTCTGTTTATTTTTCTGTTTTTTCCTGTCTTATTTCTGTGTCTATCTTATTTCTGTTGTATATCTGATATTTGTCTTTTCTTTCCCGCAGAGGAGGTAAGGCGTGAGGTGATGCAACGTCCTGTGTGACTGAGTGTCCGATATCTGCGCCGCCTCAAGGTAATGTATTGTCTTCATTCATGACTGGCTTCTAGTTGTCATGCAGGACCAAGCTATTGGTTCATTTGGTACGACTAAATGCTCTTTCTCTCTCTCTCTCTCTGTCTGTCTGCCTGTCTGTCTGTCTGTCTGTCTCTCTGTCTCTCTCTCTCTCTCTCTCTCTCTCTCCTCTCTCTCTCTCTCTCTCTCTCTCTCTCTCTCTCTCTCTCTCTCTCTCTCTCTCTCTCTCTCTCTCTCTCTCTCTCTCTCTCTCTCTATCTCTCTCTCTCTCGGGACATTCATATGGGTGTTCGCTCCCAGAGGAAAAAAAAGTTTAAAACAGTTAGTGATATTAAGTAATTAAATTAAATCAGTGGGTTTTTGTTTAGTTAAAAGGATGTTGTTGTCATGAACGTATTTTTGTCGTAGTAAATAAGGAAAAATTAAAAATTTTGGAAGCAATTTGAAATTCAATTTTTGAAGAAACACTTTTGGAAGTTTTTGGATGGAATATTTCGTTTCCTCTCAACTTTTTGTGTTTTCTAATAGTTATTCCCTAAAAAGTGTTCATTATATTGTAGTGACCTTGTCACCTACATGGTTGATAAATAGACACCCAGGGTTGATGGTTGGTTTATTGGAGAGAGAGCAGATGTGTGTGGTACAAGTCTTTGAGTTCAAGTGTCTTGTCTCTACAAGAGACGTCCTTTTTAAAGGAGCCGCGATACTCACGACCTGACTACCTGCATACCAATGCGGCTGAGGTCGAGTTTAAAGGATTAGCCAGGTGTGGTGTGACTCACCACAGTACTCTCCTTCCTCAAAAAAACAAAAAAATTATACATATGAAACTTATAAAAAAAAACAGAGGTGCCAAGTGCCGAGGTAATGTAGGTAGGGCAACTGTCCAGTCTTCACGTTGCAGCGGTAGCTGCAAGATTAGAAGGAGGTGCCGAGGGGCGCTGTTACAAGATCTTGAGGGAGGCTTGTGAAACTAGGTGTCTTCGGGGGAAAGGCGAAGTGTCCTAAGAAATCGGCTCCCAAGATAGCTTGTATTGCTCTGCTGAGCCCGTACGTTGCAAGGCCTTGCAAGTAGCAGGAGGCTGCAGGACGCAGGATGGGGCCGCAGGAAGCAGCGTAGGAGCAGGGACGAGGAGTAGCACTTTGGCGGCAGGAGACTGGGCTGATGGTGCCCTTAGATGGCTTCGTCAGGCGTAGCGTGGCAGCATGCTGGGCTGTGGGCGTGGGCGGCTAGTGGCGCTGGTGACGGTGACGGCGGCGAGGGGCAGCACTAGGGGCGGCGGCAGGGGTGGCGCCAGGGCGGCGCGGCCTGAGTAGCGTGACATGAGACAGGAGGTGCAGGCCGCGGGTGTTGGTGAGCCGTGGTAGGGTGGCGGCGGCGGCAGGCCTAGGGCGTGGTGGCGTGGCGGCGTGGCAGGAGGTGGCTGCGGCGGGATGCGGTGCCCGTGCGTTGCAGGGCCTTGCTGGAGGCAGCGGAAGGCAGCAGGACGCAGCGTGAGGCAGCATTGCTGGGCCGCGGGCGTGGGCGGCGAAGGGCAAGGCTGTAGCCGCGGGCGGGGTGAGGCAGGCCGCGGAAGGAGGCAGGGCTTGGAAGGCGGGTGGCGGTGAGCAGGAGATAGGGCTGTGGGGTGAGCCTAGGGCAGCACGCTGAGATGGGGCTGCGAAGGGCGAGGTGCAGGCCGCGGGCGTGGCGCATGGCTGTGTAGGCGCGCCGGGTTGTGTGGCTGCGATTGGCGAGGGGCCTCGCTGGCGTGGTAGGCATGATGGGGGGGGGCGAGGGGCAGGCCCCCCCCCTGGGTGTGTCTTGTTACTCCGTAGGTCACCAACTGTAGTGACCTTGTCACCTACATGGTTGATAAATAGACACCCAGGGTTGATGGTTGGTTTATTGGAGAGAGAGCAGATGTGTGTGGTACAAGTCTCTTGAGTTCAAGTGTCTTGTCTCTACAAGAGACGTCCTTTTTAAAGGAGCCGCGATACTCACGACCTGACTACCTGCATACCAATGCGGCTGAGGTCGAGTTTAAAGGATTAGCCAGGTGTGGTGTGACTCACCACAATATGCTTGTGTTAAGATACTACTGCTAATTATTTGACTTATTGATTAAAATGGCCCGCGATACATCTTATAAGTTACTCATTCTATTTTGAATATATTTAGATTTCTAATTCCTACTACACTTAGTAACTTTTTTTAACCCCCGTTGGGAAGAAGGGGGAAAAGGGG
>JACEEZ010023991.1:0-95010 GCA_016584305.1 Chionoecetes opilio
GCTGGATTCCTGGGCTGGGAGCTGCTCGCTGCCTAGCCGAGTTTGTAAGGACGTCGCTGATTGGCTGATAGTCTCGGGCTGGGTGGCGATGGTGGTGGTACTTGCCTCGCCGCAACCCAAAACCCTTGCGTTGCCTCAGAAAAATATTCATATTTCTTGGCTTTACTCACCTCTTACACAAGATAGGCCTATTTTGTTTGCATCAGTGAATCAGGCAGTGATTGTTCAACAACAACACGCCATTCATAACTCAATAGGGTAAAAAATAAAGTCATGACTGACTATCACAAGAGTAGGCGGACTTTTAGGTTTTCAGTGCATTGAAATGTTGTACTCCTACCCGATATTACCAAGCTACCAGATGATATTTATGAAAGCTGAGCCTACCATCGTGTTCATAATACATTGCTGCATATCATGAACATAAAAAAATTACAGTAAGACTACAGTAATATTAAGATAATTAAAGGAAAGTAAAAGAGTGTATAAACATTTTTTCTTGCTTATCAACTCGCTGCTTCAACTCGCTGTAACTCCATCAGTTTTGGTCACATTCAATTTTCAAGAAGTTTTAAAGCACGTACCAATAAGGAAAAGAGTAGGTGGTCAAAATGGCTAAGAAAGTTGAACTGTTTCAAACTGGTGCCGTGACGGGTGGAGCCTCTGATAGCTCTCCCGAAAACAGTCTCTCCTATATAGGGAGCAATGCTCACCCGTCACTGTGCCAGTTTGCAGTAGTAGTTTAACTTTCTTAGCCATTTTGACCACCTACTCTTTTCCTTATTGGTACGTGCTACATACCACAGGAAGCGGAAAAGTATAAGAATTTTAAAACAGTTCTTGAAAATTGAATGTGACCAAAACTGATGGAGTTACAGCGAGTTGAAGCAAAATAAGCAAGAAAAAATGTTTATACACTCTTTTATACACTCTGCAGCAATGTATTATGAACACGATGGTAGGCTCAGCTTTCATAAATATCATCTGGTAGCTAGGTAATATCGGGTAGGAGTACAACATTTCAATGCACTGAAAACCTAAAAGTCCGCCTACTCTTGTGATAGTCAGTCGTGACTTTATTTTTTACCCTATTGAGTTATGAATGGCGTGTTGTTGTTGAACAATCACTGCCTGATTCACTGATGCAAACAAAATAGGCCTATCTTGTGTAAGAGGTGAGTAAAGCCAAGAAATATGAATATTTTTCTGAGGCAACGCAAGGGTTTTGGGTTGCGGCGAGGCAAGTACCACCACCATCGCCACCCAGCCCGAGTCTATCAGCCAATCAGCGACGTCCTTACAAACTCGGCTAGGCAGCGAGCAGCTCCCAAGAATCCAGCTTAAGTGAATAGACTATAGCAGTAGGGACACACTGTTTAGGTCGATAATGATTTATCAAGAATACCCTTACTTGTTTATAAACTTACTTAATTGTTTATGAAATGTTGTTCGCTAGGCAGCAGCTGTTGTCCTCACAAAGGGCGGCGTTGGGCGACGTCTCCGCAGGGTTCCCAGATTGTTGCCAGACTCTCCCCCCAAGAAAATATGAAATCCCCCCAAAATCCCCCCAAACCTCTGTAAAATTTTCCCCCAAAAAACCCTAAATGAAATTTTGAAATTTACTTTATCATTCGTAAAGTTATTTAATAAGGGATAAACACACTATATTTCTTATATCTATTTTCCCATTCCTTACAGCTTACAGAATATCTGCTATGTATAATTATACAGTACAAGGGAAATACTAAACTTTAGATGTTATGGCTTCTTCATACATATACAGGCCTATCATTCATATATACTGCTGTTACATTTTCTAAGCATTGTTTTATCTGGGCTGTAAGAACCATAACACTATTTGGCTAGTAATTTGCACTAAACTCTCCTGTCCCATCCCAAGCCATCTTCAAAAATATTTAGATAGTAATCTCATACACGAACAAAGCTGTAGCCTATACTAATTTACTACTAATATACTCCTTCATACTAAGGCATCTTATCTTTGCATGCCCTATCATTTTCCTTTTCTTCTTTTTTGGTGGGTCCTCGCGAAGAGTGGGCAGGGCCTCGTGACTCTCTCTCTCTCTCTCTTTACAGGAACTACCTCGTGTAGGTCTCACAGCCTCTTTTAGCTTCCCTATTTTCTTAAGTTCTTATGTTCCCTCTCTCTCTCGCTATATACCGTATTTGCCGGCGCATAAGACGCACTCGTATTTAATATACATGTTTTGAGAAGAAAAAAAATATTAGTGTTTTGAGGACATTTACTTTTCGTAAATTTATTAAAAGTTATTAATAAAAAGGGTTTGTGAGGGAAAACAAATGATTTTGAGCATGTACCTAAATACAATATTAACAGAGCAGTGAATGTGAATGAAAATTTTTACTAGTTAAAATGTAGAGAATGTGTAGGGTAACCAAAATCGGTCATCATTTATTGCAGGATGCTCCACGAATTGATATTCTAATATTATCCACCTATGACATTTAGTGTAGATTTAATGTTGTAAGTATGCCTTTGTTACTTTTCTGTTGTGTATTTAGACTTTGTGGAAAATTTGCTGTAAAGATAATGGTATTATTTCAATAGTAAAACTAAGTTTCGGCCTCGAAATCGGTGGTTGCCCAATAACAAAAATTACCAAGATATTACACTGTAAGGTAACCATCTCTACCTTTTTGTTATTGTTGAAGGGCACCGATGTCGGGATCGAAGATATTCGCCATGGTTTACACCTGTGCATCTATCTCAGTCGCGAGGGTTGATTAGTCATCCTCAGGAAGGTACAGGTCAAGGCATGATGGTATGGTGTGATTCGGCCTTGAGGCGGATGAAGTTTTGGCGCTGTGATGGGTCTTCGTCTTGGTGTGATGTGTGGAAGGCTTCCATCTCGTCTACAGGTACAGTTGCAGCCTTTTTACTAGCACTCTTTGCAGTTACAGTTTACAATTTCCTTATCCATAGAAATACAGGGGTGAGGATTGAGGGATCGAGGTTGTATAAAGGTCTACCCTGTCTCCCATCCATTTGCAGTGGAGAGCGGCAGCAGGACTGTGGGAGGGGGGTGATGTTTACATCTGACGGCCATCTTGGCGTGAATAAACCGCCACCTTGTTGCCCCACCTCTTGTTTTCTCTTAACTCCAACTTTTTCTTGGTATTATGCATTACTGTTGATATTATTAGTAACACAGTTACAAATTTGTGTTCAGTGGTCTACTGCTCAACACATATCACTTGAGACCCCCTTAGTAATACACCACCGGCCATTCTTCATTCTCTGCCCGACCTCTCATTAGTAGTATGGCCGCATTAGACGCAGGGTGAATTTTGCATTCCCTTTCTTGTGAAAAAACTGCGTCTTATGCGCCGGCAAATACGGTATATATATATATATATATATATATATATATATATATATATATATTATATATATATATATATATATATTATATATATATATATATATAATATACAGTAAAAGCCATTCAATTCAATTTTTTTACCATAAACCATGATAGTACACCCAATTCTAAGGTATTTTTACTGTGAAACTTTTCCAAAAATTTTCATTTTAAGTTGCAAATCGCGATTGATAAAGTGATCATATATGATGCCCTGCCGGTCTATTGTAAAAAAAATATACAATTATGCAAAGTAAAAATGTCAATATAAGGCTAAAAAATACACAGATTGAAAGCTTTATCATTGTATTGTATAAAAAATAAAATAAAATAAAACATAAGCTTAAGAATATTATTCAATTAGCCATTTTATAAAAATAACTTTTCCCAGCCGTGACACCCGAAATACCTCACTTGACCTCACCTGTCCCCACTCTGTCTGCTCCGCTGACCTATGCCACAGCCTCATGGTAAGTCACGAAGCAGTTGCGGTCTGCATTGAGGCATAGGTGGACCTTACAGACCCGGCAGACGAAGTTGGTCCTGATAATATGGTTCTGCCGGCTGCAGTGCTTGCAGGTCTGCCGGGTCTGGTAGAGAGGGACATGGAACAGGGTTTTATCGAAGCGCACAGAGGAGTGTGGTGCACAGCAACGCTGACCTCTCACTAGCTTGGGGAGCTCAAAGGGGCTGCTGCTACCTCCGGGTGGTGACGTTGCCAAGCTCCTCGGACGCCGATGGATGACTGGTTTCCGGCAGGCGGCAAACTTGAAAATTTGGAGCCGGAAGGCCTTCAGATCGAGGACCTTCGTCTCCCCCAGAGCCTTGCAATCCCTCTTGTAGCATAGCCAGGAGTTGCACACACTGATGTCCAGGGAGTAGGCAAAGAGCCGCATGTACCACCTCTTTGATTTCATGGGGGTACGGCAGAGGTGGACAAGCATTTCACTCTTGTCGATGCCCCCCATGTTGGCATTGTAGGATTTAATTACCATGGGGCATACAACCTCTTCCTTCTTCTTGGTGTCCTTTGAGTACCTCAAGCAAGTGGAGACAGGCTCTACCCCTACGTCATTGGTCAGGACAGTGACAACCTTGTTATCTTTCCACCGAAGAGCCAGGATGTCGTCATCGGTGGTCAGATAATCATACGTCCCCCGAGGTACTTTAGGCAGGCTCATGTTCTTGACAGTCTTCAGTGGAGGGTTACCAATCCTTTTTTCCCTGGCCGTGCCTGTGTACCTGCAGTTCTTGGTTTTCAGGTACCGTACAACTTCCAGGCTGGTGAAAAAGTTGTCCGCGAATATTGCAGTGGTAGTAGAGTTGGACATGGTGCTGGCAAGGACCGTGACTATCTGACTGGTCACTCCCAGTTCTTCCTGCTCTGGGGTGAGGGGTATGCCGTGGGCCTGCAGTGTTGTCACTCCCTGGTAAAGTACCATGTCGTGGATGAGCCCATCCTCTGACGCTCTGGAGAACAACTTAAACCCCCACTTATCTGGCTTGTTCTTGATGTACTGCCGCAGATTCCCGGCAGTCTTCCCCTTGTAGCCCACCATGACCTCGTCGATGGACTGCTTTGGTGACTGAGGCTCTCTCCGGAAGGCTTCGGTGATGCTGATGAAGAGGGGGCGAACCTTGTAGAACCTGTCGACAGTGGTATGAATCTGGGAGTTGTCATTGAAATGGATTGTTCGTCGCAGAAGTCGGAAACGTTTTGAGGACATAAGGTCAGCCACTTGCGGTACTCTGGTGTCCATGGCCCAGTAGTCGTCCAGGGAGGGACACTCCACAATCCCCATGTAGAGCAGGATGGCTACGAAGTTGAGGATCTCGTTGTCGTCTGTTGTGAAGGTGGTACTAACATCCTTCTGGGTGGCATAGAGGTTAGTATGATAGGTGATATGCTTGATGAGCTGGGGGCTGAAAAACCTGAAGAAGTACTGCTGGGGACTCTCAACATATAAAGGAGGCTCGTGGTTATATGTGGGCAGGGGGGGATTGTTGATGTCTACCTTCTTCCAGGTGGTGGGCCTCATTTGAAGGGTGCTCTTGCCCTTGCTCTTGCCCTTGCCCTTGCCCTTGCCTTTCTGTTGCTGTTGTTCCTCCTCCTCCTCCTCCTCCTCTGTCATCTTCTCCTCCTCCTCCTCTGTCATCTTCTCCTCCTCCTCCTCTGTCATCTTCTCATCCTCCTCCTCGAATACAGGCCTGGTACACTTCCTCTTGGCATTGGGCTCATCGCTGGTGCCTGGAGTATCGGGGTTATGGGGCTCGGGCACATAGTCGGGGTCTTGGTCGTCATCCTCGAAAGATTCATCATCACTGAGGTTGGGGTCTGCCGGAATAAGGGTCTTCTGGCAGCGGGTCTTCTTGTAGAACGAACCATAAGGCAGCTGAATATAAAGAGAATGACTTAGAAACTTGTCTCTGAATTCAGAAAATTGTCTAAAAAAAAAATGGGCATAAGTTACCCATGAACACTGAATGTTCGAAAAATGTTGGCATAGGTTCACCATAAAATGATGTCTAAAAAAAATTGGGCATAGGTTACCCATGAACAATGAATGTTAGAAAAAATTGGGCTTCACCATGAAAATTAGATTTATACATATAAATGGGCATAGGTATACCACGTATAATGAATTCCAACCAAATTTGGGCATAGGTTCATCATGAAATTGGTTGAAATTCATAAAACAGCAACATCTCACTGGGCACTGTTGTAGAAATTATAGAAATGCTTATTTGTTGTCTCTGGAACATTCGAGAAGCCTTACCCAAGGAGTGACCACGTGGTCTGTTGGTTTGGGTGACTAACATCAAAGTTATATATGTTTACATATAACTTTATCATATAAACATTTTACACCCCTTACCGGGAAATTTTTTAGGCAGTGAGCTCCAGGGGTGGGATGGTAGGCTCTGGAGGCTCACTCGAGGGCTGTGATGGTTCCGTAGCCCGTGGTGGTGCAGGCAGGATTCTTATAGTGACGCCTGTGATTAGAGGCTCATGCCGCCCCCTGTGTCCTCCCATGCACTCGCAGTCGAAGGTAGAGTTAATGGACAGGGCAGAGTGTTGCAGTAACTAAGTGCTCAAGTGATGTAAAATTAAGTTGTACAGTACTGTATACAATACAGTACAGTTATGATTATAAAGTGAATAAAGTGATACCAGTGTTAAAATGCGACTGAGTCTCCCTAACATCTTCTACATGTTACAACAAGGCTCCCCTCTCCTTGGATTACATGCCTGCTGCTACCCGTTCATTGGTAAGTGTAGTTTTTATGCTTTTACAGTACTGTATTATTATTATTATTATTATTATTATTATTATTATTATTATTATTATTATTATTATTATTATTTTTTTTTTTTTTTTTTTTTATAACCCATATCAGAGAAGGACATTGCATAACTCGGCACATTGAATAACTCGGCAAGGGCCAGAGCCCCTATCGTGCCGAGTTATAAGGCTTTTACTGTATATGATCATTTCGGAAAAATTTATTCTATAGCTTACCGGGCGCATGTTCATGTATGATCACTTGCGCTTTTCACAATTTTTACCCTTACCGGGCGTATGTCTATCTATGATCACTTGCTTTTTTGACAAATTTTTTTCACCAAGTTCCGTATGTCCCACGTAAATGAAACCTATATCAGGTTATAGTACAACTATTCAACTGTATAATATCAGGGTATTATGTACTTACCGACATTATGTAGGGAGGTAGAGGCGTGGGCGTAGAGACAAAATGAGCGGAAATCCTGCTTTTGTCGTGGCTGGGCTGCAACTGATCTTTGAACCGCTCTCAACCAATACTGAGGTGGCATAGGGTGTGACGTCACAGTCCCGTTTGTAGCTTGAGCCTTCCTGATTGGCTGAGACACACTGACGTCACGGCAGCCACACACCGTGCTGCTTGGGGGCGCCATTTTGGAAGCCCATTTAAGTGATCATATGTGATAACGAACCCGGTAAAGGGTTAACACTGATATCACTTTAATCACTTTATAATCGCAACTCTGTACTGTATTGTATACAGTACTGTATCTGTACAACTTAATTTTACATCACTTGAGCACTTAATTACTGCAACACTATGCCCTGTCCATTAACTCTACCTTCGACTGCGAGTGCATGGGAGGACACAGGGGGCGGCATGAGCCTCTAATCACAGGTGTCACTATAAGAATCCTGCCTGCACCACCACGGGCGAGGGCCAACCATCACAGCCCTCGAGTGAGCCTCCAGGGCCTACCATCCCACCCCTGGAGCTCACTGCCTACACGCGCCGAGTTATATAAAATTCCGAGTTATACAGTGCCGAGTTATAAGGGTTTTACTGTATATATATACACAGGGTGTAACACGAGTTTCTGCAAATATTGATACAGGTGAAAGAACATGTAATTCTAAGCACAAAATATTCTATAACCATATGCTTTTTGAAGCTTCCTTTAGACGTGAGATGAAGTTAGAAAAATTTGCGCGGCCAGTAATTTCACCATGGCAGGCGACGTATGGAGAGTGTAGTGTGTAGCTACTCGCGGTTGCCGCTCGGTGACATTTTGAATGATTTAATCATAATGTTTACTAGTAATGGAGCATTACATTATAATTATCTTATAACAACACAATTGGTATTAATTGACATGTTATTACTAAATAAGCAGTAAATGAGACATGAAGTGAGGGGCGTTGGTTCAGCACTCTTCTTATCCCTTCTCCTCGCTTCATCTCTCTCTCACTTTCTCTCACTCTCCCTCACTTTCTCTCTCCTTCTTCTCTTCACTCCTTCCTCCTACCCCCCTCCTCGTGGACGCTCATCTGCTGAATACCTATGTCAGCAATATCACCCCTCGCTGGTAGATAAGGATAGTTTGTGTCAGCACAACATTGTTGCCTCTCTCTCTATCTACTACCGTTATCAGTATTCTCTCTCTCTCTCTCATTCTCCTCTTCTATTTCCTTATTTATCCTTCTCTCCCCTCCTATTCCTCATTTCTCCACGTTCCCAGCCCTCACAATATATATTAGAGAGAGAGAGAGAGAGAGAGAGAGAGAGAGAGAGAGAGAGAGAGAGAGAGAGAGAGAGAGAGAGAGAGAGAGAGAGATTTAAATATCCTGCCCACTAAAGATAAAGAGAGAAAGAGAGAGATAGAGAGAAAGATATTTAAATATCCTGCCCACAAAAGATAGAGAGAGAGAGAGAATTTAAATGTCCTGCCCACTAAAGATGCAAGCTACCCCTTAAATTTGTTTTCTTTATTCGCCCGTCACGAGGCCCCGTCCACTCGTCGCAAGGCCCCTACCACTTTTGCAAACCTATTAGGGAAAAACAATTTTGCGGCCCGGCCTCACCACAACCATAGCATAAATGGCAGTTTTTGCCTAAGTTCAATCTAAAATCAATCCCCCAAGTTTCCCCCCATCCCCCCAAACGCAAAATTCTCCCCCCAAATGGGAAGAAAATATATATTTTGATTTTTTTTCCATCGTAACAGACACTTGTTCAAAATAAGTTAAGGGTAAATATTGTAGTGACCTCTGATACGACCTCACTTTAAATCACTGCAATTATGGGCTTAACCCTAGTCACCTAATGACCTTGGGGCAAGCCCTGGCAGCTGTGGTGACCTGACTGCCTTTCCTCCTTTCATCAGACATTAATTAAGGAGTTCCTGTGTTCCGGCAGTCACACACCGCGCTGTAACTTATACATATTCTTGCATTAATATACTCGTGTGTGCAATTGGTGTTTGGTGTAACCCGTGTCTGTGGCTAAAGGAATACTACAATATACCACTTCTTAACTAGCTGTAGGGACACACAGTTTAGGTTGATAACGATTTATCAAGAATACCCTCACTTGTTTATGAAGCAATTGTTCGCTACCGTAGATAACACTAAAGTCGCCAGGACACAGTTTCTTTTTTATTTACAGACGTGTGGTGGCGTTAATACTTACATTTCTACATTCATGATTTCAGGAAAGTTAGAAGGGGCTATCTGGAGAGTCTGTGTCATTTTGTGTCTTCATCTGTTTCATATTATGGCTATAAATGAACAAATTACAAAACTAAAACCGAGTGGCGACGTTGATAACGGGCTACACTAAGGTGACCATCTAGTGTTGATGTTTAGAGTGTCCTCCGGCCGTCGTCGTCGCCCGAAGAAAAAAAAATAGTAGTGAAATTTGAAACCGTATACACTTGCAAATACAAAGCATAAAACAATGCTGAAACAGGGTAGATTATACAGTCATGATATAAACAACTGTGTATCATCTTCAGTGGCACATACACATCAGTAGTGATGCTATAATTCGTAATATTTGGCGCCTGGCAACATTATTTCAGCTGGCGACTATACTGTTATCTACGGTAGGGTTATCACTATAACTGTCCAAGGTAAAGAAAATTTTTCCTGTGGAAACACTGAGGCAAAGTATCCGTAGGCAAAGTGTCCGTAGGCAAATTGTCCGTAGGCAAAGCATCCATAGGCAAAGTGTCCGTAGGCAAAGTGTCCGTAGGCAAATTGTCCGGTAGGCAAATGTCCGGTAGGCAAATTGTCCGGTAGGCAAATTGTCCGTAAGCAAATTGTCCGTAGGCAAATTGTCCGTAGGCAAACTGTCCGTAGGCAAACTGTCCGTAGGCAAACTGTCCAGGTACCGTGAGAACGAGGCATAACGTTGATAACGGACAGTTCAAGCTCATGAACGAAGTTTATAGCGATCTATATCCTATATATCCTATTAGCTTGAATGGTTGACGTGTGTGTTAGCGAGGTTATAATATAGAAAGTGAAACAGTACAGTGCGAGTTGACTTTTATATGAATTGTACACACGGGTAATTTTGTTATATATATACACATGCACACATTTAGATTTTTATTACTTCGTGTTTGCACCTACGCTATATGGTTTTGTGTGTACATTGGTTATTTAGTGTGTTTGAAAAAAATATACTGAAACAAGCGCTTCTTCGATCGTTGTGATGCTTGACTGTGGGCGTATGTGTGCACGCATGTGGGTGTATGCATAAAAATTTTTTTTTCTTGTTACTACAGTATATTTCATCAAATATTGGAAACGTGAGATGGAAGGCGGTGACTATATCAGGGCAGAGGACAATGGGGTATAGCTCAAAAATTCTCCATCTCCAAAAATATTGAGGCTAGAAACTATCGCTTAGTGGCATTCTTGTCTTTACAGTGTGGATATATCATCTATACAACTTTGGTGCATTTTTTCCAAACCAACTAACCAAAATATTTAGGTTGTAAATAATATTTTAGTGCTAGTAGATAGTCAAGTTTACACAGATATATCTCAGGAAATATGGCAGATACGAATATTCTGAAGACATCCCAGAATTGCTGATGAAAAACATCATGTATAATGTATACATAGAAAAATTACTTTAGTGAGAAAAGTTTCGAGAAAAGAAGATGGGAACTAGCTACACCAGTGTTCTTCAAACTTTTTTCATCGCGACCCAGTTTGATTTGATGCATTACATTCACGAGCCTGTTGTACGTCTGTAGCTGCTTTCTCTTTCCGATGCGATTTATTTTTTACAATTACATACATACATATGCATATAAATCTGCATACATATATACATACATACATGCATCTGTGCATTCAAAATAATTGCATATGTTTGAGTGTGCCAATGTAAATTTGATCTATTAAAAGTATTTTAAAAATATGTAGAAGTGTTCTATAAATTGTAACTACGTAAGTAGAGAAAAATAGTATTAATTGATTGACAAGCGAAAATGATGCGTACAAGTCCTGCCTTCTCCCATCAACATTCTCTCTCTCTTATTAATGCATTTCACATATTGATTATATAATTATCTGTTTATGACATGGCGACCCACTGAGCAAAGGCTTGCGACCCAGTATTGGGTCGCGACCTGTACTTTGAAGAACCTTGTACTACATTGTCCGTTTGTTTATGTTTAATGTTTAGTTTATGCTACTTTTAGCTCGGTGCACATTCCCGACGTGTCATTTGAAGTCAATTTACTGTTTATGCATATTCATTCAGTCTCATAATGGCATTTATTCTGTGTGCTTTATAGATTTTTATGCGATAATCTTATAGAAAAAACATATCCAAAGAAAACAGTATAACATTTACACTGATAAGAGTATTTGGTATGGGGAAAAAATACACTGGAAAGTAAACTTTTTAACGCTTAAAAAAGCCCTGCTGAGCCTCTCCCATGGGCTGCCACGAGCAAGAATTCATAAATATAATTACAGAATGCGAGAGGGTTAAATACTATATTTAAATACGTGAAAACCAATGTACTTATAAATAGTTTTAAATACACAGATGTATTTAAATACGTATTTAAATATAAAGGTATTTTAAATACTGCCCAGCTCTGGTGGTGAGGGAAGGAAGGGACCCACTGGTTTCAGAATGCGGTCCAAAAAGGGACTGTACTCTGTATTACTGTATTTCAGTTTTCAATATTACAGACCAACTAGGATATCATCATGTATGTTTCCTTTGCTTTATACTGATTGCTTGAAAATATGTTTTTGGTAACATGATACTGTAAATAAAGTTTAACGTACCATGCTTGATGTTGATGAAACCTCTTTTGTACTTGTAACATATTGATGAAAGGAATCTGCCTTCCTGTGCCCATTCAATGTTAGATCATGGATATCATCTTCACCACCTCCACTCTTGCTGCTGCGTTTCTCCTTGTTCAGTTTCACTCTGTTGGTATCCTTGATGCTTTTGACCACAGCTGTAAAAGAAATGGTAATGGTAATATATACATATATATACCGTATTTTACGGCTTATAAGACGTACCCTGATTTCGGAAAGAAATTTCTAAGAAAACAATCAAACAAACATATTTTTACCCTTACCCTTACCAAGGGTAAGTCCATGTTTATTGAAGTATAACGTTTCAGGAATATATTATATTCCCAACCTCAGATTGTAAAAATAGTTAAAACTCAGGACTATATTATATTGCCATCCTCACTGTAAAAATAGTTAAAACTAAGTTAAAAAATATACGTCCTACCTCAGTGAGAGCCAAGCAACAAGTGAGGTAGATCTTGAAAAAACACTCAATACATAAACTAAAAACCTATCTAAATGTTGAAACAAGTACACCTTGTACAACCTCGTAAACCTTGTAAAAGCAGTAAAAAAACCTCACTTTTACGGACTTCTATATAACAAATTTTGGCTTTAACGAACTTTTTCTGCCAGTCCAATATATGCGGGGATTTACCAAATAAGTTCGGTAAATGCGGGGTTTGGTTCGGCGGTGGGCCGGCCGAACATGTACACGCAGGTCGGTCGGTAGCTGTAAAAACAAGGCCGAGTGGGCAGTACACCAAATACTTTATTACCGATATTACCGAAGAAAAAAAAACTAAGGATTTGCGACGCAAACAATTAGCATATTAATTCAAAACACATCAAAACTTACTAGAATAAAATAGTTTCGTCCACCAAAGTGAAAATGGTGATTTTCTGGAAATTTACCAATCGAATTGTTATACTGCACACCCTCACTCACTCACCAACTCATTCACATCCTCACTGACTCATCCATTCATCCACACCATCACTCTTATTCAGCAACCCACCAACGCCCTCAACTCACTCCTTCACCCCGCCACTCATGCCCTCACTCACTCATTCACCCATTACCAGTATCATGAACCAGGTTAACGAGGTGACCAGATTGATATTATGAAGATGGATAGATAGTAGACACATGACCTGTTGAACTATCACTGCTAGTACAAAAATGCTTTGATATTAGTACAAAAATATATAGAAATTTTATACTGGACCGAATTCTAAGAAATATACCGAACCGTAAAATTGAACCTTAATTTTCCCCCAAAATTTACCGCACCTTACCGTAATTTCAAACCTAGCCGTACCGGGCTTCATGCCCTGCTCACCCGACACCCCACTTCTCCTGCAACTTATCCGTTTGTGCAATATACTACATTGTGTATATACATTTGAGTTTGGATATTTTACCTAACCATTTCATGTCTTCGTAGTGTCTGCATTGGAAATTGGAAATTTTTATCTACCCTTATGCATGTGTACCCCATAATACTATGTCCGGCTTACAAAAAAATGGGCTTATGAACAGCCTCCGAACTCATCCATTTCATAAGTCGTGAACTTTCTGTGTATATTTATACAGACATGCCCTCGGTTTTCAAACATAATTCGTTCCCAAAAGATGTTCTAAACCCGAATTGTTCTAAAACCGAAACACATTTTTCCATAAGAAACAACATAAAATTGATTAATCCGTTCCTGACCCCAAAAAGAAAGACATTTTTTTTACCTTTTTAGCTGTATTTCATGCATAAAAATGCCTATAAATGCAATGTAATATTATATTATACATTTTTTTTAATTATAACTTTTTTTATTCTCTTACTGTCTTCTTTATAGGGACTGGCAACTAAGCGGGCTTTGTGTTACCTCTTTTTGTTGTGCCCTTGGCCAGTCCTTTGTGATGTAAAAAAAAAAAAAAAATAATAATAATAATTGTTCGGCAACCAAGTTATTGTACGGCAACCGGTGCAATTATGAGTTTGAAATTCTGTTCGTGAACCGATTTGTTTGAAAACAGAGACGTTCGAAACCCGAGGTTTGACTGTACAGACATGCCCTCGGTTTTCTAACATAATTCGTTCCCAAAAGTTGCTCAAAAACCAAATTGTTCTAAAACCGAAACACATTTTTCCATAAAAAACAATATAAAATGGATTAATCCATTCCTGACCCCAAAAAATAAAGACATTTTTTAACCTTTTTAGCTGTATTTCATGCATAAAAAGGCCTATAAATGCAATGTAATATTATATTATAACATACATTTTTATAGTGTATAACATACATAAAATACATTCACGTAAATGTTTACACTAGGATCGAAATTCCCTACACAATTGGGACTATGGTTTCTGTTTACCTTAATGAATTCTAAGAAGCATTCTCTCCATGATCTTCCGTCGCAAATCACTACTTTTGGAGATATAAGGTGTTTTTAATAGGAGTGCATAGGAGATATGAAAATTAAACTAACCTAACCCTCCCTTTTGACTCACTCCCTAACCTAACCTAACCTAATCCCACGCTTTAACCTCCTAACTAAAGCCAAATCTGCATTAAAAAGTGTCCGCAGTAAGGGAAGAACAGAGGCGATGCAGGTCACAAGAGGAAGAAGAGAGGCACTCGTAAACACTTGTCTCTCGCCTCCCTATGAACAACATGTCATTACAGGTTTACCATCACTAATTCGGCAACCTAGGGACCTTAGGACTGCTGGATTTTCGAAATTTCCAGATTATTGATGTTTTGTCCCATGACTCTATACAGGGAGGTCCCGAAGATACGAGCAGTTAGGTTCCACCCGGCATACTCATAAAGCGAAATCTCGTATAACGAAACACATAACTAATGGCAAAATATAGGTTTGGTTCCAGGACCCCATAAATTATATATATATAAAAAAAAAAAGACATGATTTTCAAGCTAAAATAAACTATAGCAAACACAACAAACACACAGCGGCTATATTACCCACACTGTACTACCTATTCTGTAGAAAAAACATTCTGAAAGAGAAAATAGCACACAAAATAACATAACTGCACATTAATTAAACATAAAACATGCATAACAAGCAAAAAAGACGTTGTAATGTAGGGGACGCCGCATGATACAAGAGAAGGTAGTGTAGTGGTCCCAAGGTTGGGGCCACACACCTGCTAATTACACCTAAAGGTCAGGCCGCGCCATATGCTTAATTACCCTTCAGGTCACGCCTTGCTAGGGGTGACCTGACTGCGGTCCCAAGGTTGGGGCCGCACACCTGCTAATTACCCCTAAATGTGAGGCCACGCCATATGCTTAATTACCCTTCAGTGCACGGCTTGCTAGGGGTGACCTGACTGGGGTCAACCAAATCCCTCTTTGTCCAGCCCGGGAGTGGTAGGGCGTGCATTCTGAACTTGATAATTTGACTCACCCCAGTTTGAATGTTGTATCATTGGATTTTCGATCTCGTATATTGAAAATAGACCCTAATTTACACATCTCGTATCATCGGATTCTCGTATACCGAATGCTCGTACAACGGGACCTTCCTGTATATGCTGTCATAGATAACAGTAGAACTGGATGTGACACTCCGCCATCACGAGCGGTACACACTGCAGTACTGGCCCCATGGCCAGTCTGCTGGCCCATTCACTTGCTGCATATGACTATCATATAGACTGGTTTATCAGTATATATGATATACTGTTATCTTCGTAAATATTTGTCCTATAATATTATCAAATAAAAAACAGTAAAACACTTTAAAGAAATGCCATTACGAGACTCCGAAGAAATATGCATGAACTTAATATTTACTTCAACTCTTCGCCATTTAGAACTTTGCGAGTCAACTTTTATGATGAAGGGTACCAATAGAAGTGAAATTTTATTAGCTTTCCATTGATATATTTCGTTTTCTGATAAATGAATTAGAACCATGCATAAATTAGCGTTAAATAAATAAATAAAATCATCAATCGGGCAATTTTCCGCAAATAGCGGAGGGTGAGTGCAGTACGTTTAGCGGCAGTTCCATCCACAGCTGTTTCCAACAGCTGATACACAGAGCGTAAACACTGGCGAATGCAAATGGCAGAGGGTGAGTGCAGTCCAGTCATATATAGGTGCAGTCAAACCTCGATATAACGGACCTCGATGGAACGGACTTCGGATATAACGGACTCCATTTGCGTGACTTTTTTTTTTTTTTTTTTTTTTTTTCATATTAGACCGCTTATCACCGCTCGAATTGTCAATTCAACATAATTGTATTATTTTCTCATTTTACTGTGGAATGCTTGGGTTTTAAGGAGTTTTGATGTATCACATATTAAGATATAATATTATAAAGAAGGAGCCTGTGTTGCTAGTGATTAGTGGTAGAAGGTGTGTATTGTTTAAAATAGTGACTATTAGTGTTATGGCGTGGCCGCTGCTACGTCTCCCTGTCACCTCAACACCCTAAATCACCCTTATCTAAGGTGACACGCAGTGCTACACTGACCTAAATAGTGACACGTGTATAGAACTGCACTTCACAACCATATAATATATATAATAATGAGCATTAGTCATGATAATAAGCAATACCTTTGGAAGCCACGGCTGAATCTGGCTCGTAGTAATTTGTTTACCTTTCACTAGAGCTTGAGCTTGACTAGCTACACGGTCTAGTTGTGTTTGTGATTATTTCTCATTTATTTCACGTGTAGGAGCGGACCAAATTCAGCATGTAGTGCCAGTCACTCTACCTCCCAACATAGCTACACAGTCTGGTTGGGTTTTTGATTATTTCTCATTTATTTCACAATTTTTCCGTTTTTTTCATATATTTTTCCACCTTTGGGAAAATACCCTCGCTATAACGGACAATCGGCTTTAACGGACCACTCCTCCCCCTTTAGTCCGTTATATCAAGGTTTGACGGTACAGTAAAAAAATTGGGGTGGTTTTTTGGGGGCTGGAATGGATTAATGGTATTTCAATTAATTTCAATGGGGAAAATTGATTTGATATACGAGCAAATTGAGTTACGAGCTCGATCAATGAACGAATTAAACTCGTAAGCCAAGGTACCACTGTATACTGATAAACCAGTCTATATGATAGTCATATGCAGCAAGTGAATGGGCCAGCAGACTGGCCATGGGGCCAGTACTGCAGCGTCCAGCGCGCGTAGTTGCGGAGTGTCACATCCAGTTCTACTGTTATCTATGATGCTGTATATAGGGCCACGTACACAGGGCCCCGTCTTTCTGCTTTAGTCTCCTGTCCCACTCCTCTCTGCCTAGGACTGTTACTATTGACGCTATAAGCCTTTCCCTCTGACTCCTATACTTGTTGCATTCCACAATGACATGTTCTACGGTTTCTTTCTCTCCTACCCTGCAGCTACAATTCTGGTTCTCCAGTTCCCTGTTCCTTCCGTTGACTTCCAAGGTGCCTGTTCTTGCTTTATAGAGTAACTTACTCCCCCTGTCTCCTACATGCCAGGTCACCCCCTCTGGTTTCTGTTTCCACCTGTACCACTGCAACGTTGATTTCCTGTCGGAAGGTGAGCATACAGCTGATTCTGGGTACAGTGCCAGGGAACAGGTGCCTTCCATTGGCAGGGAAAGAAAGGGCTACAGAGTGGCAAAGAAGAAAGATATGTGTCAAGCTCGAGCACGAGCTTGACAGACGACCTACAGAGCGATACTAAGCAGAAAAGGTCACAAGAAGAAGAAGAAGAAGCCCCCCGAAAACAGTGGCGCGCCAACCCGGGAAATTTGAAACTGCACTCAGAAATTCATGCCGGAAAACTGATGGAACCGGAATATTGATTGCCGGATTAGTGATGGTCAACCTGTATCTCCAAAAGTAATGATTTGCGATGGAAGCTCACAGAGAGAATGTTTCCTAGAATCCAATAAGGTAAAGAGAAACCAGACTCCCAATTTTGTACCGTAGATAACACTTTAGTCGCCAGCTGCAATAATGTCGCCAGCCGCCAAAGATTATGAATTATAGCATCACAACTGGTGTATGTGCCACTGAAGATGATACACAGTAGTTTATATCATGACTGTTTAATCTACCCTGTTTCAGTGCTGCTTTATGCTTTGTATCTGCAAGTATATACGGTTTCATATTTTGCTACTTTTTTTTTCTTCGGGCGACGACAACAGCGGAAGGACACTCAGAACATACCTTAGTGTTGGTTGCCACTCTGGTGATATATTTGTAATTTGTTCATTTACAGCCATAATATGACACAGATGAAGACACAAAATGACACAAGACTCTCCAGATAACCCCTTCTAACCTTCCTGAAATCAAGGATGTAGAAATGTAAGTATTAACGCCACCACACGTCTGTAAATTGAAGAAAAAAAGTTGTCCTGGCGACTTTAGTGTTATCTATGGTAGGGAGTTTCGGTCCAAGTGCAAAATAATACTGAAATAATGCACAACACAAGAAAAATTGTCAAAATCAAAGAACAGTTCGGAGCGGATGTTTAGTGAGTGAGGGCCGCGGTGTGACTGACGCGCACAGTTGCTGAGTAGCTTGTTTGGCAACCGAGTTATCGTATGGCAACCGGTGCAATTATGAGTTTGAAATTCTGTTCGTGAACCGATTTGTTCGAAAAGGGAGACGTTCGAAGCCCGAGGTTTGACTGTACAGGGAGGTCCCGAAGATACGAGCAGTTAGGTTCTACCTGACATACTCGTAAAGCGAAATCTCGTATAACGAAACACATAACTAATGGTAAAATATAGGTTTGGTTCCAGGACCCCATCAAAAAAAAAAAAAAAAAAAAAAAAAAAAAAAAAAAAAAAAGACACATGTTTTTCAAGCTAAATTAAACTATAGCAAACACAACAAACACACAGCGTCTATTTTACCCACACTGTACTACCTATTCTGTAGAAAAAGCATTTGAAAGAGAAAATAGCACACAAAATAACATAACTGCACATTAATTAAACATAAAACATGCATAACACTCACAAGTGGTAATGTTGTGTGGGGAGACAGGAAGCTGGCAAGTAGCCAGCTGAGAGTCCCTGTTTTCTCTCTCCGAGGCTCGAGAGAAAACAGGGGTGACTGCGTTTGCAGGGATGACTGGGTTAGAGTTCTTCCTCCTCCCCTTGATCACTTGGGGAAGAGGAAAGATCCTCGGTGCTGCCGCGTGATACAATAGACTCGAGAGGGTAGAGTAGGTAAGGGACAAGGGAGGGGTGCGCAGACCTCTTCCACTGCCCACAAACTCGTCTCTGCGCATCTGAATCATTGTACATCGTCCAGGATGTGAATTTTTGTAGGCCACATTGTCGTACCGAGCCACCAGAATTATCATATTTTCAGATTGATTACCTTAGGTAAAATCATATAGTTAGTAAATGACTTTATAACAGCATAATAACTTTATAATTTTAGTAAATAACTTGTAATTACTTTAGTAAATAACTTTTAATTTACTTTAGTAAATAACTTTTAATTTACTTTAGTAAATAATTTTTAATTTACTTTAGTAAATAACTTGTAATTTACTTTAGTAAATAACTTGTAATTTACTTTAGTAAATAACTTGTAATTTACTTTAGTAAATAACTTGGTAATTTTACTCACCCCAGTTTGAATGTCGTAACATTGGATTTTTGATCTCGTATATTGAAAATAGACCCTAATTTACACATCTCGCATCATCGGATTCTCGTATACCGAATGCTCGTATAACGGGACCTCCCTGTATATATATATATATATATATATATATATATATATATATATATATATATATATATATATATATATATATATATATATATGTATATATATATATATATATATATATATATATATATATATACTATATTATTATATATATATTATATATATATATATATATATATATATATATATATATATATACAGGAAATACCTTTTATCCGGATACCCAACAACCGGAATAACCCAATAACCGGAATTTGTGGCAGGTAAGTAAATAGTATTAAAAAATAAAAAATTAACGAAATATTTAACTTTTAATTTTGCCGCCGTAGACGTGAGCGCCACCTATCGCCACCTGTTTATTCCCGCCATAATGCGCCATGCGCTATGATAATTCAGTGTTTATCAGTCCGTGGGCAAGGTCAGTGCTACCCGACGAACGGAGTGGTATTTTGAGTCATCCCACATACCACCCAACACACACACACACCCACACATCCCACCCAACACACCCACCCACACATACCACCCGTGTATGTGTGTGTATGTGGGTGTATGTGTGTAAAATAATAAAGTAACGAAATATTTAACTTTTAATTTTGCCGCCGTAGACGTGAGCGCCACCTATCGCCACCTGTTTATTCCCGCCATAATGCGCCATGCGCTATGATAATTCAGTGTTTATCAGTCCGTGGGCAAGGTCAGTGCTACCCGACGACCGGAGTGGTATTTTGAGTCATCCCACATACCACCCAACACACACACACACCCACACATACCACCCAACACACCCACCCACACATACCACCCCTGTATGTGTGTGTGTGTGTGTGTGTGTTGGGTGGTATGTGTGGGTGTGTGTGTTGGGTGGTATGTGTGTGTGTGTGTGTTGGGTGGTATGTGTGGGTGTGTGTGTTGGGTGGTATGTGTGTGTGTGTGTGTTGGGTGGTATGTGTGGGTGTGTGTGTTGGGTGGTATGTGTGTGTGTGTGTGTGTTGGGTGGTATGTGTGGGTGTGTGTGTTGGGTGGTATGTGTGTGTGTGTGTTGGGTGGTATGTGTGGGTGTGTGTGTTGGGTGGTATGTGTGTGTGGGTGTGTGTGTTGGGTGGTATGTGTGTGTGTGTGTGTTGGGTGGTATGTGTGGGTGTGTGTGTTGGGTGGTATGTGTGTGTGTGTGTGTTGGGTGGTATGTGTGGGTGTGTGTGTTGGGTGGTATGTGTGTGTGTGTGTGTGTTGGGTGGTATGTGTGGGTGTGTGTGTTGGGTGATATGTGTGTGTGTGTGTTGGGTGGTATGTGTGGGTGTGTGTGTTGGGTGGTATGTGTGTGTGTGTGTGTGTGTTGGGTGGTATGTGTGGGTGTGTGTCATACAATACAAACAATCATACAATATTATGTTTATTTTTAGTAAATGCATCTTTCGTAAGTATACTTACCCATTAACCGGACTTTTCCATTAACCGGCTACCCGGAAGTCCGGATATATCCGGATAAAAGGTATTTTCCTGTATATATATACTATATATATTATATATATATATATATATATATATATATATATATATATATATATATATATATATATATATATATATATATATATATATATATATATATATATGTAATATATAATGGGCAACGTCCATATGTTTGTTACCGTACTCCTCCCACAGTTTTCGTCGAAGAAGGCTGTAAGTGGTCTCATAAGAACCGGAAGGCTCTAACTTAGGTTTTTACGCTTTTATTTTTTCCATTCGGAGACTTTTCGGAGACTTTTTAGGAGACTTTTCATTTTTCGGATATTATTGGTTAGGGAGGGAGGGACGGGACGGGAGGGGACGGGATATTATTATGCATATTATTATGCAAAAAAAAATAAACACGGGCAGCGCCGGGTATCCTGCTACAGTAGAACCTCATTTAACTGGCATTTAAAACAACGGCAGCCTCAAAACAACGGCACTAATCGACCCAGGCATTAATTAGGTATAATTATTTCAAAAACTGAGAAAATCGGCAGAAATTTAGTTAAAATTTGGCGGGGTACGCAGGGGTTGGCAACCCTGCGCCATCTGGTGGTAGTGACGCGTAATCTTTCCTGCCTCGTCTAGCCGCCATAACACTTGTGTTGTGTGCCGTATATCTACACCTCCCTGTGCCGTTATTAGTGGACCAATGTGCTAGTTATCCATCACCAAGATGCCTAAGGTCACCGAGAAATGTCGGCGCAAGGTGCTAACCCTGAAGCAGAAGCTGGAGATCTGTCAGAGGCTGGAAAAAAACGAGTCACGCCATAGTTTGATCGAAGAGTTTGGCTGCTCGTCATCAATGATTTATGACATTAAGGGCCAGACTGCAAAGCTGAAGACCTTCTTCACAAAGACTAAGGATGCTAAAGGGATGGTTAAACGGCAGACACTTCGAAAACCAAAGCTGGAAGAGTTGGATCGTGCACTTTTTAAGTGGTTCAAGCTGAAAAGGTCTGAGGGTGCCTGCATCTCTGGGCCACTTATGATGGAGAAGGCCAAAGAATTTCATGAGAAATTGGGTGTAGAAGAGAAGTGTGTGTTTTCTTCTGGATGGCTACAACGCTTCAAGGTTCGGCATGCGATACGGAAGCTTGATTTAAGTGGGGAACAGTTGTCTACCAATGTTACGTCAGCCTCAGAGTATAAAGACTTATTTAATGCACTTATCCTGGAACATGATTTAACTCCTGATCAATTGTATAATGCAGACGAGACAGGGTTATTGTGGCGGTGTTTACCGAGGTCTACCCTAGCCTGTGCTAATGAGAAGGCGGCAAATGGATTCAAGCAAAATAAAGAACGTATAACAGTGATGTGTTGCGGCAATGCCTCTGGGAGCCTACTTCCACCTACTTTACCTACTTCCCTACACATCTTCATTGGTGAGTACAAGCGTCTTTACAGTATTCTATATGTTTTTATATGTTAATGAAACCACATTTATGAAGTAGGATGCATTTATTGGGATTTTGGGCGATTCCATAAGAGTAACTCTCAAAACAACGGCAAAATGAGTTATCCGGCATGCGCTCCCCCCCGAGGGTGCCGGATAAACGAGGTTCTCCTGTAGTATATATATATATATATATATATATATATATATATATATATATATATATATATATATATATATAATATATATATATATATATATATATATATATATATATATATATATATATATATATAATTTTTAATTAAATTTAATATAACACCTGAAAATGTAAATAGCAACACTAAAACATGTTTTGAAAACAATGTTGGTAGTATACTCACGTCATCATTCAGCGATGTTTTGAGTACTTTGATCCACGTACAGATGCAGTTGTAAGAGCTGCTCGTGCCACAGTGTGTTTGTCAGTACCTATGTGCTTGTAAGTGTGTGTATTTACCTAGTTGTGATATACGGGAAATGAATTACACTCGTAGCGTCCCGTCTCCTTGTCTCAATTGGTCAATCTTAGCTTTAAAATCATGAATACACTTGGCATCTATAATTTCACTGTCCAGATTATTCCACATATCAATACACCAATAGGGAAAACTACTTCTTAATGTCCTTCAAGCACCTTGTCCTCTTCAAGTACTTCTCATAAACTTTCAACTGCTTTCTGTACTTCTTTAAAACACATCCTGACACCCCATCAGGTCATATTGCTTTCCTCTCCTCCAATTCCTTCAATAATTCATTCACTTCTTCCTTCTTCATTTTTATTTTCCACTACTTCAGGACCTTCTTCATTCCTTGGGGTTCGCTAAATTTCTAATCTTTTCTGAATTCTTGCTGGAAATTTTTATTTTAAAATTTCACTCATGATCTTTGGATCATCATATATTTCATTTCATTCTTAGTCTTTCTATTTTGTCCTTATGCTTGATCCTTCCATTGATAAATATGTAAAACAGTTTAGGTTCTTCCGTACACACTTCTCAACTATGTATATCCTTCTCATATCTCTTCTCTACCTCCCTCCTTACGTACACATATTTATTTATTGCTAATTTATAGTCTTTTTTATTTCTTTTGAGTCCAATTTCTCTTCATTCTTTTCCATGCCTCATCCCTTATTATCTTGGCCCTTTCACATCTTCCATTAAATTATTCCTGTTTTCCTTTTTCTCTTGGTGTATATAATGGAAAATATTTTCAACTCCTTTCTCATACATGCCCAGAAAAATATCTTATTTCACTTGCACTATTCACACTTTTCATTTCTCCCCAGTCAATTTCTTCAAAGTATTTTCTCAGTTTTTCCATGTTAGCTATTCCAAAGTGTCTTCTGCTCCTCTTGTACAATTCATCTTCCTCCTTTACATCCTTTTCAGTCTCCATTTCTACAATTACATGGTCATTCTTTCTAATGAGGCACACATAATCTATCTCCTTTGCTAGGTCCATACCTTTCGTGTGTGTGTGTGTATTTACCTAGTTGCATTTACCTAGTTGTAACATACAGGAAAAGAGCTATGCTCGTACACGGCCACCTCGATTTACGAATGGGTTAAGTTCCTGAAAAACTGTTTGTAAATCGAAAATTCGTAAATCGAATGTATTTTTCCCATTTAACCCCATTATTTAATTTGAGATACGTTCCTACGAACAATAATCACATCCATAGAATGTCATAAACTGCTAGAAAAGGCAGGAACTCGACTCTTACGTGCGCTGACAAGTCAGAGAGGTTAACAGGGTGGGTTGGAGCATTGTGGAGGAGGAGCAGTGCCTTATGAGAGATGTTCTTCTGAGAGCAGTACCTCTCCACTGCAGGGCAAAAGTAATTGGTGAACCAGTCCTCAAATAAATATCTGTTGGTCCATGCCTTCTTGCTAGAACGGTATATGACCGGTAACGTAGCCTTAACATGACCTTTTAGGGCCCGTGGTTTTTTAGAGTGATGAATTAGCAGAGGTTTCTCTAGTGTTATGGCTTTTCTGGCTTTCTTGGGCTTAGGACCACCCACACTAGCACTGGCACCATGCTTGGGAGGCATTATTCACTGAAATAATCACTGAAATGTCTGATTATACACAATAATGTTCATAAACACAGCACGACCGGTCGGAGAATATGTAAACAAACAACTTGAGCGTCCCCGCGTGTGGATGTGCTGAGCCAATGGTTCTGTTTACTGAACTTTTTACAATATTTAGGTGTTATAAATATTCTTACTATTTATGTATTAATTTTTTTTTTTTATTTTGTTTATAAATTTACAAACTTTTGTTCGTAACTTCGAATTATTCGTGTGTAAACCAATTTTGGGACAAAATAATTTTGTTTGTATCTTCGAAAATTCGTAAATAGAGTGTTCGTAAATCGAGGTATGAGTGTACTGTCCCGTCTCCAAATCTACTATTATCCAGTTTGCCTTTGAAGTCCTGAATACTTCTTGCATTAATCACTTTTGCATCAAGGTTGTTCCAGGCTTCTATGCTTGTGTGTGTGTGTGTGTGTGTGTGTGTGTGTGTGTGTGTGTGTGTGTGTGTGTGTGTGTGTGTGTGTGTGTGTGTGTGTGTATTCACCCCCCCATGGTCTTGTCCACGGGGGGCTGGTTCGCGATCGCCAGTTTTCACCCTCTCAGTGCGAGCTTGGAGCTCATTATTACCGATCTTTGGGCAATGCTGGGACCTCACACACCACACACCCCCATCCCCTTGCTCAAGGGGGACAGTAACCGCCCTAATTTGTCAGTGAAAAATCCCCGGGAGCGCGAGGATTCGAACCGCCTACCCACAGAATGGGAGCCCGGCACGCTGTCACCTGACCATCGCGTGGTGTGTGTGTGTGTGTGTGTTGAAAATAATTAGTCTTGTATAGCGGGAAGAGTATGGA
Source organism: Chionoecetes opilio (assembly GCA_016584305.1). Taxonomy (NCBI): domain Eukaryota; kingdom Metazoa; phylum Arthropoda; class Malacostraca; order Decapoda; family Majidae; genus Chionoecetes; species Chionoecetes opilio. The sequence continues at coordinate 25,612 of JACEEZ010023991.1, forward strand.
ACTCACAGAAACAGTCTCCCTGACACAGTGGCACATCACACACAGGACACATGTAGCTGGTGTCCCTCCTCTTCTTCGACCTGAGTAAGCACATTTGACACTTACAGCGCCTGCCGTTGGGGATCCTTTGCCGTTTGTGGCCCAGGGTGGTGTCCAAGCGAAGCCTTTCGTTAATGACCACCTGACGGCGCTTGGAGTAAGGTGGTCCAACCCCTTGTGCATGCCGGGCCTGTGTCGGTGCCCTAGTGATGGAGGCTGCAGGGGCAACAGCCGGATTGACTGCCACACAGCGGGCACCAGCTTGCCCACCAGGCGACCCCACAGGTGTACCTGGTGAATCTACAGACTTAGAAGTGCTGTGGTGTGGGGTTATGGTAGGTGTGGGGGGGGTGGGGGTTGCCGAACTGATGTTGGCAGTAGGTTGGGTGGGGGTGGTGTTGGCTTTCTTCAGGTGGTAAGGAGGAGCATAGTGGAGCAGGTCAGGGGCATGGTGGATGGGAATGCCAGAGTTTGGCCACTCAACTGGATTGAAGTTGATCAGCCTATCAACAATGTATTCCTGGTACTGAAGGAGGCTCAATTTGTGGATGTCCTTGCTGTATTTCTTGTAGAGGACAAATGCATTGAAGAGGGCCATGTGGATGAGACAGAAGGTGATTTTCTTGGTCCATTTCATTGTGTTCCTCTGGCTGGGGTAGTAGTTGACCATCTGGTCCAAGTGATCACCTCCACCCACGTTCATGGTGTAGTCCTCCACCATGACGGGCATATTTATGGTCTTGTTGGTATGTTTAAATTTCCCGTTATTGTCCTTGACCTTGGTGTGGACTATCTTGGGCCTGGTTTCAGCATTGTGGAAGGTGGACACCATGGGAACGATCCGTTTGTCCTTCCACAAAAGCACATGCACGTTATCCTTGTGCATGGATGCCACGGCGTCATTTCCGAGTAGCTTTTTCTTAGCGATTTCCTGCAACTCCTTCGATGCTCCCCTCGGCAGTCGTAGCGTTCCGCACACGTACACCTGTCTGTCGTGGAGGTCCCTACAGAGGGACACAGAGTTGTAATAGTTATCCAAATACAACTTGTACCCTTTGTACATCAGCGGTTCCAGTAATCGGCATACCATGTTTTTTGTCGGTGTCTTGTCCCCGGTGTACACGTTGAAGTTGCACAGGAACCCCGATTTTGACTCCGCCAGTATGTATAACTTGATGGAGTATTTTTTGGGCTTCATTGAGTTGTACACCTTTAAACCAAGACGGCCGTTCCACCCAAAGCTGCCCTCAGTGATTGCAATGTGCTCCTCAGGCGTGTACACTTCCTGGAACCGATTCAGGAAGAACTCCATTACCGTACTCACTGTCAACAGGTAGTCCGCGTTCTTGACCGGCACTGCCCGGCTGTTGAAGGCATGGAAGTGCTTCAGGATGTCACAAAAACGTTTCCCACTCATTGTCCTCCTGAAAATGGGGTAATCGTGCACGCTGTGCTGCTTCCAGTAGTGCTGTAGAGTGGGTAGAGGGATTATGCCCATCAAGATGTGCAGTCCCAGGAATTTGGCCATTTCCTCCTCGCTCACCATCGAGTAGGCCCCTGCTGTAGTCCCAAGGAAGTCAGCATACATGTTGGTCTCCTCGGCCAGGTACCGCAGCATTTCTCTTGGGAAGAAGATGAGGAAGAAGGCTAAGGGAGACATTGGCACTGGCACCGAAAGGCCTGGGGTGCCATGGAATGCCACATGGTTTGGGATGAAGGGATCCTTGCTCCACCCAACATCTTGTGAAAAACCTCTAACAGGTGCTGTTGAAGGCGAGCGCCGGGCACGCGGTCTACCAGCACCCCTGGGCCCCCTTGGTGGTCCAGGCTTTTCAAGCTTTTCCGTGCCATTATTCAAGACCGTTAGTTCTAAAAAAATTGAATAGAAACAATAATTACATAACTATAGCTTTCAAGCATATCACTATGTTGTACTTTATAACATTATATAACACTATGGCAGTGTGCCCTAAAAGCAGGTGAAAGGATTTAAATCCCTCAGTAGCCTGGCGGGAGGTGTGCCTGACACGGCTATCAGAGGAAAACTGCCTTTGTTTCAGGGCCCGCGGTCTGAATCATGCCGGCTGAGAAGGTTGCTAATTATTTTATTTCTGTGAGCACGAGGAAACCTATGCTCTGACTAAAATTGACACCAATCGGGTGGATAACTATTTTAAAACATTATTTTGTTGAATTAGATGTCAATGGTGTCACAGGTTAATTTAGCGCTACATTTAGTTAGATTATTATTGGCGTCAAAGTATGCCATAAGGTTAATACATGGCCTGCATGCGGGATATGTTCCTTGAGCGTCAAACAATCTGATATATAAATGCGTGTTTATATTTTTTACAGGTAATAGCTTACAGAAAGCCAAAAAAATGAAAAGAAAATGCTGTATATTGTGATGTAAAAGTTCCACAAGTGTTAAAAAAAAGAAGAAGTTTGCAGGTATTTACGACGAGAAACAAGCAGTCCCAGAATCTTGGTACTGTATCAGCTGGTTATGGGCCGATTAACGGTAAGGATTAATTTAATAAACCTTGCCACATCTCCTTTACTACCTTATGGGGGACTACAACTTATGCTTCAAGATATAGTGGAGATATTACTAGCTTCGTAAACCAAAAAATGATATATTACTTTTACTAGAAACCAGCAAAAACGTGCCTAAAAGTGACAAAAAGTGAGGTGTGATTATAACAGGATTAAAGGAGACAATCATGCCAGTAAGAACAGAGAGAGAGAAGGTTGAACTTGCTGGCTAAGGAAACTGTGTCGACTGTATTGGAGGAAAATGTGAAAACTCAAGATGATATTGAAGAAATGTATCAACTGGGTAAATTTGAAGGAGGCAGAGCAAGGCCGATGAAGGTGAAAGTTTGATCCCAGGTTACACTAAATGAGTTAATGAACAAGACTTGGAAACTTGCTGGAAAAAGAAAAGTTTAAAACAGTATGGTTGAGAAAGGGTTCGAATGAGGAGGAGAGCGCAAAGATCAGGGAACTTTTACAAGAGGCCACGGAAAAAAAACAATGAACTAAACTCATGAACTAACGCCTTGGCCTCGTGCAATCTTCGCTCTCCCTTCATTTGCTTTCTCTCCTCTAGTAATTTCATGCTGTCCTCTTTAAGCTGTCCTATTTACCATGCCAATGCTTAACCCTTTATTGCATGTAAATCAGTAGGTGAAACAAATGTTCAGTTGATTTCTTTAAAAAGTAGACTTAGAAGGCCATTTTTTCGGCAATATTGAATATGTGAGTGTTCATTCAAAAAGACCTAATCCACATAAAATTATTGCATTCCACGCACTTATTTCCGATAAAAATGAAGACTTATGTAAAAGAGGTGAGAGAATGATTGATTTTTAAGATCGTCCAACGGACCGCGATATATTGAGACATAGAGTAGGGTTTCACTGAGAGAGAGAGAGAGAGAGAGAGAGAAGATGATAGACGAGGAGAGAGAGAGAAGAGAGAGAAGAGAGAGGACGAGAGAGAGAGAGAGAAGAGAGAAGAGAGAGGAGGGAGAGAAGAGAGAGAGAAGAGAGAGAGAGAGAGAGAGAGAGAGAGAGAGAGAGAGAGAGAGAGAGAGAGAGAGAGAGAGAGAGAGAGAAGAGAGAGAGAGAGAGAGAGAGAGGAGAGAGAGAGAGAGAGAGAGAGAGAGAGAGAGAGAGAGAGAGAGAGAGAGAGAGAGAGAGAAGAGAGAGAGAGAGAGAGAGAGAGGAGAGAGAGAGAGAGAGAGAGAGAGAAGAGAGGAGAGAGAGAAGAGAAGAGAGAGAGGAGAGAGAGAGAGAGAGAGAGGAGAGAGAGAGAAGAGAGGAGAGAGAAGAGAGAGAGAGAGAGAGGAGAGAGAGGAGAGAGAGAGAGAGAGAGAGAGAGAGAGAGAGAGAGAGAGAGAGAGAGAGAGAGAAGAGAGAGAAGAGGAGAAGAGAAGGAGGAGAGAGAAGAGAGAGAAGAGAGAGAGAGAGAGAGAGAGAGAGAGAGAGAGAGAGAGAGGAGAGAGAGAGGAAGGAGAGAGAGAGAGGAGAGGACGAGAGAGAGAGGAGAGAGAGAGAGAGAGAGTTGTTAGTTGTGTACGATCTGCACAATTACGTGTCGTTCCCCACCCACAGCTCTGGGTCGTCCCTTGACCCTGTGGTCACGGATCTTCCCCCCCACACTGTCCAGTGTTTTCCTCTTGACTTTGTGGGCACCTCAGACCACGTGGCTGTCCTTACAAAGATCCACTTCAAGAGACCACGTGAGGAGATACATTCCCGCACGCTCTGGAAGTGGGAGGCTGCCAACTGGGGAGCTCTGAGGTCCACCCTGTGTAGGACGGACTGGGAGGACGTGCTGCACGGCGACATCGACCAGCAGGTGGGGCGGCTCACCGAGCTGCTCCATGCCCAACAGGTTCGCTGGGTGCCGAACTCCGTGCACAAAACCAAGGCATCTGATCAGCCTTGGTTTGGACCTGAGTGCCGCGCAGCCTCTGACGCCAAATACCGCGCCTGGCTTGCCTTCAAGAGGCACCCAACGGCCCGGAACAGACACACAGAGAGGCGGCAAAGCGAATGAGGACCACCCAGGAGTGGGCCTCTGAGCAGTGGAAAGTGAACCTAAGGGGTCAACTGAAGCGTGGTCAGGTCGGGTCTAAGCGTTGGTGGAGCCTTGTCAAGGAGCAACAGGGTAAGTCGCGGGGAAACACTGTCCCTCCCCTCGTCCGCGGGGACGGCAGCGTGGCTCAGACTGCCCGTGATAAGGCGAATCTCCTGGCCATGCACTTCACAGAAAAGATGTGCGTCTCTGACCCTGGGAAAACGCCTCCCACACTGCCAGAAATAGTCAGTAATAAACTAGTGAGAGTGGTGACGAGTGCGGCTGAAGTGAAAGCGTTGCTGTTAAATCTGGACGTGCAGAAAGCAGTGGGGCCGGATAAGGTCAGTCCCCGTCTCCTCCGCCAGTGTGCCGAGGAGCTGGCGCGTCCACTTGCCACACTTTTCAACCACTGCTTACGAACCAGCAGGTGGCCACAAGCATGGAAGATTGGTAATGTGGTCCCGGTACATAAGAAAAATGCAAAGACTGAGGCCAAAAACTACCGTCCCGTGTCCCTGCTGCCGGTGCTCAGTAAGGTTCTGGAAACTATCGTGGCTTCGAGAGTCACTGAGCACCTTGAAAGGCACCACCTGCTCAACACTAATCAGTTTGGATTCAGGCCGGGCAGGTCAGCTGCAGACCTGCATCTGCTGTTATCCACGGAATGGAGTGCAGCCCTGGACCAAGGTAAGACCACTGCTGTCGTGGCTCTCGACATTGAGGGGGCTTTCGACAGGGTGTGGCACGCAGCCCTCATCACAAAGCTACGCGCTGCAGGTGTGGACGGGCCGCTCCTTCAACTCTTCAGCGACTACCTGAGAACGAGGCAACTAAAGGTGGTAGTTAATGGGCAGGAGTCTGAGTTGCAGCCCATCAGAGCAGGTGTCCCCCAGGGAAGCTGCCTCGGCCCCCTGCTCTGGAATATTTATATTAATGAGCTCCTGAATTTAATCCCCAGCTCAAGGGCCTATGCCGATGATCTCACCCTGACACAGAGCTACGGCCCAGGGGAGGAGACTGCCACTGCTGCCCAGATGAACACGACGCTGAGCCGCATCGTGGCCTGGGGCAACAAGTGGCAAGTAAAATTCGCTCCTCATAAAACACAGCTGCTCCATGTCTCCAGGTCGAGCGTAGCCCTGCGCCTTATCTGCGATGGGAAGACGCTGGAGCCCCAGGACGAGGTGGAGGTGCTGGGGGTCACCTACGACTGCAGGCTGACCTTCAAAGCCCACATTGAGCGGCTCGCCAGAGAGTCTTCGGGGAGGCTGGCATCCCTGAGGAGGATGTCATGGCTCCTTGACAGCAAGGGGTTGGAAGTCCTCTACAAGGCGCAGGTCCGCTCCTCTATGGAATACGCTTGCCTCGGGTAGGGCGGCGCGGCCAACAAGCACCTGGCCCTCCTTGACAAGGTACAGGGTCGCGCGATGAGGCTCATCAGGGACAGCGGTGCCGGGCAGGAACCACGACTTCACAGCCTTCAGCACCGCCGAGACGTAGCGGGCCTCACCGTGATGTACAAGGTGCATCAGCAGCGGGTGCCTCACCTGCACACACTCCGGCAGCCCCTACGGCGGGCTCAGGTTACTACAAGGGCCGTTGCTCTAGCCCCCACAGAGCTACTACAGCCCCGATGTCGTACTTGGCACCACCAGCGTCAGTTCGTCTGTGTCTACGTTGGCTGGTGGAATGCTCTCCTTGCCTCGCAGCCACGCCATGACGGTACAACTGTGCAAGAGTTCAAGGAACTTGTGAACGCGTGGCTGCCGAGGTGAATACAAGGAGATCAAAATTAAAATTAAATCAAAATTAACACGAGTTAGGCTTTTAGATAGGGAACACTTATTATGTCTCCTTTAGCCTGTAAATGTTACAATTATTTATGTAATGTAAATAGTAACTTACTCTGTAATGTTTTTTTTTTTTTTTGTAACTATAAATAAAAAAAAAAAAAAAAAAAAGAGAGAGAGAGAGAGAGAGAGAGAGAGAGTGAGAGAGAGATGAGAGAGAAGAGAGAGAGAGAGAGAGAGAGAGAGAGAGAGAGAGAGAGGAGAGAGAGAGAGAGAGAGAGAGAGAGAGAGAGGAGAGAGAGAATGATGGACTCCTTCAAGAATCTGCCATTATTCACCCTTCTTCATCCCCAACACCCACCCATATCCCCACTTCCAACACCCACCCACATCCCTTTCCCCCAACTCCCACCCCCGTCCCCACTTCCAACACCCATCCCCTCCCCCAACACACCCACCACCACCCATCCCCCCTTCCCAACACCCACCAATCCCCACCCACATCCCTTCCCCCAACTCCCACCCATATCCCACCACCAACATCCCCTTCCCCCAACTCCCACCCATATCCCCACCACCAACATCCCCTTCCCCCAACTCCCACCCATATCCCCACCACCAACATCCCCTTCCCCCAACTCCCACCCATATCCCCACCACCAACATCCCCTTCCCCCAACTCCCACCCACATCCCCACCACCAACATCCATCCCCTTCCCCAACTCCCACCCATATCCCCACCACCAACATCCCCTTCCCCCAACTCCCACCCACATCCCCACCACCAACACCCATCCCCTTCCCCCCCAACTCCCACCCACTATCCCCACCACCAACATCCCCTTCCCCCAACTCCCACCCACATCCCCACCACCAACACCCATCCCCTTCCCCCAACTCCCACCCATATCCCCACCACCAACATCCCCTTCCCCCAACTCCCACCCACATCCCCACCACCAACACCCATCCCCGCTTCCCCACCACCAACCACCACCCCCGTTCCCCACCTTCATCCCATTGCGATGGCCCTACATTCCAATCTGTCAGACTCACCAACATTTTCTATACATTTATCGTGGCTGTATTGGTTATATACGTGTGCAAACTTCTCTGGAAAGGCACAGCTTTCTTGCTGCACCCATAAAGGATGCAAGTATATGCCATATCGCAAAATAAATCCATCAGAAACACCCAAAATTCTGCAAGTACTATATTTATTTCTAATTTTACGTGTATTTGTATTAGCGCGGGGCTGGGAGGCCGCCTGACGTGACGTCACCGAGCCGTGGTCCGTCGTCTGCTGGTCGCCAGCTGTGTTTTGAGAGCTCTGGGAATTTACAGAATTTGATTGCAGCTCATTTAAAAACGGGTGACTGGATGCAGAAAGTGACAACATATTGTTGATATACTCGATAATGGCTATGTTTTGACTGCGTAAAATCAGTAATGATGAAATGGTCTGGACGATTACTTTAAGATTTCCTCTCCTTATTACTAATCATACCTCAAATCACAAAATAAGAAATATATTTAAAAAATACTGAAACGTTCCTTTACCGGTGATTCACGTGTATGACTGCTTTGAGTTAAATTACAAAAATATCTTTTTTTATAGTTTGAAAGTCAGAAAAATACCTTAAATTATAACATACTCAAATTCTAAGAGTAAAATGTTATATAATTGAGTTTCCTTTATTTTTTAGCCAAAAAAATAACATTCATCAGTGTGGATTTTTGTTGGATTTTTGTGGTCATATTACCTTCAAAATAATAAAATATTATTGATTTCTTGAATGTTCTTTATTTTTTCTTGATCACAGTTACAATGAAATCACATGAAAAAGATTAACCAGAAAAAAATATCATATCTTTTAAATTCTTCTAAATCCTACATGATTTCCTCTCTCACATAGACAATGCTCCAGATTCTCATGAAAAGAAAACGAATTCCTTTTACATACATAAAGAGTAACTTACAAACAGAAGAAGAGCAATTGGGATGAACATTTCTTTTCATACCATTATGATGATGCATTATTAGTGTGGCAGTTCTCCAATATCATACTTCACTCCATGGAACTCCAGAAAACACCTTTTTTCATTTGTGCTGCAAAGGTACACTTGACATTTTAGGCACCATGTTACAGGGGATGACTTACAAGGAGGGTTTTTGCATCTCCCTCTTTTCAGTAGATTGATAGGGAAGTGGCCAACCTGGTCAGCTCTGATAGGCTTTGCTGGTATAGATTTTGTATTGTGACCCTTATGCTTTTTTACTGCTAGCCTTTCATCAATTGCAGAATTTGATGGCCGACCTTTACCTTTCACTGCTAAAGGTTTGTTTTGCATCCTTAGACATGAAGACAAAACTAGCTTGAAGTCATGCAGATTCAGATATTTAGAATCAGGGTTCAAACCAGTGATGTCCCTCCTGTATATCAACCATGCATTACAGATACTCAGGTCCACAAAGTGAAAAAAGAGTCTGTGGTACCACTTTTTAGACCTGAAAAACATCCTGTAGAAAGCAATGAGTGCATCCATTTTATCTACTCCTCCCATATTAGCATTGTAGTGCTTGATGAGAGCAGGACAGTTTACTTCGGTTTTCTCTGTTGTGGATACTGATTTATCCCAACGAGATATTGTTGTGACAGGCTGGGCTGATCCCATGGTAGACATGACTGTGCATATGTTGTTGTCATTCCATCTAACAACCCTTACAGCCATAGGGCATGTTTCTATTCTGCCCTCATATTCTACATGTGCAGATTTCCCTTTTGATTTCAAGTCTTTATCAGATATCAAGTTCAGTCCAGACAGCCTGTTGTTACGAACAGTTCCCATGCACAGTATCCCTCTTTTGAACATCTCAAAATACAAAGGAACTGGTGAGAAAAAGTTGCCCATGAATAGCCTGTGATTTTTGTGGTTGGGAATAACTGAGGATAGTTTGCACACAATATTAGCACTGGATTTCAAGTCAGGAAATCCATCGGCTTTAGGGGTTGCACCCACACAGACCTCAAAATTGTGGACAATGCCACAGTAGTCAGCCAGAGTCCATACTTTGAAGCCCCAAGGATTGGGTTTTGACTTGATATAGTAACGAGGGCCTCTGGTTCCTTTGTAGGGTATCACTTGTTCATCCACACATACATTATGATCCATGGGAATCATATTATACTTGGATTTTAGGGAGTTCAAAAGTGGCCTAATTTTGTACAGCTTGTCATAATCATGTGAGCCTTTTTCAGGAGCTTTTGAATTGTCTGCAAAGTGAATAGATGTTTTAATTTTTTCCCACATACCACAAGACATGTAATCAATTACAGGTCCAATATCTGCATCAGAAGACCAGTAACTTCGATGCTTGGACAATTTCACCACACTCATGTAGATACAGATGCCTAAAAATACCTCCAATGTACCAACAGTTAGTGATAATGGTTTGTTTGGGTCTTTCTGTAAGGCATAAAGATTGCTCTCATTACATATAAGTGCCAGAAGGTTTTCATCAAAGAACTGTCTGAAGTACTCTATAGGCTCCAGTACATTTGGCCGGGCTGGAATAGATCCAGTCCATTCTGGAATAGACCTCTCATTACAGACAGCAGGATCACATATTTCCCAAGTCATTTTGTTTTTCAAATTTGTATAATTCTCTTCCTCCTCCTCCATCTCTTTATCCTCATTTGCTTCCTGGTCAACACTAGGCACTCCTGCAGGTGTCGTGCTTGTTGTGCCTCTAGAGTTACCACCTTCAAGAACTGTGATATCACTATGTGAGGCATCAACATCAACATCACGGACTCCACCATAGTGTACATTAGGAAGACTAATTTCTGTGGTGTCATCAGTTGCTCCTGAAGTTGAAGGTAAAACCACATTCTGAAGGGGAATTATTGTTCTTCTTCTTGACCTTCCAGTCACAACTCTCTCTTCATCTGGAATACAGAGAAACAGAAATAGTACACAAATACTTCTATATGGTAGTGAATTATAACACTTATAAGCACTGTAATAATGTGAGTCATCTATATGGTAGTGAATTATATAACTTATGTGCACTGTAATAATGTGAGTCATTGTAGTGCCTTTATAGCCACTGACAACCCAACTTAGAGGTGCAGAGTGCAGACAATGTGTATATCCTATTGAATATGACACACATTGATCACATTGTATTGACAAACACTTTGTGGTAAGGATATAGCTTATTGACAATCAACCAATACAAATAGGTATCAAAAAACAATATTCTTTTTTATTCACGTGCATGATACCAGTCATTCTAAGCCCTATACAAATTTGAGAGAGAGAGAGAGAGAGAGAGAGAGAGAGAGAGAGAGAGAGAGAGAGAGAGAGAGAGAGAGAGAGAGAGAGAGGAGAGAGAGAGAGAGAGAGAGAGAGAGAGAGAGAGAGAGAGAGAGAGAGAGATTTACCTTCAAAATCCAGCATCAAATCATGCCTCAACTGAGCGTCATCCTCTTGAGTGAGAACATATTCATCACCACTGTCATCCACATCATCAATGTCTGAACATTCAGAGTCAGACCGGGGTTCATCTCTGCAGACTAAAGGAGGTGTTGGAGGTCTGGCTCTGTAAAAACATTCCGTTTCCATGCCACCTAGAACAAAATAAACAAATTACAGTAGGGTCCCACATAGAACAAGAAATTGGTCGATAAACAATGTCATTTTATGTGAATTCGCTCTATGTGAAACACATAACCTATAGGAAAAATTGCATTTGGTTGATCGGTCCTCTCGTCCGTACCTGTACATTTATACTCCTTCACACCCATGCATACCAAAACATTCACACCCATGCATACCAAAACATTCACACCCATGCATACCAAAACATATATAAATGATAAGTTGCTTACCTTAAATCTAATAGGGATTAAGTACAGGGGGCGAGGGGTTCCGAGGCATCTTGGAGGTCACTCATCGTCACTGGATGACGACGCAGTGTGATCCAGAGCTCGGAGTGTGGCGAGTGAGCTTTGGTCTTGCATTTTTGCCACGTCCATCATAAACCCCTCAAACTCTGACAGGCTGGGCAGAGGTTCAATTGAAGGGCCAGGCTGGGGCTCATCGGCAGAGGCAGGCTGTGGTGTGCTGGCAGGGGCAGCTTCGGCAGGGGCAGGCTGTGGCGCATTGGCAGGGCGAATGTACCGAGTCATGAGGGTCTGCCTACGTTCGTTTACTCTCCGGTTGTGTTTTTCTTGGTAGCCATGAACGAGAGCTTTCATCTGCTGACAAAATTCCTCCTTTTTAAAGTCACATGGTTCAAACTCATTAACAAGCTCTTTCATTAATTCAGCCCCAGCCAAAATTCTGCTCAGCCCATGATTTGAAATCGTCCCTTCCATCTCCACAATCTCTGCCGGATGCCTATTTGCCCCTAGTTCATCCTCAATGTTCATTGCTGCGACAATGCCGTCAGGTGTTTGTTCGTTGCCTTTGGCGTTTATCTCCTGAATCTCCTCTGCCGTCACTTGAGCAAACCCAGGGACCTGCCTCGCAACCTCCACCGCTTGGGCCACAGTTCCGGCGAGTCGCTGAGCACCTGCAGTTCTGGTCACCAGGTGTGGAGTCAGTTTTTTCCAGGACTGTTGAATTGTTGCCTCATTAATATCTCCCCAAGCCAAGAGGAGATTATCAATTGCCTTCTTGATTGAAAATCGCCTCCAAAACTGCTGCACTGATATGGCATGTGGGTTGGGTGTTAGCAGGTAAGGGTCGACAGGCTGGTCGGCAGGCTGGGTGGCAGGCTGGTCGGCAGTCTGGGCGGCAGGATCGTCTGGGTCTGTTTGTGGGCTGGGAGGGGCTGCTTCATTATCTTCATCTTGATCGCTCACTTCATCGAGAATTTGTTGTATTTCTTCACCTGTTTCAGTTTCTCGGCGCATAAGAGCATACACTCGCATCTGATAAAAAGTTTTAACATTAGATATAACTTCCTGATCAAGGGGCTGCATGACTGAAGTGGTGTTGGGCGGAAGAAACACTACTTTTACATTCGGGTGCATGTCTATAAGGTGTAAAGGATGGGCCGGGCAGTTGTCCATAGTCAGCAAGACCTTAAATGGAATACCTAGCTGCTGACACTTCCACTTCGCATCCGGAACAAACATCTTGAGAAGCCATTCAGCAGCAGTGTAGGAATTCATCAAGCCGTTGGCAGTTTTCATCCAGTAAACTGGAGCCTTGGACATGTCAGAAAGGTGATTGTAGCATCTTGGGTGTGCGGCAGTATGAACAACCAAAGGCTTAATTTTGTTGCTACCAGTCAAGTTGCAGCAGAACAGCACAGTGAAGTGACTTTTATCCACTTTCCTCCCCCGAGCCTGTTTCATAGACTTAAAGGTGGATTTTGGCATATTTTTATACTGCATCTCAGCCTCATCCATATTATAGATGCAATCAGGAATATAGCCACCTTCTTCAATAATTCCTTTCAGTACAGCTGGGTAACTATCTGCCGCGACTGTGTCAACAGATGCAGATTCGCCAGTAACATTGATGTTGCGAATCTCCTTACGGCCAAGAAACCGATATAACCAACCAGTTGATGCTTTGAAAGGGCCAAGGGCACACCGCTCCTTCTGACAAATGGTGCGATAAAAAGTTTTAGCCATGTCCATGATCTGCTTTCTGTCCAATGGTACACCTTCACTCTCTTTTCTATTTAGCCAAACACTCAGATACCATTCCATGTGGATCACTTTCTCATCAGGGGCTCGTTTCCTACTGTCTAGTTTAGAGGTCCCATATGCTTTGATGGCCTTCAAAATGTCATCTTTTTTCCTCCAAATTGTCCTAACGGAGGATTCACTAAGGCCTAACGATCGTCCAATCGCCGTGTTTCCCTCGCCCTTCTGTTTTCTCTCTATTACTTCCTTCTTCACATCGTACGTGATCGCTTTTCTCTTCCCGGACTGTGCTCGCGGCATTTTGGTGGCCCAATACATACGGGGTCTGGTCTTGCTACCTAGAACAAAATAAACAAATTGTGTATCTCTTTATTCTGATATAATGTAAAATAATTAAAATAGATACACATGACGAGAGCAAGAGTAATCAGGAATATACTGCAACATACATCAATATTCAGCGATATCGGTACATAAAAGAAGGTGACCATAGGGCATATACATAAGTTACCGATGTCGCAACGTTTGAGTTTCGTTATTTTTGAAAACGCTTTCCATGGGAGGAAGACTTTACTTCACTATACTCTATATCACTATAGCTTCTTCGATCTCGGAAAGTTTGAAAATCATGTCAACATCGGGCGTGCACACAAGTCACCGATAAAGTAACATTTATATTTTCCTTTGTCATTTTCACAAAATTACACAGAAACACATATGGACATCTTGAAACACTCGTCATATGTATACAGCTAAGCTAAAATTTACTGGTAGCATTTAACTTACCTATGGTGGAGTTATGAGCAATTGTTGAGGGACAAAATTAGGTGCGTCCTCCTCGTGAACACGGTGCCAATCAGTGAGTCATAAAGGGCTCTGGGTCGACACAAACACCATCTATTGAGTGATTGCTGTAATATTGTAGGTCTACGGATGTGTACAGAGAAAACGATGGAAATGTAGGGACCAGCTATTGCACGAATCATTAATGTATACCGTAAGGCATTGGCACGTCAAATATCCCGTTTGGCAACTCTGACTAGCGCTGCGGCGTCCCCCGTTAGCCCGAGGCGACGCTACCGCCTCAGTCTACGCCCAGCACTCGTTCAAAGAGCAACCCGTGTGTGTGTAACCTCCATCAACCTTCCTTTGAATAAACCAACTAAAAAGCCGGAATCTACTATTTTACCTACCAGGAAGTAACCCTAAAAGGTTCACCACCGAGCAACAGAAAGGTCCAACTATAGAAAACATATTTTAACACGTTAACTGTGTATCGGCCACTGGTGTACCGAGCAATGTTTCCTTATTTGCGTATTGATACATCTGTGGCCCGAATAAGCCTTTCTAAAACTTTTGCAAACATGAGTACATAGCCAATTTGTATGTACATTTGTATTTATTATGGCTACAGATGAGTTGCAATGGTATCAGGTAATAAAATAATACTCATAATTGTGTAAATTAATTATTTATGGTTAGCCCAAAAATCCTTTTTCCTTGTTCAGCATTTTTTTTTACACAAATTAAGTTTTCATATAATAGTAATGTCATCCTATATGCATTATAATCAATAAGAAAATAAAGCAGTTATCAAATAAAACATATGCGAATGCATTCTTTGCATAGAAAGCAATACTTAAACATTGAAATTAGATGCATTGATAAGATAATATTATTTATAACAATACATATTTCCAAAATGCATATAAAACTTTGTAACACCTAACAAGCAAAAATCAAGCATTACATAATGTAACAGTAATTAACTGTAATAGAAATTACCATAAAACTCATGAAATTAATTCCGTAAAAAATCGAAAATAAAAATAATAAAACTGAAGCGAAATTGAATTATCTGAATGTGTAACAACTTCTCATGCATTTTCCTTAGTATGAGGCATGTTTTTCATTGAAGCATGGAAGGCAGAGGTGTGGCTGACCATCACATGCACTGCAGAAGGTGGATACTCTCCTAGCCTTGTTTGAGGCCACCTTGTATCCTTCTCCCAGTGATATCTTTTCGTAACATCCTCTGCATCTCTTCCTTGTGCTTCTCTTTTGTCCATCTGCTTCCTGAAGAGTGTGCTCTGTTCTTGCACCCGATATATCACAGGTCCTTTTCCCTGATTTTATGTTTTCTTCAGGAATATTTTGAGTTAGAGAGAGCACTAATGACTCTGTGAAGGTTCTTAGACATACTGGTCTTTTTGAGCAGTATTTATTGTACAGAATTTGAGCATTAGTTACTGCTATCCCAGCAACCATTTCCAGAGCAAGCTTCCTGTACCACTTGCCTGATTTCCATAGTGGTGAGTAGCAGGAATTTCGTTGGTCAGCAACATCAACACCTTTTTTTGCTTTGCTGTACTCAATGACACTTTCAGGTTTTACGATCTCTTCCCCTTTCCTATTTTTCTTTCCACTTGGAACTACATCCTTGCCATGTTCAGGCACTGTTGACAGTGTCAAAACATCTCTCTTGTCTTTCCACTTGTAAAATTTTACACCTTGTCTGTTTTCTGCTGCCTTCATTTCTCCAATCTTCAAGTTTGCTTTCAGTACTTCTTTGCTCAAGTACTTCCTGTGTACTCTAACAGTTCCACAAGCATAAGTCTTCTTGGTCAAGAGGTACTCTGCCAGGGTCACTGAGGTGTAGTACTTGTCAGTATAGATAGTGCATCCCATACCTAACAATTTTTCACACATTCTTACAACAAGTGATTCAGTTGCATTTAGGCCAGCAATTTTATTACTCTTCCCTACATGAACCTCCAGATTCCATGTATATCCTTCAGGTGTGCAAACCTTGTATACTTTCATTCCATATTTGTTAGCTTTGCCTGGAACGTACTGTTTGATACCTAATCTTCCTCTAAATGGCACCATACTCTCATCTACAACAAGTTGGGAGCCAGGTTTGTACACAGCTTGAAAATTGTCAACCAGTAGCTCAATCAGTGGTCTGACCTTGTACAAATTGTCCTGAGATTTTTGATAAGCTGTATTGTCTACAAAATGTAGAAATTTATAGAGAATCTCAAACCTTTCCCTTGACATTAGCTTTGGTACAAATGGATCATCATACAAATCCCTTTTAGACCAATACAGTTGGATTTCAGGCTTCACAACTAATCCCATGTAAATGACTATGCCAATACATTTCTTTATTTCTTCTTTATCGGTAGGTCTCCACGAAACTAATCTTGACCTATGTGTTAGTTGTGCAGCATCAATTTCCTGCTGTGCATACCTATTTGTTTCATGAACAATCATACCAATGATGTCATCAGATACAAAAAGATCATATATATTAATTGGCAGCACCACAGTCTCATTATCTGCAGTATTTACATTGATACTCATTTCTTCCTTCCCAGTAAAGGCATACATGCGATGCCTTGGCGATACAGGCCCCCACTCAAATGTAGATGGAGTGCTATTATTTGCATTACTTCCTGTGTTTGAATCATCTCTTTCTGGCCCTTCAGTTTGATCAACTTGCTCTTCATCTGGTTCAGACTCATCGCTTTCCTCAGACAGGTCATCTGAGTTGGCGAAAAAATCTGAATCATCTGAATCACCTGAAGAGCTATGTGAAGGCAACGATTGTGCTCCGTAAAAGTCTACCGGGTTCATTTCTGTTGAAAAAAGGATAAAAACATGATTATTCTAGTGTATATATGTACGGCATATTGAAATGTCATATTGTCTTGATACTGACATGTATATACATCGTAAAATAACAAATACATACTCGGTACATTGACGCACCGATACACGACGGGAGTAAAAAATATCAGTGGTCCGCAATTTGGTATATATTTGTACCATGGATTTAAATGCTCTATACCACGGGCCACCCTCTATGAGTGATACATACCTCCTCTTGCTGTGAAAGTCCAATGGACACTGGCAGGATAGCGAGAAGATGGTATCGCCGGGAGGGCGAGAAGGCTGAATTGCCAAACGCAGTTATTAAACTCCGTAGGCATCTGAGCTTTAAACATACCGAAATCAGTGCACTATACCATATAGGGCTAATTAGTGTACACAAAAGGAATAATGAAATACACTAGGGTCCCGCATAAAGCGTGTTCGCATAAAGCGTTTCCCTTATAAAGCGAACGACCTAAAATATTATTATATATATATTTTTTTTTAAATAAACATTATTCCAAAATTTTCATTAGGAACAAATTTGATCACATAGAACGATTCTGCCATCAAAGTAGGGCAAATCTGAGGAGTTCTCATATAGAGAGACAAAATATCGTACAGAACGTGAGCAGGCCGCCATAAGAAGGTACACTCGTCATTGTGGTTTGGTGTCGTTGGTGCTTACAAGTTATCAGCTGTGAGCGGGCCCCGCCAGTTCTGGCATCCAGAGAGCCCTTCTCCTCCTTACCATCGAGGGCTGGGAGATCGCCTTTCAGTGGGTTCCCTCCCACGCTGTTATCCCAGGCAATGAGGTGGCTGATTCTGCTGCCAGGATGGCCTTAATAGATGTAAACACAACCCCCTTCCCTCTGCCGCTCTCCGCGGCTAAATGCCTCATCTCCCGGGTTTGCCGCTCTACTTGGAATAACACGCTCGGCGATACCCTCTGCATCACCTCCATGGGCTAATACCGCAGTGACTCTTCCCCCCAGCCGTGGATAAGGACCCCGCGTCCTGGATGTCACCCTCACCCGCCTCCGCCTGGGGCACACGACACTCAGGGCTCACCTGCATCGCCTCCGTCTGTCCCCTGACCCCCACTGCCCTTGGTGCATGAATGTTCCGGAGACTATTGAACACTTTCTGCTGCAGTGTCCGCGCTTCCACTCCCACCGTGTAGTGCTACAGTCTCAACTCCTCGCCCTGAACGTCACCACCTTTGACCTGCCCACCCTGCTGGCGGCGGCTGGCGTTCCCCCTTCCCGGCAACACGCCGTCATCCGCCTCACCTGTGCCTTCCTAAGGAAGACAGGCCAACTACCGCGCCTGTGATAGCATCATAGGACATCACCGGGGCTCATAGTGTTCCCCAATGGATCCTCGCAGCCTTAAAACAATAACAACAACAACAGTTCTGGCGAGGCACGCAAGCGAGAGTTAAGCCAGGTTTATGGCAACTTGCTTTTGAGTCACTAACCTAACCTAATCCCACGCTTTAACCTCCTAACTAAAGCCAAATCTGCATTAAAAGTGCCCGCGGCAAGGGAAGAACAGAGGCGATGTAGGTCACAAGAGGAAGAAGAGTGAGAGGCACGCCGCACGTAAACAAACACTTGTCTCTCGCCTCCATATGAACATGTCATTATCTCCAAAAGTTTGAGTCCAAAAGAATGTTTCCTAGAATCCAATAAGGTAAACAGAAACCATACTCCCAATTGTGTAGGGAATTTCGACCCTAGTGTAAAATAATACCATGTTCTGGTATGCATGGGCGTGAACAAGTATAAATGTACGGGTATGGGCGGGAGGACCGATCGACAATATCAATTTTTCCCATAGGTTATGTGTTTCACATAGAGCGAATTCACATAAAACGACCTCGTTTATCGACCAATTTCTTGTTTTATGTGGGACCCTAGTGTATAAAGAAATATGAAAAATATAATTTTACTGATCACTATGTGCAACTGACAGTATACGTGTATATTCATATCGTTCTAGCCGATGGGTGTGGCGGGAACCTTTGATATTGCTGGTGGGCTGGCCGAACTCTTCAAGAAGCTGGTAGGCCACGTTGTATAATCATGAAGTAGTGATGAGGGGCTCAATATGCCAGTAATGCTGGAGATTATGCTTTTTACAAAGTGGCATCACCAGTACCAAAGCGATAAAATCAACAAGCTCCCTAGGCATGGTTTCTACACAATGCCGGAACCTGGACTTAGGGGAGATGAAATACATTCGCTGAGATGCCCAACGGTAGTAATTGTTGGTTTTCTCAGCAATGCATGACATCACCTCGTCATCCAAGAAGGCACGGAAGAAATCAATCTCCTTTGCCTTGTCGTTGCAGGGCCACTGGCCCAGTAATGGGCCAGCAGAGCCAGCCAAAGTAGGTGCGGGGCCCAATGCAAGGGCAAGGAGCAGGGGAAGGTGTCGGGTGGGCTATGGGGCAGGAGGCAGGAGGCAGGAGTGGGACGTAATCCATTATGGTGTTGTCCAAGTCCCCATCCTCCTACTGGGAGTCCTCCTCCTCCTCCACACCCACCTCTCGGAGCTGATCCTGTCTTATTAGCAGAGCTGAGAACCACTCCTGGGCCGCCGGTGCCAACAGTGGCATCAAACTACGAAGGTCTGAGCATTTCGTCTGCCGGAGAACCCTGTCGTGTGGGTATTTTTGGGGGAGTACCACCCAAGTACCAAGTCAGCTACTTGGTTTTGTAGCTGACCTATGCACTGCCAAGAATGATCTTTTTTTTTGGCCATAACAACCTTCCAGTCGTTAACATTACGAGCACGCACTCGACCTCTCTTTACTATGGTGCGGCCATGGCCAGCCCCACCACCACGTACAGCATCATCACTACTACTAGACCCATCATCAACACCGTCGTCATCACCTCTACCATCACTTAGATGGCCACGTAGGGCAGGCCTTGAAGTAGCTTCAGGGGCAGCTTCAATATCAGGCGTGCTGTGCTGCAACGGTGCTCGTGGCGGGGAAACAGTGAGGTCAGTGCCTGTAGGAAAACCAATTGTTACTGTTTGTCTTTGTGAAGTTGCTTCGTGATAAAATAATAATTTCTTACATTAAAAGAATGAAGCAAAACAATGGCCCTTACTACGCAGCTTGGTGATATAATAATGTTTCCTTGTAGGTAGAGAAAATAGTGAGTACAAAAACCTCTACCTCTCTAATTACCATTGAAATTCCTCCATTGCACATTTACAGATCAAAACATCATTTTGATCAGAATGACAGCACATTGCGTATTTGTAATAAAGCGCTTATGATATCTTTGGATATCTTTACTATTCCCTCCATTGAACCACAATCTGTCTCAGTTAACTTATTTTACTTTTTTATACCTATTACAAGGTAGAGTAAAAAGGTGTACGATAACTCTAATTAGTGTATGTAGACACTCACGGCTTTTCAACTTCACACTGATCGCCAACCAATGCAATCATAACATATCCTCTCTTGCACACACACACACACACACACACACACACACACACATACACGAACAGAGAACGGAGGAGGAGAAGGCAAAGTTGTACTACCGAGTAATGGACAAGAGTATCAGGAAAAAAGGAATATGTGATGTACACAAACATAAATAGGATAATATCAAGAAGGCTGGAACTAAGAGATTGCCTATCAAATACAGATCCAGACTGTCTAAGCCTGTAATCCAGACTGTGTGTCTAACAGAAACTAAATTAGTAGAAGACCAAAAAGTGATAAGTAATGAGGGAAATGAAAGAGGAAGTAAGGCAGAAAAATGAAGAACGAACAGAGGAAGATAAAAACACTTTTTTGGGGGAGTACCAGATGACAGGGTGAGAATATGATCTATAAAGAAAATAGACTAAAGGGAAATAGTGAGGAAATGTGTTGTTAAAAAAGGAATGAGTGTACATGAACATAGGATAATAGGAAGAAGGTTGGAACTAAGGGTGAGGATTTGAAATAGGCAGACGGACTGAATCTCAACTCCGCAGTTTTTTTTTTAGAGTTTGTTTACAAGCCGCTGAGGGCGAAAGGATGGGAAGTGGTTAGAGGAGAGAAGCGAGGACACTGAAAGGAGATTTACTGGGTGCTGGAGGAAGTTAACTGGGTATAAAGAGGTTGTGCCAAAGACTACTCTATACTGGACTTGCTACTCGTGCCCCGCGCCAACCCGCCCATGACCAGTGGAGGCCAGTTTTGCGATTCCTGCCATTTTCGAAAATCACCCCCATTTCCCTTCCTATGGTTTATCAGTATAAATGATATACTGTTATCTTCGTAAATGTTTGTTCTATAATATTATCAATTAAAAAACAGTAAAATACACTAAAGAAATGCCATTATAAGAGAGTGAAGAAATATGCATGAACTTAATATTCACTTAAACTCTTCGCCATTTAATATTTTGCAAGAAAATATTTTAGATGAAACATATCAATAGAAGGAAATTTCCATTAGCTTTCCATTGATATATTTCGTTATCTGATAAATGAATTACCACCATGCATAAATTAGGGTTAACTAAAAAAATAACATCATCAATCGGATCGGCAAGTAAAAAAGTGTTCCATGAATACAGTAGACTATGGTTTATCAGTATAAATGATACACTGTTATCTTCGTAAATGTTTGTTCTATAATATTATCAAATAAAAAAACTGTAAAATACACTAAAGAAATGCCATTATAAGACTCTGAAGAAATATACATGAACTTAGTACAGTAAAACCCTTATAACTCGGCACTGTATAACTCGGAATTTGACATAACTCGGCAAGGCAAAGACTTTTTTTTTTTTTTTTTTTTTTTTTTTTTTCTCCCATCTATGCCTATAGCGCGTGTAGGCAGTGAGCTCCAGGGGTGGGATGGTAGGCCCTGGAGGCTCACTCGAGGGCTGTGATGGTTGGCCCTCGCCAGTGGTGGCGCAGACAGGATTCTTATAGTGACACCTGTAATTAGAGGCTCATGCCGCCCCCCTGTGTCCTCCGATGCACTCGCAGTCGAAGGTAGAGTTAATGGACAGGGCATGTGGGTGTTCTTAGGCCACTCGACGGTGCAGAAAGATTTCAAGTGGATTTATGGGTCTCACTCGGGATCGAACTCGGGTTTTCGAGAACGCCACTCGGTGACGCTAACCACTCTGCTACCGCCTCCCCTAGATTGCATCGCTTGGTTTTCACTCGGTATATCATGCCCTCACAACCTCTTGTGTGAACATGTAAACAGAAAGTCGGCAAAAAATAATGTATCTCGGCATATTGCTGTTATAACTGCATCTCTTTGCTTACACTCGGCAAAGCCTTAGTCGCATAAAGTAGTGTTTTTGTCCTTTTGACCTTTCCTGCAGGCTCAGGCTCTTCAATTTCATTGAAGTCTCCCTTCCTGCTGGAGACACCCTTGCGTGATGGAGCTGACATCTTGAAATACAGTACTGTATGATGTAATCCCAAAACACGTAAAATAGGTGGCAAAGTAAAGCAAAGGTCAGGAACCAGCGCGTAGGCTGTCAGCTGCTGAGCCGTGTTTATGTCGTCCAAGCACCGTCTTGGATACGAATTCCGTTTTTTGTCGAAATTAAAAAAGGATTGGTTTCTGCTTAAAAAACACAAGAAGCTTGGTAGGAGCCGAAATAATAATCAATGCAAAACATTGCAAACAATATCACAAAGTAGTATAACACACATTTCATTAAGTGTTATTGGATTGGGATTCGTAATCCAAGACGGTGCTTGGACGACAAAAACACGGCTCAGCCTACGCGCTGGTACCAGACCTTTGCTTTACTTTGCCACCTATTTTACGTGTTTTGGGATTACATCATACAGTACTGTATATCAAGATGTCAGCTCCATCACGCAAGGGTGTCTCCAGCAGGAAGGGAATGGAATTGAAGAGCCTGAGCCTGCAGGAAAAGGTGAAAGTGCTGGCAAGGATGGATGTAGGTGCGTCCATGCGTGCTATTTGTGCTGAGTTTGATATCAAATCCAGCACATTCTATTCTACCCGTTCACTGGTAAGTGTAGTTTTTATGCTTTGACAGTAATTTTTTTTTTTTTTTTTTTTTTTTTTTTTTACCCATATCAGAGGAGGACATTGCATAACTCGGCACATTGAATAACTCGGCAAGGGCCAGAGCCCCTATCGTGCCGAGTTATAAGGGTTTTACTGTATTCTTTTAAACTCTTCGCCATTTAATATTTTGCATGAAGACTTTTTACATGCAACATATCAATAGAAGCAGAATTTGATTAGCTTTTCATTGATATATTTCGTTTTCTGATAAATGAATTAGAACCATGCATAAATTAGCGTTCACTAAATAAATAACATCAATCGGGAAAATTACCCGATTGATGATGTTATCTATTTAGTTATGCATGGTGCTAATTCATTTATCAGTAAACTAAATATATCAATGGAAAGCTAATAAAATTCCGCTTCTATTGATATGCATCATGTAAAAAGTTTTCGCGCAAATTAGTAAAGGGCGAAGAGTTTCAGTGAATATTAAGTACATGCATATTTCTTCAGTCTCTCATAATGGCATTTCTTTAGTTTATTTTACAGTTTTTTATTTGATAATATTATAGAACAAACATTTACGAAGATAGCAGTGTATCATTTATGCTGATAAACCATAGTCTACTGTAATCATGGAACACATTTTTACTTGCCGATCAGATTGATGATGTTATTTTTGTAGTCAACGCTAATTTATGCATGGTGGTAATTCATTTATCAGAAAACGAAATATATCAATGGAAAGCAAATGAAAATTCGCTTTTATTGATATATTTCATGTAAAAAGTTTTCTCGCAAAATATTAAATAGCGAGGACTTTAAGTGAATATTAAGTTCATACATATTTCTTCGGAGTCTAATAATGGCATTTCTTTAGTGTGATTTACTGTTTTTTATTTGATAATATTATAGAACAAACATTTACGAAGATAACAGTATAGCATTTATACTGATAAACCACAGGAAGGGAAATGGCAGTGATGTTCGAAACACTTTTTTACCTTGCCGAT
Source organism: Chionoecetes opilio (assembly GCA_016584305.1). NCBI lineage: Eukaryota > Metazoa > Arthropoda > Malacostraca > Decapoda > Majidae > Chionoecetes > Chionoecetes opilio. The sequence continues at coordinate 49,404 of JACEEZ010023991.1, forward strand.
CGGCCTCCACTGGTCATGGGCGGGTTGGCGGGGAGCGCAAGTAACAAGTCCAGTATACTACAGTAGTGTTTGGCCAGGCCTTTGAACTGGCTGTTCCTGTAGAGAAAAACACAAACAAAAGGGAAAAAACATAACAAAACTACATACAAGCTATACTAAGCCAAATATAATACTATTCTAAGCGGTGAGGTCACAAGAAGAAGAAACCTACCGAGAAAAAAATAGGTAGATTTTACTAGAAAGTCTGTTTATTTTTATAATGTATATATTTTTTTTAGAAATTTCTTTCCAAAATCTTGGTGAGTCTTCCAAGATGCAGCGTCTTATAAGTTATAAACCGTAAAATACGGCTATTTGAGGTATTAGAGAGGCAGATCTGGCAACCTGTAGTTCGTACAAGTCTAGAGTCGGCTGCTCCAAAATGTAAACAAAGATGCCAGTACTGGTGGTAAGAGGACGATTATGTACGACTCCGCGTTTGCTACCAAAAGAGATGCCGGTATCAGGCTGAGTGAGTGGTAGTGTGTACGGGGATTTAGGGGAGGCGGTAGCAGTGGTTAGCGTCTTCGAGTGGCGTTCTCGATGACTCGAGTTCGATCCTTGGCGAGGGCTGTAAAATACACTTAAAATCTTTCTCTGCTCTGTCAAGTGGCCTAAGAACACCCACATGCTGCCCATCAACTCTACCTTCGATTGCGAGTGCATTGGAGGACACAGGGGGGCGGCATGAGCCTCAAATCACAGGCGTCACTATAAAAATCCTGCCTAATCCAGGGGCGAGGGCCAACCATCACAGCCCTCGAGTGAACTTCCAGGGCCTACCATCCCACCCCTGAAGGTCACTGCCTAACGGCACTGTAGGCATAAAAAAAAAAAAGAGGGAAAAAAAAAAAAAAGGTCTCAGAAGCAGCGCGAAACTCAGGGAGATAATGCACGAAAGTCGGTATGGTAAGAATTCAGGACTCAGCGTGAAACTCGAGGATCGTGAAACTCAGATAGCGTGAAACTCGGGAGGGTACTGTACAGATAACCTTGGTGTTAAGGATACAGGACACCGCGGGACTATCACTTTATTTGAATATGTTGCCGTCAAGTATGTATTGGTTTGCGCGGCAATCTAGTTCAGCTGCTCTTCTTGCAGTCTCATGAACCTTGCGCTCAGCATCAGCCGCTCTTCTTAGCTTCATGAACCTTGCGCTCAGCATCAGCCGCTCTTCTTGCAGCTTCATGAACCTTGCGCTCAGCATCAGCCGCTCTTCTTAGCTTCATGAACCTTGCGCTCAGCATCAGCCGCTCTTCTTGCAGCTTCATGAGCCTCGCGCTTAGCATCAAGCGCAGCGATCTTTTTCTTCTCATACATGAGCCATGCCTTGCTGCACTGAAGCTCCAGCCGTTGGAGTTCCTCCAAATGATCCTGCCGTCGATGAGGAGTTCCCCCCTGGGCTGGAGGTAGTGTTGGGGGCTGTGGGAAAGAGCAAGTTGGGAAATTAACTTCCCCAGGCAGCCAAAGGGTTGAACTGAGATCATCTTCCCTATCATGAACAATGACCACCGTTTCCTCCCCTGGCTGTACCTTAGGCAACAGCATAGCAGTAGCCCCTACCGATGCCAACAATGATGTTGGAGGTTCCCTAAAAAGAAAGAGAGAAAGGAAATTGATATAATATGAGGGTATACATAATCTGCTGGCCTTATGATGCTATTGTAATGTCTGTAAAAAAATGCTCACAATATTGAATGCTAAAAAAAAATTCTGATGCTGGATCAACTGAGGCCTCTAGCCTTTAACTTAATTGTTTTCATGAATGGATGTAAATACACATACTGGGGAAATTCATCCAAGGCTGTGTCAGTGTTGCATAACTTTGTTATGTCAGAAATGGCCTTGTTGTTCACCTCCAAGACGGCCGTCACAGCCACTGATGCTGCACTGAGGGGCCTCGGAGCAGGACCACCTCCTGAAAGGAGAAAAAAAATAGATTAATGACTGATTTTAATGCTTGAGTTAGGACATCCATATACAAAAAAGGGATCTAGTTTTCTTCTCAAGTTGGAAGGTGAGTAACAACTCTGCTTAATGTACTAAGTCTATCGTGAATATTGAAGTATTGAGAATTGAAGCTGTATTCCTTCGATATGAAAGCTGAAATAATCTTTGGCTTTACAAGATTTGATACTCCAAACCTTCTGTCATCTTCCATCTTTTTTTCCATATTCATCAATCCAAGCATAGTTTTAAAACATATAAAATAGTTTAAAAGCGCACTTATACTTTGTTCAGTTAGTTTAGAATATATTGTTCGGTTAGGGTAGGCTGTATTTTGTCCAGTGATATTACATTTAGTTTGATTAGGTTAGATGGTAAAGTTGCAGTTTCAGGCAATAAATCCATTCTCATTTCTTATAAAACCCGAGGACTTATCCCGAGGATGCTTCTCACCATAAAAACACTGACGTGAGGACACATGCAGCACACATTACTACCTACATGTCATCTTGATGTTTCTTATTGCAATAGTATCAACATAAGGATACATATGGCAGATATCACTGTCTGTTATCTTGATGCTTCTTACTGCAATCTACCAATCAACATAAGATTTAGCATCTAATGAGAGCACTTTGTTGTACCTACTTTTGATTTTTTTTCTGACACTTTTTCCTGACTTTTTTACTGCCATTCCCCTCGCTCAAAACTGCACTCTAAGAGTTTAGGTCAATGAATTATTTTACCCCCATTTTATATAAGCTACACTGAAAACTATGCTGAAATGCAGCAGTGTTTTTGTTATGCTTCACTGCATTCTTATTTACATTTGATGACCGTTTATGATGAGAGGAAATGAGGTAACAAAATATGAGCTGAAACATCATTACTTGAGAGATCAATAGTGTTTGCTTATATGTATAGCTTACCTTTTACCGTCCACCAAACACTTTTTCTCTTCAATGTGATGGAGTAGACACAACTCCATCTCTGGGGTCCAGTTGGGTCCCCTCTTGAATTTTGGCTGAGGTTCTTGGCGACTTTGTTCCATCGTGGTGGATGTACACATGTGGCAATGGGAATGTAAACAAACATGGAAAATATCTAGTATAAACTATATTTCCTTATATTGGCTTTTATTGCTGCAATAATACATTTCTTACAAAAAAATTTAGTTTTACGGTTTTTTATTGCAATATATCCTTTGTATTTGTTATTTGTAGTGAAATAGCTATTGAATGGGCTAAAACAGTGAGCTCACCTGCCATCTGGGAACCTCCCGTCAGCTCAGGACGTCGGGTCTCGGGGTGTCAGGCTAGACTTATTTTCCATTATTCCCTACTAAACCAGCTACAATTAAGTGTTGTCATGGTTAACATAGGTTTATGAAAAATGAAAATATACGAGTTTTACATTATTCATGGCGTTATAATGAGGATTGTTGGCAAAATAGAAGCATTCAACCACACGTGTCCTACAACATTCTACTAAATACTGTAGAGGAATGCTTCAAGGCGGGTGTATGGGTAAATAATACCTTCATGCATGCAAAGAGAAGGTATTATTTACCCATACACCCGCCTTGAAGCATTCCTTTACAGAATAGGTGCCTTGCACTGACGTCACGATCTAGTGTCTTCAAGCCAAATGCCGCCCGTCGGAGCGAGCTGGAGGACCAACAAACTCCACTTGCCACCCGTGTTTGCCAGCTTATGGTAATTTTCCCCTACTAAATATGTTTATCAATATAAAAGGTATACTGTCATTTTCGGAAATGTTTGTTCTATAATATTATCAAATAAAAAACCGTAAAACACACTAAAGAAAGGCCCTTACGAGACTCATCAATCGGGAAAAATTACCCGATTTCATGTTATTTATTTAGTTAACGCTAAATTATGCATGCTGGTAATTAATTTATCAGAAAACTAAATATATCAATGGAAAGCTAATGAAATTCTGCTTCTATTGATATTCGCCACGTAAAAAGTTTTCTCGCAAAATATTAAATGGCGAAGAGTTTAACTGAATATTAAGTTCATGCATATTTCTTGAGTCTAATAATGGCCTTTCTTTAGTGTGTTTTAAGGTTTTTTCTTTGATAGTATTATAGAACAAACATTTCCGGAGATGACAGTATACCTTTTATATTGATAAACATATATTTGGTAGGGGAAAATTACCATAAGCTGGCAAACACGGGCGGCAAGTGGAGTTTGTTGGTCCTCCAGCTCCCATCTCCCGTGTCTGTCGCAGCCACAACAAGGGTTGTGACGTCACGTGCAAGGCACCTATTTAGCAGAATGTTGTAAGACACATGTGGTCGAATGCTTCTATTTTGCCAACAATCCTCATTATAACGCCATGAATAATGTAAACCTCGTATATTTTCATTTTGCATAAACCTATGTTGACCATGACAACACTTAATTGTAGCTGGTTTGGTAGGGGATAATGGAAAATAAGTCTAGCCTGACACCCTTTGACCTGATGTCCTGGAGCTGACGGGAGTTTCCCAGATGGCAGATCAGCTCACTGTTTTAGCCCATTAGCGTTACTTTCACTGTTTGTTATGATCGCAAGGAGCGGAGAATTCGCAGCTGTGGGCGGATCGCAAGGCATTCGTAAATAGTTCACAAGCATAGCTCGCAACAGTGAACAGCCTTCTATTTTGCGAACAGAAACTTGTGAACCGCCGAAGACTTATGATAAATACCGGCCCTGGGCTGGCTTCCCCACCCTACTAATATACTGAGGTCACCACGCCAAGGTGCTAATGAATCGCTCTTCCTGATTCATCCCCAATATAGTTCACTGTTCATTTCTTTGAACATAATATGCACCAAAATCTCTCTCTCTCTCTCTCTGCCCATCTGGTAACAGAGTGGTAAGAGGTGTGGGCTCTGATGCAGACGTCCTGCATTCCATCCTACCCACTGCCACTTGTTTATCTTGGCGGGTAGCAATCTGTATCGTCAATAACTTCATCGTTGGTATAGTCTACCTGCAAATTGTCTTGATAGGATCAACGGATCTTACCTTCTCTCTCTCTCTCTCTCTCTCTCTCTCTCTCTCTCTCTCTCTCTCTCTCTCTCTCTCTCTCTCTCTCTCTCTCTGTCTCACGCAGCTAGCGTGAGAAGGTAACACACACACAAGATAAAATTGACCAATTGAGACATGAAGACGGGACCCCAGGTGTGTAACTCATTTTCCGTATATCACAACTAGGTAAACACTCGCTCTCTCTCTCTCTCTCTCTCTCTCTCTCTCTCTCTCTAATGTAGCTAGCGCACACACACACACACATGAAACACAAGCAGGCTTTAGGCATGGATACTCCACTCTGGATCATATATTTTTGCTTAAGTCACGTGTATAATTGATTTGTTCAACTGGAAGAAAAGGAAGCTTTTTTGTCTGTTTGTGGACTGCAAGAAAGCCTTTGATATGGTGTGGCGTGAAGGTTTGTGGTATAAACTAGTGAGGGAAAAGGTGAATGGGAAAATATTGAATGTAATCAGATCTTGTGTCATGCTAAACCAACAGATATCAGATACCTTTGTATGTAATGTACTCATCCTCCCCTTTACCACCCTCCACCCATCCCACCTTATCCTCCTTAGCAACACCGTACACTCCCACCTCTTTCCTACACCTTCTCCACAACCACCCACCACCTTACCCCACACCTCTTTGCCTCCAAGAAAAAGAGAGAGACCTACAGACCAACACAAGACAAAGTGACCAACCGACCAACTGACAGTGACAAACAAAGAGATAAGAGACATACAGACCAACAAAGAATGTCAGAAAGATAGACCGACAGACAGACCAATAGAGACAAAGATTACAAGAGACCGAGAGACCAACACAGACAGACCGATTGAGACCGACAGACGGACAGAGACAGATTAGCGGACAGACTGACAGAGACAGATTAGCCGACAGACGGACAGAGACAGATTAGCCGACAGACAGACAGAGACAGATTAGCCGACAGACAGACAGACATTCAGAGAAGCATACACTGACATACATTTTGTGAAGAGTTCAAGATACTCTGATTCTTAAGTTTTGTATTCTATGTGTGCCATCAACCTTGAAGTAGGTCCAAAAAAAATGTTGCATATGCCTTTGTAAATACTTCATAAATATTTTGTTGACAGAAATTTCATATTATTAAGAATTTTTTTTTACTCCATGAAGATATGTTTAACACAGGAAAATTGACGTTATTTTTTCCCTCAAATAATTATTAGTTATTACAAAATACTCGAGATGCTCATTCCTGCAAAATTCTGTCATTTATCTCACCAGTTACAGTGAATTTTACTTGAAGACTTAAACACTGGAATTACTTACATTTTACAAGATTTTTAAGATAAAGTTTTTCTACTCACCAGAACAACGCTTCCTTTTTGTGTCTTTTCTTCGTGGATCAAGATAAGGGTGGTGGTGGTCAGTCACATAATCTTCTGTATCCTGTGTTTGGGGTTGGTGGGGCTGTTGCTGACTGGCACAAATTCCTCTTCCAAACACCGCTTAGCACACCCTCGTGAAGTCACACAACTGTCCGCCATAGTGGTCTGGCTCAGCTTGACCTGGTCTTGCCCTCTTAGGCCAAGGTCAGGTCAAGTTTCCTTCACCCAAAACTTAGCAAAAAATTTCCGTCAGCCTGTGGCCAGAGCAGGGTGCTTCGCAGTCGACCGCTTGCAACCAGATATGAGTGTATTTTGCCGCTATGGGTTAAAACTCACGGTGTAATGCAGTCTGGCACGGAAAATCTGTTAACTTTGATTTTATCTATTGCTTTAATAACAGTACTGTCCTCAAGAAATTCGCACTTGGTTAATGAAATGATGTTACTTTGATAACAACCCATTTCTCCTATTCCATCTATTTTCTATTTCTATCAACATAAACAGTAAAACTTCCATAAGTCAGAACAATAGGGATTCCAGCCCTTTCCGACTTATGGAATATTACAACTTATCCGGAATCTTCCCTCCCCCCGTACTATAAAAGCAAAATGTTACACAAAAAATCAATACTAACTATATAACTATAGTCACTGGAGGCTAAGCTGATCGAGAAGCCACGCCCACTGCCTCCCCCCCTTGCTATGGGGCAACTGATTGGTGCACTCTTAATGTTCGTGTTATTTCCCCAAATTTGTACTTCAAATATTTTCAATCACCTTATCAATTAGCATTGTCCTAGCGTAGATTACACTAAAGTCGCCAGGACAACGTTTTTTTCTATTTACAGACGTCTGGTGGCGTTAATACTTACCGTAAATGGCGGCGTATAAGTTGACTCTTTGAGCCTGAAAAAATCTCTCCATAACTAGGGGTCGACTTATACGGCAAGGATAAAATGCGAACCTTTACCACCGAGTGATAAACAAGTGGATCAACACTACTAACAATCGCTGTTCACCACTTACCATAATTCCAGTCAGACAATTACAATATGCGCCACTTCCAGAGCAAAAGAGAGATAACTGGAGAAGACGTTTAGCGGCAGTTCCACCCACAGTTGTTTCCAACAGCTGATACACAGTGTAAACACTAGCGAATGCAAATGGCGGAGGACACCGGTAAGTGCTGTCCAGTCTTAGGTATTACAGTGTTTAACTATAATATACAGTATGTAGCGGTACTATCAGGGGACTAGGGTGTTTTTCAAGTGAAAACAAGAGGCGGACCTATAGTAAAGATTCATATCTTCATATAAGTGGTGTGGTGTTATGTGTTTTTGCGACAGGTTACCGTATACCGTACTCTAGCCTATTCAAGCTTTGGCCTACCAGTAGCCTACCGTATTTTTGGGGCCGACTTATACGGCAAGTATAGGCCTAACCCATAATCTGGAGCTAATAATCTTGGGGTCGACTTATACGCCTGGTCGACTTATACGCCGCCATTTACGGTACATTTCAACATCCATGATTTCAGGAAAGTTAGAAGGGGCTATCTGGAGAGTCTGTGTAATCTTGTGTCTTCATCTGTGTCATATTATGGCTATAAATGAGCAAATGACCAAATATCAACTGAGTGGCGACCTACACTAAGATCGCCAGCTGGTGTTTTTTGTTTGAGTGTCCTCCCGCTGTAGTCGTTGCCCGAAAAACAAATGAGTAGCGAAATTTGAAACCGTATATACATGCAGATACAAAGCATAAAACAACACTGAAACAGTGAAACACTGTATAATCTAAACTGTAGATTATACAGTCATGATATAAAGTACTGTGTATCATCTTCAGTGGCACATAAAAATCAGTAGTGATGCTATAATTCATAATATATGGCGCCTGGCGACATTAGTGCAGGTGGCGACTAGTGTTATCTACGGTAAACCAATTTTTGAAAATATCAATGAAAAAACAATAATAATATCTAAGTATTAACCCATCAGAAAAATTGTGGAAACAAATAAACATGTATTAGTGATAAATTATGTCAAGGATAAAAATAACTTTCTAACGAAGCCTACTACACAGCGCGCCAAAATATTGTTCGCGACATCATAACACAGCGCTTCCATACGGGAATTCAGAAAATGTACTCTATAGCAGTCCTAGTGACTTCCGAGAGAGATATCCTACATATGGCAGTTTGTTTAAAGCACGGGCAGTCCATCAAGACCGTTGAGGAATGTTCAGATGACACTTGTCAGTTATAGACGAAGCATTTAAAAAAGTATCGCCTTCCTTCCCGCGAATAATTTGAACAGACGCACGCTGGTATAACTCATTATCTCCATAATGGGTGGCAAGAAAGACCTAACAAAGGAGCAAATTAAAGTTATTGTAACTCTACACAAGGCAGAGAGGCCAGTGGAAGAAATATCAAGGATTGTGGATGTTACGAGGAAATGTGTGCATAAGTGGGTGGAGTGTTTCGTGAAGGGTGGCGGGGTGGCGACAGCGCGACACCGTAACATAAGAAGTGGCCAGGGCGAGGATGTAAAACATCAGCAAGCACCCTAAATGTCATGAAACGTCAAGTGGATGCCCATCCTCAAATAAGAGCAAGAAAAATATTGCGATATGACTTTTAAATCCTTGCCCTGGCCACTTCTTATGTTACGGTGTCGCGGCTGTCGCCACCCCGCCACCCTTCACGAAACACTCCACCCACTTATGCACACATTTCCTCGTAACATCCACAATCCTTGATATTTCTTCCACTGGCCTCTCTGCCTTGTGTAGAGTTACAATAACTTTAATTTGCTCCTTTGTTAGGTCTTTCTTGCCACCCATTATGGAGATAATGAGTTATACCAGCGTGCGTCTGTTCAAATTATTTGCGGGAAGGAAGGCGATACTTTTTTAAATGCTTCGTCTATAACTGATAACTGACAAGTGTCATCTGAACATTCCTCAACGGTCTTGATGGACTGCCCGTGCCTTAAACAAACTGCCATATGTAGGATATCTCTCTCGGAAGTCACTAGGCTGCTATAGAGTACATTTTCTGAATTCCCGTATGGAAGTGCTGTGTTATGATGTCGCGAACAATATTTTGGCGCGTAGTGTACACTCGACCCTCAATTTAACGGACTATAAGGGGAATGTAAGTGTCCGTTGCTTGAAAAACTCCATTACTCTTTTTTTTTTTTTTTTGCCTACAGTACTCTTCAAAAGTATGCGGCGCCCTGCTCCCTCCCCCGCACAACAAACAATACATAAGGAAATTTATAGAAAATTATGTATTATAATTACCTTTTAATACTTGATTGGGTGGCCTTTTCTCTTCTTCATGGCTTGGAGATGTCGGGGTAGTGAAAGAGCTAGGTTTCTTAGGTGTTCAGGTGAGATATTTGCCCAGGACTCACGGATGGCCTTCTCGAGCTTGGGTATGGAGCTGACGTCTTTCCCTGCAGATCCTTCTTGACCATGTGCCAGAGGTTCTCAATTGGGTTGAGGTCCGGGCTGTTACCTGGCCAATCCTTTATGAAGGGTACCATGCAGTCATCAAGCCACTGAGTGACAGATTTGGCAGTGTGAGCAGGAGCACCATCCTGTTGAAACACACTGGCACGTGTGAGCTCGAAAGAATCTGGCAAATGTTCACAAAGCATCTCCAGGTAAACAACTTGATTCCCTTTAAGGTTTTTAGGAAGCACAACAAACTTGCCTAAACCTCTGCCAGAGAAACAACCCCACACCATAAGTGAATCTGGGTCTTTTACGGTGCTCTCCACATACCGTGAGTCGTGACCCTGCCGTGTGTTTTGCACTTATCAGTGGTGATTGTGGCATTATATTTTTATTATGGCACCTACCAAGGAACTAAGCAAAGAAACCATTGCTCAGATCATTGGTTTAAAGGATGCAGGCCACCAAACGAAAGAAATAAGTGAGTTGTTGTGTGTGGCTAAGTCAACAGTGAGGAAGTACTTGGCGCATTTCAGAGAGGAAAACAGAGGTGAAACGCCATCACAGAAACTTCGGCCTGGTTGTCCCAGGATGATGTCTCAAAGGTCTGTGAACGTTCTAAAACGTTCGTTGGAGAGTACCCCTCGCGTTACAGCAAGGGTATTGAAGGAAAACAACCCTGAAGTGTTTGGTGCAGTGTCTGTGCGTACCGTATCTCACCAAGTGCACGAGTTGGGTTATACTAGCCATAAGCCACTGAAGAAGCCACTTCTTACACGCACGCAGAGAGCTCGCAGGGTCACCTTCACCAAGAAATATCTTGCTTGGACTGATGATGACTGGTTGTCAGTGTTGTGGTCTGATGAGGCAACATTTACTGTGACATGTAACCGAGGAGCTCGAGTGTACCGTAGCCCAGGCAGTGACCCTCTCGACTCACGGTATGTGGAGAGCACCGTAAAAGACCCAGATTCACTTATGGTGTGGGGTTGTTTCTCTGGCAGAGGTTTAGGCAAGCTTGTTGTGCTTCCTAAAAACCTTAAAAGTGAATCAAGCTGTTTACCTGGAGCTGCTTTGTGAACATTTGCCAGATTCTTTCGAGCTCACACGTGCCAGTGTGTTTCAACAGGACGGTGCTCCTGCTCACACTGCCAAATCTGTCACTCAGTGGCTTGATGACTGCATGGTACCCTTCATAAAGGATTGGCCAGGTAACAGCCCGGACCTCAACCCAATTGAACTTCTGGCACTTGGTCAAGAAGGATCTGCAAGGGAAAGACGTCAGCAACATACCCAAGCTCGAGAAGGCCATCCGTGAGCAAACATCTCGCCTGAACACCTAAGAAACCTAGCTAGCTCTTTCACTACCCCAATGTCTCCAAGCCATGAAGAAGAGAAAAGGCCACCCAATCAAGTATTAAAAGGTAATTATAATACATTAATTTCAATAAATTTCCTTACGTATTGTTTGCTGTGCGAGGGCGGGAGCAGGGCGCCGCATACTTTTGACGAGTACTGTATACACTCGACCCTTGATTTAACGGACTAAACGAGGAATGGAAGTGTCCGTTGCTTGGTATTCGCAGGCCGGATGCCATTATTTTTCATAGTTTACACTGCTTATTATATATAAGGAATCAATAAAATATGAAATATAATTATGAATAATGAAATTATGGGTACTAAGAGACATATTGATATGTAGAACCTAGACTACGTATCATTACAAAACAAAAACATGAAAATAATTGTAGTTTTGTTTTACTTACCATAAACTATATGTAAAGCTGTATACAGAACTATGTACAGGTGGTGTCTAGCAGACACATTTTTCAAGCAGCGGACATATTGAATAGTTTGGTCCGCTTGTCCGGTAGCAGATGGAGTCCAGACTGAGTATTCTTTGGCCAAGAATACTCAGTGTGCTGGCAGGCTGGATTGAGGGAGGAATCGCCGAGGCTATCAGAGTCAGTGCTCCTGATAAACAGAGGTACTGAAGGTACTGATTTATACCTTCCAGATGCCACTAAGTGCACACACGAAACACACAACACCGTCACTATACTGCACAACACTGTCAATTAAACACTGTTCACTGGCTACTGCTGATGAATAGTGATGAAAATGGGGCGGTGTGTATGAGGGCAATGGTATGTGTATAGAGTGGTGACGTAGCTATCGGCGGGTCAGCAGTTGTGTCGAGCGTTTCATGATGCCGCTGTTGCCGATACCTTTTGCCTTCTACCGTCATTAATGTGGTCTGTGCTTGAGTACTGTACAGCCAGATGCCTCAAGTTTAAACGGTAAAAAAACGTTTAGAACCAGACCGTGTAGCTAGGTCGGGAGGTAAACAGTGACTGGCAATACAAGCACATAATTATATACCTTGCAAGACTCAACCTCGCTTTGCATAAATTCAGACTTACGACAAGAGAAACTTTGTACTGAAATGCGCTTTACGCTCGGAAAATTTGATTACTCACAAAATAGCTCTTAAATTTTAAGAAATCAATGGGATCAATGGGAACCAAGGCTTCGCTTAATGAACAATTATCCAGGAATGCAGCTTGTGTGTTAAATGATGTACAGTAAACCCTCTCTTAATTGAACTAATTGGGGGGAGACCTTTGTCGAATTAGCCGAAAGTCCGAATTATCCGATGGTTACCTCTAGCCCCTCCACACAATAAGAACTCACTCAAACATGCCAAAACAACATGCATTGTATTACCTGTACTCCTCAGTGGCGGCTCGTGATCAAATGCAATGGAGGGACTGCTAGCTTCACACAACAGTAGGATACAAAAATTTGACCTAACTCAGGTATGAGTTGTAGTTAATGTTCACGTATTTCAGGGCATGGTAGTAGTGGTGGTGGTAGAAGGGATGGTGGGGGTGGTAGTGCTGGTAGTAGAGGGGATGGCTGAGGTAGTGATGGTAGAATTACAGTATTACTTGCAAATAAAGTCGGTACCGCTTGATTTCAGTCTTTTCATTTAATGTCAGCTGGAATAAGTTGATGTTTTGCAAATACTCCACTCGATTTTCCATCGTCATAGGGTAATTAAAGAAAGCACGATTTAACGACACCGTCCACACGCATTGTAAACACGAGAGGGACGAGACTTAGCTGCCTCGACTGCAGCTCTTTGTTTTCACACAAGTGGCGCAGTGGCGGCGCAAACAGAATCGTACAGAAAATATGAAAGTAAACATAAATTTTGGTCTGGTTTTAATGAAAATTCATTAGTAACGTATTGAAAATAATAAAATAACATATAATGACTTTTTATTATGATATATTTGTAGTAGTGTATCAATTCTGTTGTGTCTCGAAAGGCATCATACGCCAGGCAGTGAGTGTCTGGGGGTGCTGCAGCTCTGCAGCCCTATGCCACGAGCCGCCACTGCTTGTACTCACTAAAACAATCATATTTATACAATAATTATTGTATATCTGATCACGCTGGGCAGCCACGGCACGCACCGCATGGGGAGAGGTCGGACTCACACTAGTAAGGCCCGGATAATTAGAACTTCTGTTCGAATTATGTTCGAGTTAAGTTGTTGAAAATTTTGAACTGGCTTGAAACAGGTTGAATTATCTGAAGTTCAAATTATATGGTTTCGAATTAGAAAGAGTTTACTGTACAAGTGTACATTTTGTCATACTTACGGTTATCTTTGATCCACACTTGCTCCACCTCAGTGCACTGTTTCTTGGTCTCTGGTGAATGGGAAGGAGACAGGACTCTCTTCTCTCCCCGTCTTGCAGTACTGCCTGATTCCTCAGTTTCTGGGTTCTCCTGCTTCACCTCCACAGCTTCTTCTTTGATCTCTATGTCTTCCTCCTTGATATCAAAATCTGCCATGTTGCCAGCCTCACTCTTATCAGCTGAAATAACACAGTTCTCTTTAATTACCTACCATTAGTAGTGAACAGTGTAGGTACACAAGGAACTAAAAAGTCTGCACAGCAGATAAATCTTAAATTTTGGATTGAATATGTGCAGCATAATTATCTGTCAAGGTATTACAGATCGCCCTTGTACTATAATACAGGCATTGTCATAGCAGCCACAGGGTGTGTCAGGTCTGTGTATTGGCGTCAAGAGAGCCATGTCAGACACTCCTGGACCATTGTCTTAAAGCAAAATAGACATTTGCTTAGTTAGACTCCAATGACTGCTTTGACTTTAAGTGATCAATGTAAGTGAGCTGTTTACTGCTAACCAGTTACTACTGTAAACTTTACCAATTAACTAATTCATTGCTATGATGAAATAATGCCATGCATAAGGAGCTGGTAGGCTTCCTTTATCAGATGCTCAGTGAAGCCTCTTGGCTAGGAAGAGAAACTCCCCTCTTTCACACCATTGTATATATGTATGTACATATTATATGGGGACCTGAATATCCCTGGGGTTATGTGGCGAGCCACACTGCAAATGACGCAATACCATCAATAATGCAAACGCCCCCCTTCCGCCTTCAAGACCATATATAACCCCAAACTCCCACAAAATTAAATCAGCAGTCATACCCAGCCCACTGGCTCAGTATTGTATAGTATAGCATAGCACTGAGTATCAATAAACTAACTCAATGACTAAATGGCCACTTGGAGGAGTGCAGCACAGGGTGTCTGGTTAATTGCCCGTCTGGACCACACATACCAAACATTCTTGGATACACCCTTGTCAGACAACTAAGGTTCTTCACTAAGGAAAATCTGTAGCCTACTTGAACACCATAATGCATTTGGTGGTCAAAACTAACAGATTATCTTAAATTAACATTAAAATCTTCTCACAACAAAAAATAGCCCTTTCATTACTCTAACAGATGAAACTAATGAAAAGAAAATAGTATATTTTTTTGTCTTATTTTATTCAAAATGGTCAAAATGCACTGAGGAGGCCACACCCCCTGCCTTCCCCCCCTTTGCTACGGGGCAGATGATTGGTGCACTCAATGTTCAACATGTGTACAGATTACTCGTATCATCATCACTACCAAACACACCATCCTCACTACACAACAGCACGGGACCACTGGGCACTTTGACCATATTAAATAAAATAGACTACCTATATGTAAAGTTATGCAGGAGCTGCAAGCAAAAAAATCCCTTTTTGAGATTGTCAAAGATTTTTTTCCGTCCCGTGTTGTGGCACTAGAGACCATAAAAACATAAGAAAATAAGGAAGCTACAAGAGTTTGTGAGAGCTACACGTGGAAGTTCCTCTTACTTAACACTACCTACATCTCTTACTACCTTGTATCTGTTTGATTAGCATGACATTTTCACATGCCTTCATCAAGCTATTCAGCCTATTCAGTGTAGCAAGGAATTTAAAATTTGCTATAGCTATGCTTTTTAAATGACTAAAGATTTCCTGCAACAAGTAACGGTAGAGATTTGAGACATCATGCAATGAATAGACACATGGTAAAAGGACCTACCTAATTCTTCCATTGGAGCATCTTCATAGCCTAACATGGCAGAGTCTTCACACTCGACCTTGACTGATGGCACTGCCTCTGGTGCCTTCTGTGTTGGTTCTGACTCCTTAGCAGCAACAGGCAACTCTTCCTCACACTTGATTTCTACTCCCTGAAGTAACTCCTCTTCCTCTCTACCAGCCATCTCATCCCTTTTTTCATGAGCTGCAGAAAGAAATATGCCATATTAAGAACAAGGTAATCAAATACCAGGGTTGTTGATTTCTTTTATAAAAAAAAAAAAAAAAAAAAAATCAATTTATTTGATTTAAATAAAAACAATGTTTTTTTTTATTAATTTGATGTTCTACAAGAAATCTAACTACTACAGGATATAGTTTAGCATATTTATAACTAAAAAGAGATAGAATAAGTAAATAAAAAATGCATAAAGTTAACATGCAATACAGATGAATTTACATATTTTCTATTTCTGTGATTGACATTTTCACATCAATAGGTGTACAGTAAAACCCTTATAACTCGGTACTGTATAACTCGGAATTTGATATAACTCGGCAAGGCAAAGACAAAGTGTTTATTTTTTTTTTTTTTTTTTATTTTATTATTTTTTCCCATCTATGCCTATAGCGCGTGTAGGCAATGAGCTCCAGGGGTGGGATGGTAGGCCCTGGAGGCTCACTCGAGGGCTGTGATGGTTGGCCCTCGCCCGTGGTGGCGCAGGCAGGATTCTTATAGTGACGCCTGTAATTAGAGGCTCATGCCGCCCCCGTGTCCTCCCATGCACTCGCAGTTGAAGGTAGAGTTAATGGACAGGGCATGTGGGTGTTCTTAGGCCACTCGACGGTGCAGAAAGATTTCAAGTGGATTTATGGGTCTCACTCGGGATCAAACTCGGGTCTTCAAGAACGCCACTCGGTGACGCTAACCACTCTGCTACCGCCTCCCCTAAACTGCATCTCTTGGTTTTCACTCGGCATATCATGCCCTCACAACCTCTTGTGTGAACATGTAAATAGAAAGCCGGCAAAAAATAATGCATCTCGGCATATTGATGTTATAACTGCATCTCTTTGCTTACACTCGGCATATCCTCAGTCGCATAAAGTCGTGTTTTTGCCTTTTGACCCTTTCCTGCGGGCTCAGGCTTTTCAATTTCATTCCCTTCCTGCTGGAGACACCCTTGCGTGATGGAGCTGACATCTTGAAATACAGTACTGTATGATGTAATCCCAAAACACGTAAAATAGGTGGCAAAGTAAAGCAAAGGTCGGGAACCAGCTCGTAGGCTGTCAGCTGCTGAGCCGTGTTTATGTCATCCAAGCACCGTCTTGGATACGAATTCCGATTTTGTCGAAATTGAAAAAGGATTGGTTTCTGCTTCAAAAACACAACAAGCTTGGTAGGAGCAGAAATAATAATCAATGCAAAACATTGCAAACAATATCACAAAGAAGTATAACACATTTCAGCAAGTGTTATTGGATTGGGATTCGTAATCCAAGACGGTGCTTGGACTACAAAAACACGGCTCAGCCTACGCACTGGTTCCCGACCTTTGCTTTACTTTGCCACATATTTTACGTGTTTTGGGATTACATCATACAGTACTGTATATCAAGATGTCAGCTCCATCATGCAAGGGTGTCTCCAGCAGGAAGGGAATGAAATTGAAGAGCCTGAGCCTGCAGGAAAAGGTGAAAGTGCTGGCAATGATGGATGCAGGTGCGTCATGCGTGCTATTTGTGTTGAGTTTGATATCAAATCCAGCACATTCTACCCGTTCACTGGTAAGTGTAGTTTTTATGCTTTTACAGTACTGTATTTACAATTTTTTTTTTTTTTTTTTTTTTACCCATTTCAGAAGAGGACATTGCATAACTCGGCAAGGGCCAGAGCCCTTATCATGCCGAGTTATAAGGGTTTTACTGTATGTCTATAAGCGGATTAAGCGCGTTTTCGCGACGTTTGCCAGGCCGGTCTAAACCAGTCTAGGCTGGCCCAGGCTGCACTGATGCTCGCGAAAACACATCCAGACTGGCCCTGTCCCATTTGTGGTTCCTATTGGCTGGGGGATCGAGTGGGCGGTCTTTACCGTCCTGCAAGCTTTATGCCCCCCCTCCCCCCGAGACACACCAAATGATTATTAATTTGACCTCCGGTAATAACCTCCAAGCTGGCATATGAAAGGTCATCATTCTGTCTGTGATGAGAGTCAGCTACACAAAATATTGCCTGATTTTGCTATATCATACTGTTCGGCCTAATTTTTCATAGTCATCCTTGCTACTTGACTCCCCAATGGGAAGTCAATCGGATTCAATGGGATTTTTGTTGTAGTAATAATTACTTCAGCGGTTAAACAAGAGAATCTTATTTTTTGTTTGATAACACTGGATTACAAAAAACAAAAAAATTGTAAGTCGCCTTAGTTTTTTCAACTGATAGTACAATTTTGCATCGCTGAATCCGAAAATGACATCCGTTTCTCTCGATCAGGTCAGGTTTTTGTGCTAAGTCGATTTAAAAAAAATCCGATCTTCTGACTAAATCGATTACATTTTAGTGACATTTTCGGTGTATTTTTGTGAATATTTCTCATCCGAAATAGGATTTTAAGAGAAAAAAATTGTTTTCTAACACAATTAATCAATTAAATGTTACAAAAATTGATTAGTGTACATTGAATAGTAGACATTGATAAAGGTAAGTACATGTAAATTGGATGTTAGGTCATCATTGTTAAAAATTCAGCGAGTTCTCGGATGTGTTACTCTCCAAGGCGGATCTCAAACAGTCTCCTTTGAAACCCATGGCGGGCAAACCCACGAGGATTCACGTGAAGGAGGGAGCCGTACCATTCGCCATTCACACACCGAGGCAGGTTCCCTTCGCTTTCCAGCGTCAAGTTCAGGAGGAACTTGAGTCGATGACACGTCAGGGAATCATCAAGCCTGCCGGTGACGACCCTTCAGAGTGGTGTCACCCGCTAGTCGTCGTGGCTAAGGATAAAGGCGTGAGAATCACGGTTGACTTGACGAAACTCAACTCTCAAGTGGCCCGCCCAACACATCCTGCCCCAACTCCATTCACTGCTGTCCGCAGTGTCAACCCGTCAACGCAATTTTTCACCACAGCGGACGCCTTGTGCGGGTGTTGGTAGTTGGAATTACACGAGAACGACCAACACCTGACGACCTTTATCACACCCTACGGCCGCTTTCAACACTGCAGAGGTCCCATGGGTTTCTCGGCTACCGGCGACGCTTACTGTCTCCGCGGCGACCTGGCCCTGCAGGGTGTAGATAACTGCGTTAAGGTGGTTGACGACATTCTCCTCTTTGACGACGACTTCCCCACACACTTCCAAAGTATTCACCAGATGCTCACTAGATGTCGCAAGTACGGGATCACACTTAACAAGGATAAGTTTGTGGACGCCGCACCTAGTGTGAGCTTCTGCGGGTATAACCTCTCAGCTGAGAGCGTGGCCGCGGATGAGGACAGAATCAGTGCCATCCGGGACTTCGCGACTCCCGCTAACTTGACTGACCTCCGCTCATTCATGGGCCTGGTGAACCAGCTGTCAGAGTTCACCCCAGCCATCGCCGCTGCCGCCCCCTGATGAGCCCGAAAAGAACATTTACTTGGACACCTGATCACGACGAGACCTTCAGTCGTGTCAAGACGGCGCTGCTTCGACCGCTGATTCTCGCTCACTTTGACCCAGCATTTCCAGTTATTCTTCAAAGTGACGCCTCTCGTCTCTACGGGCTTGGTTACACCCTTCTGCAAGACCATGGCCAGGGACGCACATGCCTCGTTCAGTGTGGCTCAAGATTCCTCGCTGACGCCGAGACCCGGTACGCCACCATTGAACTAGAGCTGCTCGCCGCCGCCTGGGCCAAGTCGAAGTGCAGGCCTTACTTGATAGGCCTACAGAGCTTCACGTTGATGACGGACCACCGACCCCTGATCCAGATTCTCAACCACTACACCTTGGACGCGGTTGAGAACCCTCGCCTCCAACGCCTCAAGGAGAAGGTTTCGCCCTACCTATTTACGGCCATGTGGCGTGCTGGGAAGCAGCTCTGAATCCCCGATTCCCTGTCACGAGCCCCAGTTAGCCGCCCCACGCCAGAGGATGAGATGGTGTGCGCCGAAGCCGCAGCACACCTCAGGAGCGTCGTGTCCCTCAACGCCATCAACCAGGATCAGGACTCTTCACACCTCGATCCGCCACACCAAGACGCCGATAGGACGATCCAGGAACTCCGAGCCGCAGCAGCGACAGAGCTGTCGTACACCCGCCTACGGGACTGCGTGACGTCAGGATTCCCTCCTAATCGGTACACCCTGCACAGCTCTCTACTCCCCTACTGGAAATTCCGTGACTGCCTGTACGCAGACGGGGAGCTGGTCCTGTATGGCCAGAGAATTGTGGTTCCTGCAGTCCACCGCCGCCGCACCCTTGCTCGGCTGCACGACAGTCATCGAGGTGTCGCAGCCACGAAGCGCTGGGCACAGCAGACTGTCTTCCGGCCAGGTATCGATGGAGACATTACCAGCACCGTCCAAGCCTGCGAGCCATGCCAGATCCTACAGCCCAGTCAGCAACAGGAACCACTACTGTGCGACGACCACCCCTCCAGGCCTTTCGAGTCCATCTCAGCAGACTTTTTCTCCGTCGCCAGGAAGTCGTTCCTGGTCATCGCGGACAGACTCTCCGGGTGGCCTGTGGTCGTCCCCTGCGGGGCCGATACTACCGCCACGCACACCATACGGCTCTTCTGCCGGTACTTCCGGGATGTTGGTGTCCCGCTCCGCCTCAGGACTGACGGTGGGCCCCAATTCACCAGCACTGCCTTCCGGAACTTCACGGAGCGTTGGGGTGTCTACCACGCGGTTTCTTCGCCGCATAACCCCCAATCTAATGGCCACGCTGAGGCGGCCGTCAAGTCGGTGAAACACCTCATCCTCAAGACTGCGCCCAACGGCAACATCGACAGTGAAGACTTCGACAGGGGTCTCCTGGAGCCAGGGATGTCAACAAGATAAGAAAAAAACCTCTGAAATAAAATAATAGGGCGAACAAGTTCCGAGCGCAGCAGGTTTGACCGACATAGCGAGGGAACTCCCAGCTGGGGGTTTGGGGGGCCCTTAACCCCCCCCCCCCGAATTTTTTGTAAATTTCATGCTCTGAAGCTTCTGAAGGTCCTTGGTTATATGGAAGATCCACGGTTGATGTAATGCTTAAATAATTTTTTTTCCCCCAAAAACATGCGCGCCTCTACAGTGTAATATACCCTATGTGATACATTGATAT
The DNA here is from genome assembly GCA_016584305.1 of Chionoecetes opilio. Taxonomy (NCBI): domain Eukaryota; kingdom Metazoa; phylum Arthropoda; class Malacostraca; order Decapoda; family Majidae; genus Chionoecetes; species Chionoecetes opilio. The sequence goes on from JACEEZ010023991.1 coordinate 70,067, forward strand.
TGGCCCCTCTCCCAAATCGGTTTGCCCCTGCTGTGGCATGTGCATTGAACTCTCCAGGCCGGGGAGCCTGAAAATTGACACAGTAGGGCAGTGTGCCAATCGTCCCAGACCCCGGGATCACCAGAGCTATCTCCCTGGCTGTGGTTTGCTGTAATCCCCCCCCAACATAGGCTGGGGCTCTGTTTTCCCACCCCCAACATCTGCCTCCTGAGAAAACGTAGCAGTGGAGCAGGAGTACAGCACCTAGATTAACTTCCCCTGGGCACCCAAAAAAAATGTTTTATGTCTGTGCTGGATCAGTGGCCAGGTCGGTTCGGCTTGGGGCTTCAACTATGTACACCCCTCCCCCCCCCTTAAAAATTTTTAACCCGAATCTACACGATTCACAGAAATTTACCCACGGCAAAAAAAATACTTGGAATCCGCGAATCCCGGAAAATTGACATCCCTTGGAGCTTCGCAACACCCCCTAACTAACGGGACCCCCCTCGATGCATTTTATGGCCACCGCTCCGTCCTGTGTCCCTGCCCATCCTGAGCCCTTCCCGGGAGGAGTGGCACCCCACACAGAGGAATGTGCCCGCCGAGCTGTCGCCCTGCTGAGCGGTAAAGGCTCAGTAGACCAGCATGCCCCCCCCCCCTCCCCAGGCTGTGTGTGGGGCCAGCCCGCCCGTTCCAGGACCCAACTCACACCCGCGGGACAAGTCGGGGTTGTTATGGGCTGCGGCATACCGGGACTTCAAGGGTGCGTCCCCCTTGGGGGGCGCTTTGGGGTGGCAAAAACCGTATTTTCCTCCACCCTTTCCCAAACCCCTAGTGACGACACCCCCCCCACACCCCTGTCCCCCTTGCCGACGAGAAAATAAAGCCCCTTTTTCATTCCCCCCCCCTGTACCCCGCGCCGTTCTCAGGGGGCTAAAAAGAAAAGGAGTCCCGCTCGAGATGGCGCTACGGGGTAAAGGGGGAGGGGGTGGGGGATATGTGATATGTGATTTATTCTACCTTAATAATTCCTACACATACATTTGTTGCAAAAATGAATAAACAAAAACAGCGGCGCTGCGTCGCCCTATATAGTCATCCTCCCCCTGTGGCCTGATCGCTAACCCCAGCCCCTCACGCGGGTGATCTGGCCTATCTCTGTTCTTAGAAAAAACCCCTAGGAAGATTGCTGCTTCCCCTTTTGGAAAACCTCCCCTCAACCATCCTTTTTCATCACTAAAAACCACGACACCAAAAATTATACTACAATGATAAAATTGGTGTTAAAAAGCCTTTGCTTATTATCCTTCTTTCCCCCTCTCGTTTTAAAATATTAAAAAGTTATGATTTAAATCAGTTTTTAAAAAAAATAATAATAATTTGTTTTTAAATCATGATTTAAATCAGGGGATTTAAATCAAACAACCCGTCAATACGTTCGGGTCCCCCACTACCCTTTCCTTGCTTTTTTCTTCACCGACCCCCACAATGAAAACATTTTCATAAAACCTCGTTTAAAGGCCCCTCGGTATAAGGACCCATTCGCAGACAAATTTGGGGGCAAAATGAATGCCAACCGCTTATCGTGCTCAAATCGTCAACTCAACAAATTTTTATAGTTTTTTTTTGGGGAATGTTGGGCTTTAAGGATTTTTAAATGACAGATTTAAACCCTTGAGCCCCGCCAAAAAGTAATTTTTTAACGCCCAGCCCAGAGTTTTGAGCCCTCCTGTCAGCTGCGGTTGAGAGCCTCAGCGGGGCTGAACTTTTCCCAACAATGCGACGGCTCAGACCGTCAGGGGGGCTGAACGTTACACACTAGCGAGGGGCTCAGAGCCGTCAGGGGGGGCTGCAGGGGGAAAGATATAAAAGGAAAGAATCCGTGTTGCTGGGTGTGACTGTGTATGTGGGTTAAAAGTAAAATATTAGTATTCAGGGGGGACGTAAGAATGTTTACCCGTCGCCCCCTCATAAACCCCCTTTTAAAACACCCTTTTTTAAGGGCACGGGTTTTTCCCCCTTCAAGATAATGACACGTGTATATCAAACCTAGATGGAAGAGTTGGCCACTACTTCTCAGGGGCCAGTTTCCCATTGCCCGCCCCCAGCCGCCTCCATCCCGCGCTGCCACAAAAACGTCTTTCACTTTGGCCTTCCATAAGATATTCATTTAAGGTACTAAAGATACTTTGTAAAATTTTTTTAAGGACTTCATTACAATTAAATAATTGGAATCATACAGAAAAAAAATTGGGGCGTTTGACTCTTATGATTTCCCAATACCGCCAAACAAATACACCCTGTATAACTTTCCTTTATTTTATATATATATAATAATTATATATATATATATATATATACGTCAAACCTCGATAAACGATTCGGGTTTAAGGGCTCCTTCAGGAAAAAATTTTACGGGCAAGAATGGCATATCAGACCGCTTATCGCCGCTGGAATCTCAATCGACATAAAATTTTTTATTTCATTTTGGGATGCTTGGGTTTTAAAAGTTTTAAGTATCGGAATTAAGATATATAAGGGAGGAGCCTGTGTTGTAGGATTTAGTTTTAGAAAGGGGTGTTGTGGGTTAAAATATTGAATTTGTACGTATTTCAATTCTTGATTTCTGTGACTCTTTTTTCTTTAAATTTCGCTTCGTAGGTCCTCTCCACGGGGGTTTCCTTTTCCCCCCCTCTCCTTAGTGTTACTGAAGCTTCTACCCTGGGAGATGCACAGCGTCACACACACCCGCTGACGTCTGCACTATTTGCCGTCTAATGTAAAAAACATGGGTCCGAACCCGGGAGGCTATCGTGCTATAACTTACTTATGTATATTGTCAATCGTTTACAAACAAACTAGCTAAAAAATTCTGGATGATTCATGGGTTTTGGGCCTCGGAAAATCGTCAGACTCGTGTCTGAGATCGACGGGGAAAAGGGGTAATGTGACGGCGCCTTTCACCAAGGGCCGCCATCGGAGCACTTGTTTACAAACTCAGTTTTTTGCTTTTTTTTGCCTTTTTTGGTTTTATTGTTATTTAGACTTTTTCAGTGCGTGAAGTCATTATGACATCGAACAGAAGGGAAGGACAAAAGGAAGCGGGGAAACTAAGTATTGCAAGAAAAATTTAAAATCATTAAGAAGGTGGATCTGGGGTTTCGTCCGGCCCGGGTGTGTGTCGAGTAGGTGTAAAAAAAACAAACGTGAGTGTTTCGCAAGGGTAAGGCCCAAACTCAGAGAAAAGTGTGAAATTAATGCTGATGCCAAGTAAGGGTAGGAAAAGGATCATGCTCATGTGTAAAAGGGGAACTTGTTCTAAAAATTATGTCTTAATACAACACTGCTGCCCGGCCGCGCTGCCAGGGGTGGATGAGGGGCCCTTTCTTGTATTTTTATTATTACTCATATGTATGAATAATAGCCATTAAAAATGCGATTTTTGTCTACATTCACCCAGAAAAAATGGTATTTTATGCATACCAAGCAGTAATGAATGAGCCGGATACTTTTCACCTCTCCTAATACCAGTCCCCGAACATCTTTGCGGCTTGTATTAGCACCAGTCCTGTTTACCTTCCCCATAGCTACACAGTCTGGTTTTTTGGATTAATTCCATTTTAAAACCGTGCAGGAGCTACCAAAACCGCATTTAGCGCCATACCCCGTCACTGTTTACCCCCCCAACATAGCTACACGGTCTGCTTGTGCTTGTGATTATTTTTAATTTATTTCACAACTTTTCCTGTGTTTTATCTATATTTTTCCACCCTTGGGAAAATACCCTCACTATAACGGACAATCGGCTTTAACGGACCACTCCTCTCCCCCTTTAGTCCGTTATATCGAGGTTTGACTGTATATACACACAAACCTCGTTTTCCCGGACTAATAGCACTGGTCCAGGAACCGCAAACGTCCAGGAATCGCAAAAGTCCGAGGCCATTACCCACACCTGGATGTTTATCCTACTCTAGTATTTACTGTCCGGCAACCGCCAATATCAACTACCCCGCCGTGGACTTTTACGTCACTTTGTTGTTGTTTTTAGGGCTGCGAGGATCCCTTCGGGAACACTTTGAGCCCTGGTGATGTCCCATGATGCTATCACAGGCGCTGTAGTTGACCTGTCTTCCTCAGGAAGGCACAGGTGAGGCGGATGACAGCGTGTTCCCGGGAGGGGTGGACGCCAGCCGCCGCCAACGTTCAGGGTGAGGAGTTGCGAGCGTAGCACTAAACGGTGGGAGTGGAAGCGCTGACACTGCAGCAGAAAGTGTTCAATAGTCTCAGAGACTTTCTGCACCAGGGGCAGTGGGGGTCGGGAGACTAACGAAGGCGGTGCAGGTGAACCGTGAGTGTTTCTTGTGCCCAAATGTAAACAATACGATCGCTGACCATGCTGCCACCTGGCGGGAGGCAACAGAAAGTGTTCAAAAGTCTCAGAGACGTTCCTGCACCAGGGGCAGTGGGGGTCGGGGGACTAACGGAGGCGGTGCAGGTGAACCGTGAGTGTTTCTTGTACCCAAATGTAAACAATACGATCGCTGACCATGCTGCCACCTGGCGGCAGGCGCGGACACTGACCAAGGGTGACAGGAGATGCTCGGACTGCCGGACAATTTTGTCGATTTAAGGACTGGACCAGGCATTTGTCCGGGACTCTGACATATCCCCGGACCTCGGATTTTGTCCGGCAAATCTGATATCCGGGAAATGGAGGTCCGGGAAAACGAGGGTTGTGTGTATATATATGTATATATATATATATATATATATATATATATATATATATATATATATATTATATATATATATAAAATATATATATATATATATATATATATATATATATTGCGTACCTATAACTACTTACCTATATTTCTTAACTGCAACCCTCATCATCATACTTTTGCTCCCTAACTCACTTCTCCCTTTTGCTTCACGAATCTTTCTCTTCCGATTATTTTCTTTCTTTTTTGCATATATGTGCAACCGTAAAGTGAAGAAGTGCTTGAGGAGTTTATTCTTAATGTTATGGCAAGACGGAAATATAATAGCATTTGTCTGGGTTTCTGTCATATGCACAAGGCGGCCTACCAAATTGCTCTTCTTTGCTAAGCTGTTTTCACTTTCTCTAAATATTTTCTCTGCTTTCTCAAATACATGCAAACAGTCATTAGTACAATAAACTAAGCTGTTTTCTTTATGCTCTTTTAGCTGGGTAAGTTTTTGCACAGAATCTGGCACTGATGACTGCTTGGTCTCGACTGCTAGCAGACACGACGGGCAGTAAGTAGCGGACTTTTTTACTTTCCTGATGCAGTAACCTACAATGTAATGCAGGCTGCTCATCTCTGCTTGATAAATTGCCTTATCGCTTGAGATCTGTTCAATACACAGTGTATCTGTTTCACAGTCCAAAGAATCATTTCTTATCACACTTGACTTGTCAAGGAATTCAGCAAAAAATTCACGGTCGTCTACCGTGTAGCTGCTTGCACTTGAACATTTCAGAAACTGAGCAAATGAAATCACTTTGACAGCTTGTCGAAATTCTAAGGCAGTTGGTACTGGGTTTTTCAGTCTTATGGAGCTGAACAAGTTCTCTAGGCAATCCTGAGTGAACCTGGATATGAGGAAGTATTTATGACCTTTGGCTAAATAGTTACTTTGAAGGTCGAGGATTGTAGTAGTGGATAATATCACGCCTGTTTGAACTGGTTTCCACTGTGCCTTAACCCCAATTGCTATGTTATTGAACACCCATATTATTTTTTCAAGGTGAGATATAGCTTGCTCATAACAAGATTCGTTGTGTTTGCTTAGTGACATACCTAGATGTCTACTTGACATTAAGTCAAACCACTTGTTTATCAGTTCAATGAACCATGCTGTTGTAAGTAAATTATTACTGTATCCTTCACACTCAACCAAGTAATGAAGTCCTGAATACACTGAATGGCTAAAGAAACCTAAAGCACCAGACACTTTCATTTTATCAAAATGAGATGGATAAACATGAGCGTCTGTTAGTTTTGGGGCAAGCTTCAAGTCTTTGTCACCCTGAAAAGTTAACAATTTGATAACATGCTGAACTGTCACTTCCTTCGAAGGCAGTTCCAATTTTTCTACAACAGCATCGCTCAAATGAATGATATTGCCTTTCACTACGGATGCCCACAAGTTCTTGACAATATGAGGCACATCATGCATGATGAAAAGAAATTCATTATTGCTAGATGGATGAGGAATTTTGTTTACTACTCTCCAGTTCTGTGAACAAATAATGCCAAAGCTATGCAGAAGGGCCCGGTTTGCACTATCCATGTCTGATGTAACAGCACTAACATGTAAACCAATACCCTTTGCTCGTGTTACTATTTCCAGAACAATAGGTTTTAAAGTTTCCCCCTTGACACTGTTTCCAGTAAAATAGTATGCCACTATCTGTTTCCACCTTGTAGTAATTCCCCCTAGCATGAACACAAGTGCATGAGTTGCTGTACCACTGTGTTCAGGAAGTGTTCAAACAGCTTGACGATCGGTCGTACTGGAGACCCGCTTGAATGCAAATTTCATCTAAAATTAAGCAGCACTCCCTCTCTTCTGGTTTCATTGCAGTAACCTTTATTTGTAAAAATGAAAACACTTCTAATATACCGGGTTCCATACTAACAAACTCAAGTCTTCTCCTCAGTGACCGAAGGGAAGGTAGGGGCTGCTTTTGTTGCAAAAGCAAATCATAACCTGTTGACCCACAAGCAAACCTCAGCTGAAGGCCCTTCTTAACAGTCTCATTTGACCACTTCATTCCTCTGCTATTACTACCCCGACTGCCACGACCGAGACTAGCAAGCTGGTCCTTGTTAAAGACCATTGTCATACTATTTTCTAAAGCTGTCTTTTCCTTTAAGGCTTCACATTTTTTATTTTGCTCCTTTACAACCTTTATTCCGAGATGTTTTATCGTCCTCATTAGTGCTGCTTCCCGTAACTCTCCAATAGGGTTTATAGCAACAACTGTTTCTCTGTCTGTTCTCTCTGTTTTTTCTGTCACATTATATTTTCCTGCTGTGCAATGCAGTCGCACTGTCTGCACCATTATTTTCATCAGAGCTGCCGCCATCAGCATCAGGGATTAAGTTCTGCCGATCTTTTTCACCTGAAATGTGATAAAGAAATTTGTTGTGTTGTGGTGTACTGTGTGTTTGTGTAGCTACAGTAATACTTTTTAGGTCCACTGCAAGTGCTAATACTAATATCCACACTGATATATAGAACAGTAATAAAAGGATAAGAAAAAAATTTAAGGTAGGCTTACCTTCATCAGACAATGATTGCAGTGTTTGTTGATTGTCATCAGCTGTAAATCTTGTGTACGAATGTTCTGCGTGTATTCGTTTGGCAGGAGGATCTATGGGTTCTGTGCCTGCTAGTGGTCTTATCTTGGGAGGCTTGCGTGGCATAGGTCTTGATTTAATGAACACAAACTTTGTTGGAACAGCAGTTGACTTGAGTCGTTTCAGGCCATCAGCTCTTCTAGATTCATACTGACTCTCCTCAAAGTGGTCCTGATAAGAGCATAAAAACAGTGTTTCAATATATATATATATATATATATTATATATATATATATATATATATATATATATATATATATATATATATATATACATATATACATAATTGTTTTCTTTTATGCAACACTGAATACGCAAGATTCAGTTCTTACAGCACAAACGTACATCCGCAATATCTTTGTGCATCACTATGATAACATATCTATGTGGTCACTGTGCATTAAAAGTGCCAGGAAAATATTCCTAGTTTTTTTATTCTGATGACATGAAGCTCACCGNGTCAGAGGCACTCAGTACGACCAGCATGCCCGCCCCCTACCCAGGCTGTGTGTCGGCTAGACCGTCCGTGTTCAGGACCCGACATCACACCGCTGGGACAAGGTCGGGGTTGTTATGGGCTGCGGCACGACCAGGGACTTCGAGGTGCGTCTTCCCAGTGGGCGCGTCTGGTGGCGAAACCGCCGTTTCCTCCGACCCGTCCCAATCCCTAGTGACGACACTCTCCCCCGCGTCCCTGTGTCCCCATAATCGGACGAGAAAATCACGTCCCCTTTCATTCACCCCCCTGTGACCCCGCGCCGTTTTAAGAGGCTCAAGGAACAGGAGTCCGCTCGAGACTAGCGCTAAGAGCGTGAAGGGGGAGGGAGGTGTGGATATGCGACTATAACCAGACAGTCACACCTACATAATATTCATGCGTCTTAATAATTCCTACACATACATGCTATGTTGCAACACTGTATGTGACACATGATAACAGCGCGCCCTGCGAGTCGCCAGTCGTTGCCCTGTAGCCGGACCGCTAACACCAGCCTTTCGCTGGTGGTTCCGCTTATCTGTTCTTTATAATAAACACCTACGGAAGATGCTCGCTTCTCCTTCGGATAAACTCCCCTCAACCACTCCAGTTAATCACTGCAAACCCCGAGCAACAGACCTCACTCTTATATCGGTATGACGTGGACTAGACTGACGAGGCGTCTTACTTGTCACCTGAATAATGGGTTTATCAAGAACCAATATGACACCATGCACAGCTCCCGCTGGACAAGAGATGACCTTAACAAAAACACCACGGTACTTGATAAGGAACAAGATCTTCGCCGCCTCCTTTACCTAGAAGCAATATACATCGCTTTAAAACAGCCCCCAATCAACACCCAGACAGGTGCTACAGATTTCCAGGTGCTACCAACATCCTCACGACACGCCTCCTTCAATAGAGAAACAGCCAATGGGCTACCAGTTTAGCCGTATAGCTCCGCCCACCCCTCCTTCTTTGATCCGCCAAATTGATATATAATCTGCCTCCCCTGCCTTCACAATTCAGATCAAGCCTGAAGATGGAACAAGATAGTTCCGAAACGTCGCTATCCATAGGACAACTTCTGAATAACTTATCAGGAAAACACAAGAAAATTGTACGGCAAATAGAATCCGTGCATGAAAATCTCAATAAAGGAGAATGTTCGACTGCTTTCAACTCGTTTGCCTAAGAGAGAGAGAGAGGGAAAAAAAAAAAAATATATATATATAATTATGTATATATATATATATATATATATATATATATATTATATATATATATATATATATATATATATATATATATATATATGTGTGTGTTTGTGTACTTCTTAAAGGTAATTTAACTCGTTGCCTTACGCTTTTATGTACATTAACCATGTGAATTTTGTTATGCCTTAAAGTAATCGTCCAGACCATTTCATAATTCCTGATTTAATGCACTCAAATTATAGCCATTAGCGAGTATATCAACAATATGTTGCCACTTTTTGCATCCAGTAAGCCGTTTTTATATAATCCGCAATCAAAATCTGCAAATTCCCCGAGCTTCCAAAACGCCCCGCAAGACGTGCATACGATGCGCCACGACTCGGTGACGTCACTTTAGGTGGTCTCCTTTCCCCGCGCTAATCCAGAAGCACGTAAACACAAGAGATAAATATAGTACTTGAAGATTTTTGGGTGTTTCTGATAGATTTTTTTTTGCGATATGCCATATGCATGCATCATTTATGGGTGTAGCAAGACAGCTGTGCCTTTCCAGAGAAGTTTGCACAACTTTCCGACTGATACGACGACGTTAAATATGTGGTAGAGATTTGTGCGGCGGACACATCACCCCCCACCCACCCACCCATCCCGTAGTCACACACCAAAGCGTAGCCTTGTATGGCAGTCTGCATCACAAACCAGTCAACAACACTCCCTTGGCTGTCATGTCACACTGTCTACATCACCCCCCACCCACCCACACATCCCGTAGCCACACACAATAGCGTAGCCTTGTATGGCAGTCCGCATCACAAACCAGTCAACAACACTCCCTTGGCTGTCATGTCACACTGTCTACATCGACCCCCACCCACCCACACATCCCGTAGCCACACACAATAGTGTAGCCTTGTATGGCGGTCCGCATCACAAACTAGTCAACAACACTCCCTTGGCTGTCATTTCACACTCTCTACAACTCTACATCACCCCCCACCCACCCTCACATCCCGTAGCCACACACAATAGCGTAGCCTTGTATGACAGTCGGCATCACAAACCAGTCAACAACACTCCCTTGGCTGTCACACTGTCTGCCTTCCCGCCCGCACATTTTCCAACTCTATGCTATAGTTAATGCTATAGTCTATTCACTTAATTAAGCTGGATTTTTGGGAGCTGTGTGAAAATTATCCACCAACCACCCTCTCAATAATTGGCAGAGTGGTGGTTTGTTCCCCCCCCCCCCTTAGTGAGGGAGTTGTTGTCCACTCGTCATAGGGGAGTGTAGGGATGTATATATATAATTAAAATGGTAATGGGTAATAATTAAGGTAATTTGAGTAGGTGATAAGTGCTGGGATAGAATAATTGAACATTCCCAGTAATATTAAGCATTTGCACCTTAAAATAATTAGCACCTTAGTTGTAGCGGCACCATTGGTCGCAGCCCATTAGATTGGTCTAGCCACTGGGAATTGTACACGTGGCTGGATTTTTGTAGCGGTCTCTCGCCGCTGCCCACCGGATAATCAGTACACTCCAGGCCCTTGCGGGAGTAACATCTATTGTTAAATATACGTGCTTGTGTATATAAGTACACTCCAGGCCCTTGCGGGAGTAACATCTATTGTTAGATATATGTGCTTGTGTATATAAGTACACTCCTAACCCTCCGTGAGAGAACAACATCTCTTACTAAGTATATACGTGGATTTGTATATATGAGGGAATTGTATATAGACTTTTTGCACATAGTGTTAAATCAAAGGACGTGTTAAATGCGACACACTGATTATCCGCCGCTTCAAGATAACTGGGTTATAAAAGCTCCCTGACGCCCATATCAAACCACACCGCCTCCAGCCCTCCGTCTCTGTCCTTCACGGGCGGCCTCGATCACGCAATGACCACTTCGGATCACAGGACAGGCAGTATTGATAAAAGCCTACAGCGTTTTTCAAACCCACTACCCACCGATAAGTATCCTAGTTAGTTGACTAGTTGGGGTATTGGGTGTCGGGATGAGATAGACGTTGGGTTTTGTTTAATGTAAGACCTCATATAAATATATGTTTGTGACAAAAATTTCTACAACTGGTACCCCGAGTGAGGAATATTGATGTTCATGTGATTCAGAGTGGTCATTGTGAGGCGTGATTATGAGCCTACCACAATTGCTGGTTATGAGAGCGGAGGTGAGGTGTTTTGCGGCGTCGGGAACGACTCAGCCGTTCAACTACCATACGCCAGGTATAGATAACACAGCCTGTAGTTACGTAGTTAGTTGTGGTGGTTGAAATTATATACGCCAGGCTTCGGTCTTTTTAGGCCGAGCGGGCACTACCACCACTTAGGATATATAAAAATTTATAACTAACAATTATTTTTAGTGACGTAATCTTGCATTCAATGTTTTATTTGACTTAGTTTTTAACTAAATCATGGCGAAATTAGCTAAGCATTCATTATTATCGGCTAAATTAGCAATGCTCACACGAATATATAAAAATGTGAGGGACGCAAATTAAGGGCAATACTTATGTTTATATTAATTTAAAGACAGGTCTACCATTATTAAATGAGCAATGGAATAAATATGAGGAGGCTTACTGCCTATATGAAGTTCAATTAAGACAAGCTGGGGATAAAGAAATGATTCACCAATGTGTTATCAATCATGAACACGAATGTCAAAGATATCTCGATAAAGTAATTGAATATGAGGGATTACTGGAGTGTGTTCATATTCCATCAACATCTAAAGTTTCTTTAACCCAAAATTTGCAAGGTATTGAGAAGGAACCCCCCCACAGGGAGATCAAGATTATTACACCTATGGGTAATCAACTATATCAGCCACCCTTAGAGTTTAAAGATCCCTCGTTAGTGGGTATTTATCCTGCGCCTGTTACGCAAATCGGGTTATCGGGTTGTATCTGTAAGAGACAATCCGGCGTGGAGGAGGCCAAGGGGGCGCCCACAAGGCTCGTGGCTGGGGCAAGTTGATGTTTCTTGTCGAGAGCTGCTTGGTATGGGAAAGGAGCCTGCATGGGAACTCGCGCGTGGTGACCCCCGGGAGTGGCGTCGTAGGGTGGGCGAGGCGACGCGCCCCCCGGCGTATGCCCCCAATGATTGATTGATTGATTGTTACGCAAATCAAACAGCCTGTAATTAAGATTCAAACTTCTCAGCCTACCAGTAAACCACTTAGACCTACTCGAATAATAGATACAATCCCTAATTCCAGGGCTACTAATAGTGAAGTACGAAGAATAAATTGTGTCTTATGTGAGGGGGAACATCCACCCTCCACATGTAATATCTATTCAGATTGTTACACGGGAGTTGAAAGGTTAATGAGCCTTGGTAATTGCCAAACCCTGTCTCCATGGTAAACATGCTTCAAATGATCCCCTATAAACTTAAGAAACTTGTAGGAAATTTAAACAATCTGTTCATAACATCGTTTCTTTCCTAACAGTGATAATAACTCAGACCTACATTTAGTTAAAATGGCAGTCACTAATAAGAGTGTTCAGCAGCTGTTCCTACTGCCGAATTAAAGGGTGAGCCATAATGGTAATTCGTCATAGAAAAAGGCAATGTTTGACAGTGGTGCACAAAGATCCTTCATAGCAGGGAGATAGTTGAATTATTACAACTACCCATAATTAATAAAGTGAATTTAGCCATATCAGGTTTTCTTGCCAATAAAGAGGCTCAAACGTTTGACATAGTTCAACTCCTAGTTCAATTAGGAAGATATGAATGTAGGGTAGCTGCTGTAGTAATTAATAATATTGTTATTGGTTTAACTGTTAATGAACTAAAAGACACAGCTGAAATGCTGAGGGATAATGGTCTCAAACTAGTTAGTAATACCTTCAAAGACGTTGATGGTCCCTTCCAATTAATAATAGGTGCTGATTATTTTGGGCGTTACCTAAGGAAGGTCATCAAAATACATAACGTCTCTATGTTCACCAGTGCTGGTGGTAAGGTAATAATGGGACCCATCCCACATACTCACCAAGCCGAACAAGAGGAGAGTATTCCTAGTCATGCACAACCCCTATTAATTACCAGAATTGGAACCACTTTCTTGCCCACACCAATAAGTGAGGTATTACAGGAAAGTGATATTCCAGTTCATAATGAATATATTGCCACTATTGAAAATCCTAATAATAATAATAATGTGTCGCGAGGAGATAATAACCTCAAATTGAACACAGGATTATAGTTTAAAGGCCCTACCTGGCTGAAAGAGTGTAGTATTGATCCTAAACAGGTTTCCACTCAGTCAGACATATCTGTAGATATAATAAGGGAACCTGAATTGATCCCAGATCCTGTGATAGACATAGAAAGGTTTTCCTTATTGAGCAAACTAATTAAGACTACTAATGTAGTCTTCAAATCCATTAAAAGGGATATCTCTGATCCTTTGAAGTTTTGGATCAGAACAATATAAAAGCAGGTATTTCCTGAGGAATATCAGCTCTGGCCTCAGCCCGCCCCCCTAGGAACAAAATTTACCAACTTATTAGGTCTGTACCTAGATCATGAGGGCATAATTAGGTGTCGAGGACAAAATTAAAAGCTGATCTTCCAAATACCACCTGCCATCCCATACTAATTCTCAAACGCCATCATCTTACTAAATTGTTGGTGGAAGAATATCATAGGGAAATCATTACATGGGGGAAATGGCTACAATATTAGCCGATATCAGGTGTAAATTTTGGATACATCATGGTAGACAGGCTGTCAAATATTACCTCAAATTTTTTATTAAATTTAATTTGTCTAGTGTAGACTAGTCTCCTATCTAGGTCCCCTGAACTTCCCGCTGACAGAGATCCTAAATCAAAGGGTCAATGGTGAGGACTATACTGGGGATATTATAACATCAGGAGAAACTCTCCCCCCGATCAAGTATATGTCAGCATATTCACTTGTACCTCTATCAAGACTATTAATTTTAAAATAGCCAAAGACCAAAGTGCCGAAACCACTATTCAAATGTTCCGGCGCTATGTGGCCTGGGGTGATGTCACATGAAGCGGAACTTCAGTTTTCGCCGGCCCCCAGTTGTGGAAATTATCCACCAACCACCCTCTCAATAATTGGCAGAGTGGTGGTTTGTTCCCCCCCCCCCTTAGTGAGGGAGTTGTTGTCCACTCGTCATAGGGGAGTGTAGGGATGTATATATATAATTAAAATGGTAATGGGTAATAATTAAGGTAATTTGAGTAAGTGATAAGTGCTGGGATAGAATAATTGAACATTCCCAGTAATATTAAGCATTTGCACCTTAAAATAATTAGCACCTTAGTTGTAGCGGCACCATTGGTCGCAGCCCATTAGATTGTTCTAGCCACTGGGAATTGTACACGTGGCTGGATTTTTGTAGCGGTCTCTCGCCGCTGCCCACCGGAGAATCAGTACACTCCAGGCCCTTGCGGGAGTAACATCTATTGTTGAAGTTACGTGCTTGTGTATATAAGTACACTCCAGGCCCATGCGGGAGTAACATCTATTGTTAGAGATACGTGCTTGTGTATATAAGTACACTCCTAACCCTCCGTGAGAGAACAACACCTCTTAATAAATATATACGTGGATTTGTATATATGAGGGAATTGTATATAGACTCTTTGCACATAGTGTTAAATCAAAGGACGTGTTAAATACGACACACTGATTATCCGCCGCGTCAAGATAACTGGGTTATGAAAACTCCCTGACGCCCATATCAAACCACACCGCCTCCAGCCCTCCGTCTCTGTCCTTCACGGGCGGCCTCGATCACGCACTGACCACTTCGGATCACAGGACAGGCAGTATTGATAGAAGCCCACAAGCGATTTCAACCCACTATCCACCGTTAAGTATCCTAGTTAGTTGACTAGTTGGGGTATTGTGTCTGGATGAGATAGACGTTGGGTTTTGATTAGGTAAGACCTCATATTAAATATATGTATGTGACATAAATTCCCACAAGCTGCTCGATGCCTACCCGAGTTTGTAAGGACGGGCGCTGATTGGCCCGATAGGGCTCGGGCTAGGTGGTGGTGGTGGTGGTACCTTGCCTCGCCGCTACCAAAACCCTTGCGTTGCCTCAGAAAAATATTTATATTTCTTTGCTTAACTCACCTGTTAAACAAGATAGGCCTATTTTTTTTGTATCAGTGAAAACAGTCAGTGATTGGTCAACAATAACACGCTTTTCGTAACTCAATAGGGTACAAAATAAAGTCATGACTGAGTATCACAGGAGTAGGCGTATTTTCAGGTTTCAGTGCATTGAAATTTTTTACTCCTATCCGGTATTATTAAGCTACCAGAGGATATTTAGGTTAAACTGAGCCTACTATCGTGTTCAGGATACATTGATGCATATCTTGAGCATAAAACATTTCAGTAAGACTATACCAATATTAAGATAATTGAAGGAATGTAAAACAGTGTATAAACATTTTGTCTTGCTTTTTTTGCTTCAACTCGCTGTAACTCCATCAGTTTTGCTTGCATTAAATTTTATATCGCTGTTTCAAAATCCTCACAATTTTCCGATTCTTAAGGTATGTAGCACGTACCAATAAGGAAAAAAGTATGTGGTCAAAGTGTTTAATAAAGTAAAACTACTGAAACTGGCGCCGTGACTGGTGAGCATTGCTCCCTACATGAGAGACGAGTTCTGGGGAGTGCTATCAGAGGCTCACCAGTCACGGCGCCAGTTTCAGTAGTTTTACTTTATTAAACACTTTGACCCCATAATTTTTTCCTTATTGGTACGTACTACATACCTTAAGAATCGGAAAAATCTCCCACCACGCATAATCGATTATATCTGCAGGCCTTGTTTATTTCTTCCCATATAGGAGCTGAATCCTCTTTACATAAGTTTGGAGGCCTATACACTACACCCAAAACCATTTTCTCAGTTCCCTCCGTAACCTCTACCCATATAGACTCTATGCTGTCATCTGTTTTTATAACATTATTAACACAACACTGCAATGCATCTCTTGCATAAAGCGCAACTCCTCCACCTCGCTTGCCAACTCTGTCCTTGTGAAATAACTTATACCCAGCTATCTCGAATTCCGGATCAAATACCTTTCCTGACATATCCAACCATGTTTCTGTTAATGCTATTATATTAAAATCCTCTACACTATTTATTCTTCTCAGGAAATTTATCTTGTTTAAAATACTCCTACAGTTTGTATAGTAGACCTTCAAGCAACTCCTCTTATTTTGTCCATTTTCCTTTTATCTTTAACTAAACCCCTCCTCACTCTCTTCTTACGAATCACTTAAGTTCCCTGCCTTCTGAAACTCCTCCTAGTGTCGCAAGTTTCCTTTACCCCGACCCCAGTGTCTAATCCCCAGTTCTCTATCTTAAAAAATCCTGCAGTGCACCTACCTCCGTTTTAAGGGATTCAGACAAAATCTGAACTCCTTTCCTCGAAAAGTGCACCCCGTCCCTGCGGTAGAGGAGGTTATGCCCGAAAAAGAGGTCCCAGCTGTCGACAAAGGCCCAACCATTGGCTTTGCAATGAAGTGCCAGCCGGCAATTCAAAGCAATAGCCCTGGAGTACTACAAGTCGTCAACATAGCGTCTTGGAAGGACACCACACACCACAGGGAACCCACCCCTATCCCTAACCTTACCTACAGCTTTCTTGAACCGCTGTAGCAATTCCTCACTTCTTACACACTCAACATCGTTTCCCCCAGCACTCAGGCAGACGATGGGCTTTTTCCCTTGATCCGCCATGCACTCAACTATCTTATCACTAACATAACCCTTCCCTGGGTAACTCACCGACTTCATGCGCATCCCCTCCCTGTCACAGAACCTGCTGTCGAGATGCCTAACCTGACTGTCACCAACAACCAAAATTTTACCTGCGGGTGATGATGTATCGTCTACCGTCCTTACCTCCGTATCTTCCTCTTGCAGCCCCGAGAGTACTTGAAATAAGTTCATGCACACAACATGGTCATGTTTACCTTTTCTCCTTTGGGCGTACTCCACCCAAGCTCAACCACCTGCCATTCACCATTCCTTGGTGACTTACTAGAGACCACTACCTTTAGTAGTAGCACGAGGCAGGTCTCCCTCTGGTACCCCTCCAGGTACATCCCTCGCATGTGCCCCTCCACTCACTCCTCCTCCACACTTCAGAGATCGTATCTCTATCTCTTGTTCCTCACCACGCTTTCAAATCGTTCACTTCACTTAAGAAGTACCTTTTCAGGTCATCGATCGCCTCCAGAACCAGACTTAAGCGCCACACCACACCCTTTACTACACTCGACCCTTCTCTCTCCTCACACCACACTCGCTTTCACCTCAGACTCCTTCACTACTACCACACTAACCACTCTCCACCACAGCAGAAGCACTTAGAGCCACTTCTCTCCCTGCCTCAACTAAAACACTCGCGGCGCTAATCCCTTCTGCAGCTGACATCTTGACTCAGGTCTGACCTCACTAGACACACACACACGGAGCTTGTTAGGAGCACGTCCTGCCTCAGCCAAGTCCACACCTCAACTGATACAAACAAAATAGGCCTATCTTGTGTAAGAGGTGAGTTAAGCAAAGAAATAAGAATATTTTTCTGAGGCAACGCAAGGGTTTTGGTAGCGCCGAAGCAAGGTACCACCACCACCACCACCAGCCCGAGTCTATCAGCCAATCAGCGACGTCCTTACAAACTCAGGGTAGGCATCGAGCAGCTCCCAGCCCGGAATCCACCTTAAGTGAATAGACTATAGTATGTGGTTTCCGAGTAATGGCGTTTAGCTGTAGCTCCGAAAGTAACCATAGGATTTTCTCGAAAGTACCTTCATTGTGATTCCCCCACACAAATTATGGTTTTCCTTATTTACCAATCCATGTTTTGGAGAAGTGCCGGGTCCTCCTGCTGATTCTCAGTTCCGCTAAAACCTGTTCGTCCGCCCCGTATTCTGGTTCAACCATATAGGGTTGGGCTCCCATCACAAACTGAGGTTCGTTTTCCTCATATACGCGAGCAGCGTCATTTATTTCTGTCTCAGATTGAGCATCGTACTTAGATCTGTAGCACCGACCGATTCACTGTCTGAACACCGAAGTACAATCGCTCATCATCACCTTTTTGCCGACAGGTGCCCACACAGGAAGACGACTGTTTTTTACATTTGAGTACCTATTGTGACGTCATCAATAATATTCGCAGCCTGTTGGGGGGAAAAGTTTTTCGCGCGCTTTTTACAAAGTCATGTTTTTACGGAAATAAGGCCTGGAAATCAATTTTTTTTTGGTTTGGGTTAGGTTTTTTGAATGAACATTCAACATAATTAGGCAAACAAAAATGGGTCTGGGACGATTACTTTAAACAAAGTTATATTTTATTGTTCAAAACCAGAAAAAAATCCACCCCCAACCACTACCAGCGGCAGCAGCAGCAGCAGAGCAAACCACGTGATAAATGACTGTTTACAAATTATTCACTCATGGTCAATCGTTTGTCTCCCTCACCACCTTCAGATTCGCACTAAAAAACCATAGCGGGTTGCGGCAGCCTCACCCTCGGCTTATGCTTGGTGCCGCCACGGCTGCCGGCAACTGTGAACTCAATTTATAGCACGTGAGGCGAGTCAGAATACTTTACGACATTGTTCAGCCAGGTGCAGCCGCCTAAACGTGTAATAACCAACGCCCTTATATAAATTGGACTTTTTTGTGCACAAGCAGGCTCTTTGCTGTACCTGTGTCGGCGTGGACTGAATGATACTCGAGGCTGAATTCCCAATAAATCTGTCGACGAGGTGAGCTTTAGGCGAAGCTCCTACCTGTAGTTTTTGGGACTAAGCGACCTTTAAAGGAGGTTTCTTTTAAAAAGTTATAAACGGCTGTTAGCAAGCTGAAAGTGACGCGTAACATAATAACTGTAGTGGTAACTCAGGCCGATGAAGACAACCTTAATTTGCCCGTTTTATTTGCACTGCCCTTTAAACATACAGACTGGTCAACTCAAAAAGGTTGCCTCGGGCCCGAAACAAGACTTGAAACGAAACAATATATATATGAAACACTCACACAAACAAAACAATATAATATATGAAAACACTCACACACACAATTATCATTAAGTACAGGGTTTAATAGTTATTAGATTACACGCATACACTACACTCCCCCCTGATCCTATAGATCACTATTTTGACATAGTTGCGTAGGTCGGCGCCCCCGGGACCCCGACGCAGCTGCGGTTTTTTCTGGACTATCTGCTCCCTCCTCGATTGTGCCTTCATCCTCGGAGCCCCTCGTAGGGCCGGCACCTGGATCAACAAGGCGTCGTCTTCCTCTACCACATCCGGCTGCTCTGACGCTGAAATTTTCCCCCGGGGTGGGCAATGTGAAGTGACCAACCGCAGATCACGCACATGGCAAGGCATACCGTCAACCTCGACATTCTGGGGCGATACAAGTCGCGTCACCGTGCCCTCGAGGCTCCTGGAGTCGCAGCGCCTGCTGGGGTGGCGGATCCACACGCGATCCCCGACGCTATAGCGGTGCTGGTCGTCCGCTGACTGATTTTGCTGCCTCACCTCGTCGATGCCGAGCAGTTTCACCTCGTACCTAAATATCTGGTTAGCAGGGGCGGATGCAGCGTCGTTCCCTCGTGGCATCACGTTGTAGCGGTAAACCGCCTCTGCCACAGAACAACCTTTCCGCGCCAGTATAGTTTTCACCGTTCGATGGCATCGCTCTGATAAACCGTTGCCTGACGGGACATGGGCACAACGGTATCGGATTGCTATGCCCCAGCGATTGGCGAACTCGCCGAACAAGGAGCTGCGGAAGCTGGTGGCGTTGTCAGTTAGCAGCTCCTTGGGCGTTCCTCGCTCCAAAAACACAGACTCCAGCTGCTCGGTGACGCTGGCGGTGTCTTGACGTCTGATGCCCCTCTAGATGGCGTAACGCGATGGGCCGCAATCTATAAGAGTAAGGTAATGTTGATTATTGACATGACAGATCTCCATACTGACTCTGCCCCAAATTTCCGAGACTCCCAACTCCCCTTTTTGCCATGTCTCGGGCGCCGGGTCGATGGACTGACATTCACGGCATACTTGAATAACATCACGTACCTGCTGCCGTTGAACTGTGGGATAGAGTCTTTTGCAGAAATATAGCGTACGCTTGATACCTGGATGTCCGCTGGTCACGTGGATCTTGGCGATGTCCTGCTCAGTGATGGCGACGGCAGCTCCACATGCCAGCTGGTCTCTCTCAGGGCCAAGCCACCTCTTCGGCACCCGAGTGAGCGCGTCAGCTTTGTTCTCGGCGGAAGACACGAACCTTATATCTAAACTTAGGCCATATTCTTCAACGATGGCCCGCAGCGTCTCTAAACGCCTGCGGATCAGCATCTCGCTTGAGGCCTTGGTCTTCATTCGTGCTTTCTTTGACAAAGTGTCCTTCACCCAATAATACACGGTCCTGGAGTCTGTCATAATGGTTAACTTACTCATTTTCCAAGCAATGGCGAGATTCAGCCCCTTGATGACTGCAGCCAGCTCACAGCATGTGAGAGCACTCATCCCGTCGCAACCAGCATGCGTCTTCTATAACGTCGCCGTTCACCTCTAAGACTGCTCCCAGCGCGAGAGAGCTTGCATCTACCCACAACGAATTTTCATCACCCTTCACATCCCACCGTCCTCGGGCCGGATCTGATCTCTTCACCTGCTTCAATGTTTCCTCGATCATAAAGCGCAGCTTTGAGTCGGTAACCTCATCTTCCCAGGAAGTGGTGGCCGCATTGGCACGCCTTTTCAGGTATGACGCCGCCACTCTCAGCCAGCCGCACACAGGCAGGTGACTTGTCAACTGCCCGCACAGAGAGAACACCGTCCGCCTCGTCAGTTTCTCAGGCATGTCTGCGATGTTGTTGTCCCGCTTCCAAAAGAGGCCCTCGGCGTTTCCCCCCAAACTCTCATGCCAAGCACTCAAAGCTCCTTCGTGCACACGCTCGGCAGGCTTGCAGATCAGGCCGTGTCGGCTTAGGTGATTCTCAACTTCCGCTGCAGAGGCCACACTTTCGTCCACTAGTATGTCGTCCAGATACGGTGAGGCGGCGGAATTAATTCTCTCGTCCCAGCTCAGCACAGTGCCCAAAACCTTTTTCAGGACGAGAGGTGCGATGTTCAGCCCAAAGCCCAACCTTGTCAGGCAGTACCGCATTCCTCGAAACACCACCGTCTGGTATGACCACAGCGACTGGTGGACATAAATTTGCAGGTAGGCTTTACGCAAATCCAGGAGAGAGACTCTCTGACCCCGTCTGCGCCACTCTCTAATTTTCTCCGCGCAGACGTCCGCATCGGCGGTGTGCACATCAAGATAAGAGTTAAGTTCACGAAAGTCCATCACTGGGCGTACTTTTTTCTTATTACGTTGCACAACAGCCATCAGGGGAATAGTTCCTCTCACTGGCCCGTGAACAACCTTACTGTACGGAACCAGCCAACCATCCTTGATCCATTGACACAATTCATTCTCGTATTCCTGTCGGGCCGCTTGAGGCACGCGATACTCTGAAACTGTATTCTGCAGTCGCGGTGGCCCCGTGCCACTGCTCCACTTCCATGACACAGTCCACGTGCGGGCTTTCACGTCATATGTCACTCCAAAGTCCTTTTCATCAAAGTTTCTCTGTAAGGCAGTTGCCGCCGCTGTCACGACCTCGGATTCCTCGATACCAAACTTTACGTCGTCCAACGAGCGCACTGTCACACCACGCAAGACATTTATACCATTCATACCCATAACAAAGTCAAAACCAAGCGGCCTGGTTCGCATCACAAGCGCACTCATTGTCACTGACGGTCCCGAGAGCAGTTGGACATGCACCTCACCCATCCCCATACACTCACAACGCTCACCGCTCATCGTAGTCATGCTAACGTTCACTTTCTTCCAACCAGTGCACGTGGGGGCGTACACGATGCACCTCGTGCTGCCGGTGTCGACAAGGACGTCACACTTTACTCCATCAACAAACAACCGAACCGTCGGCAGGGCGCTCGTTACAGACAGTCCGGAGAGGAAGCTGGCGCCAGTGCTACCTCTCCCGAGCCGTTTCCCGGGCACGATGAAGCACTGTGGCCGAGCTGCCTACAGCTGAAACAACGCACGTTGCTGCGGCTTCCACGGCGCCCGCCGCGCCCGGCCAGACAGTCACGGGCGTAGTGATTCGGTTGGTTACACACATGACACACCACACTAGTTGACGCCGGAGTTGTCCTGTGCAATCGCCCAGAGCCATCCAGGGGTGTTGTCGTCCCGGCGCCAGCGACCCCCTCTACCAGGACGGCACGTGCCCGGCTCAAAACCTGAGTGATATCCAGGTCTTCTAGGCGTGAACCGGCTCTCAGGATGTGGCTGACTGAACTAGGAAGACCAGCCACAAAAGCACAGATCAGGCCATTGTCAGGTATTCCTCCAAACAGGGCAGCCAGGCGGCGCAGGTCGGCCAAGTACACGTCAACTGACTCACCATCCTGAAGCCGGCGAATGACAAACTGCTCGTAGGCGACAAACTTATCCGCGGCGAAGGCGGAGATGAGTGCAGCTTTTATCTTGCTGAAGTCGTTTTTGTCTGCGCTGTTGAGCTGCTGGTAGACGGAGAATGCGCCTGCAGTGAGTCGAAGAGGTACGACGGTGTGTAGCTCAGTAATCCCTCGCAGCCGGCACACCAGCTCCAGCTTCTCCAGCCATTCTCCCACTGCATGTAACGCTCCGTCGAACTCTGATATCAAGCGGAGGTCCGTCGCCAGGCCATCTACACGGGCGGCAGAGTCTTCAGGCTTCATCACTGGTGACTGTGAAGGGGCCTCGATAGCTTGTAGTGGTAACTCAGGCCGATGAAGACAACCGTTACTTTTGCCCGTTTTATTTGCACTGCCTTAATCATAGCAGACTGGTCAACTCAACAGGTTGGCCTCGGGGCCCCGAAACAAGACTTGTAACGAAACAATATATATATGAAACACTCACACACACGAAACAGTATATATGAAACACTCACACACACAATTATCCTTAAGTACAGGGTTAATAGTTATTAGATTACACGCATACACTACAATAACACAAACACGTATGTTAGGGAGGGCTATGATTCCTTTACAAGCCCTATGATCAGAAGAAGGTACTTTAGTGGCACCTACTAGTCTGAAGGTGCTTCCGAAGGCTTCCCTGCTGATGTAGCACCGCCGTCTACCCTTCAATTTTACTTCCAAGGAAACCAATCATCTAACATTGCAGAGGAGGGGAAAGAGAGGGGGACGGAAGAGAAAGTCACCAAGATGCTGGTGGTATCAACTCAACACGCGTCCTTCATATACCAAGACTTCCAAGAGGAATACAATATATTATAGCGCATGAAGGTCAGGCATTAAAGACAGACACACGGAGCAGCGGATGTAACCCCGGGAAAACTTGGGTCTTGATAATGGTATAATAGATAGTAGTGTGTCCCGTGGACCATCAGTGATCATCTTTCCTTCTCCCTCGCACATGCATTTTTTTCACTTTATTTTCTACATATTGGCCTACAGCGCCCTGTAGGCAGTGAGCTCCAGGGGCGGGATGGTAGGCCCTGGAGGCTCACTTGAGGGCTGTGATGGTGACCCTCGCCCGCGGTGGCGCAGGCAGGATTTTTATAGTGACACCTGTGATTAGAGGCTCATGCCGCCCCCTGTGTCCTCCGATGCACTTGCAATCGAAGGTAGAGTTGATGGGCAGGGCATGTGGGTGTTCTTAGGCCACTCGACGGTGCATACAAAAATTAAGTGGATTTATGGGTCTCACTGGGGATCGAACTGGTCTTTTCGAGAACGCCACCCGTGTACGTAACCACTGTGCTACCGCCCTTCCCAAAACGTACATGCATAGCACGAGGAGATGAGAGAGAAGGGGAAGACGAGGGGAGAGGGGAGGGAGAAAAAAAGATTTTAGAGAGAAGAGACGGAGAGAGAAGAAAAAAAAAAAAAACTTTGTTACAATTGTTAAAAAATATTTTACAGTACATACAGTATATCTGAGAACCAGGTCCGTTGAGCCGGAGGCTCTTGTACAGACCTGTGCTAGTATATATTTTAAACCTTAAGACGTCATATTTATAGTCCTAAATAATTTATATAAATAAACATAAATCTAAATTCCATATATAACCAACACGTTAGTTTATACAGTAAAAAAAATATACATAAGTAAACTCAAGGTGTGATCCTATAATAAATACTTACAAAAAGGGCAATTTGTTTATGTGCAAATAATAATTATTTTAGAAATATATTTAGAAAATAATTTAAAGAAAAAACAAGAAAAAAAAAAACAGAAAAAGCAAGTTACATAGTAGTGATATATCACTACTCTCCGAGTTTCACAAGAAAAGAAAAAAATATATATATTCGCAATCACCCAAATGTTAATAGTCATTATATAGTTTTTTTTTTTAATTTGTACTTGAAAGTTTTAGTGGTACAAAAGCTCCTAAGATTGTGGCAGTTGGTTCCAACATCTAACACCTCTAACGGTGATGCCTTGTGTGCATGGGATGTTCTAAAATAATGGGAAATCTCAGATCAAAGTGGTCGTCGACTGTCTGGATTATAAGAAGCTAATTTGGGAAACAGTGTCAGTTGTATGCGTATGGAGTGCCTTATGAACAAAAATATTGGTTTTGAAGGGCTATCACACAGGCCATTTAAGTAATTTCAGATCTTTAAAAAAATGTGGGGTTAGGGGGTGGGCATACACGGTTGCTGTGAGGCTGTATGAATGAT